>JBCNJP010000007.1:49804733-49850997 GCA_039602395.1 Deinandra increscens subsp. villosa | reverse complement strand
TCAGCATCACGGCGAGCAATGCCGTCGAAGAGGGAGGAAATCAGAACGTCTATGGCAATACCATGAACAAGGGTGGGTGGAAAATCAGCCTCAGCGGGTGCAACGGGTGCTACGGGGGTAACAGGTGCAGTGGGGGTGACCGGAACAGAAGGGGTAACCGGAACAGAAGGGGTAACCGGAACAGAAGGGGTAACCGGAACAGAAGGGGTAACCGGAACAGAAGGGGTAACCGGAACAAATGGGGTAACCGGAACAGAAGGGGTAACCGGAACATAAGGGGTAACCGGAGCGACAGGAGTGACTCTAGCGGATGCAGCAGATGACGTCTCGCCAAACTCGTAGGTGCTATCATCAAAATGTACTCGCTTCTTTAAGGGAAGCGAGGGCGAGTCGGTAGGTGCAAGGGTAGGCTCTGGGGTACGTGATCTCTTGCGGGGTGATCCCACACGAGAGGCAAGGCGAATCCCACGAGTGGGGTGGCGAAAGACGGACTTCCGCGCGGTGTACATGCTGAGAGGTCCAGAGGGAATAGTCCTATACGGGCGAAAAGACGGGGCACGCACAGGAGAGGCAGCACGAGATGAGCTCAAAGTGACCGTAATGGAGTCTCCATCATCGAGAGGTTCATCAGCAGTGATATCTACGTCATAAAATGGTGGCTCATCCGGATCTTCCTCGGAGTCTGTCTCCTCATTGTCCGTGACACGGTCGAGCACGCTAGTAGGTGAGGTCGGCGTGACAGTGGGTGGAGATGCTGGAGCTGGCGGAGGTGGTATCGTCTCCATCTCAACTTCTGAGTCCGAAGATAGCTCAACAGGGTTTGACATGCTGTGACAAAGTTTCCAAGTCATAATAATAGTCTTACGTTAGTGTAATTATAACCATTAAGAGATGCAATGAGTAAGGCATGTATGTAATGCAAGCAAGTAATGCATGGGATGGGGCTAGCAGAGCGTTAGGCTATAGACTAAGTTCTAGTATGCAACCTAGTTCTCTATAACCTTGGCTCTGATACCAATCTATCACACCCCGGTAATTATTGTGTCGGGTGCGAACGAAATGGATCATAGTCAAGATTACATAGAACGACCTCTGGATGATTCAACAACTTGAGCCGTTTAAAAAGTTAAGTTAATTCAAAATATGGAATTTCATTCAAAGTTGCAGCGGAAATAGTAGTGAAAGTATATTTGTCTTAATTGTTACAAAAACAATTATATTTCAAAAGATTTGAGAACATGACACCGTTAGGTGTTATGCAATGAAATCTCCAAAAGGGTAGCTCAGTTTGACCATGACTCCAAAAGGTCCTAAATGTTATGATGTCCTGAATGCAGCACGATCAATCACCTGAGAATTCATATACTAAAACGAGTCAACATAAAGTTGGTGAGTTCACAGGTTTAGATAGCATGCAAGTAAAGTTTGATAAGCAGAGTTTGATATAATCATTCCGTCGTTTGACAATTTGTTTAGATACTGTTTTATAAATTACCATGAACCTTGAATTCCGAAACTAACTGATTACCCACTCATGATACTATGTCCAACAGTACCGCATGGCCAATTATAATTGTATGTACCCTTTTGACTATTAACATGGAGTCAGGATTGGAGCTACCAATCAGAGCAGGGGCGTTAACCCGATAGATCTATCCACGAGTCATCGTTTCTGTTTGTAAATTAATCGGATTCAACTAATAGTGGGGTTTCATCATAACATGAACAAGCATGATACAATATGATTTGGACTAGAAAAGATCATGTAATCAATGAGGTAACAAGTAATCTATTTGTCAGGCAATGATTTATGTTTGTAATGAATTCTCCCCCAAGTATTAAAACAGTTAAATGAAAGGGGCCGTGAAAACTCACCTGAATACAAGTAATTCAGTAAGGTAGGCAAGTAAGCAGTCCTATACAATGTTACAAGACAACTTAGAATATAGAAATTGGGTTGACATCTAAGTCACTCCAATTTGGTTGGTCAAGTCTTGGTGTTAGGGTAACTCGTTAATGTAATATGACATTGTTGACCTTAAGGAAATATTTACTGCAAATAAATATTTATTACTTGATAATCAAAATATTAATTATATCCATGATGAATATTAGTTTAGAAATAGTTTATACTTCCAAGTGATTATCATATGAGTCCATAAGACTTTTAAAGGAGGAAACGACAGTTTTAGGTCAAAACGTGCTTTTTGCCGGTTTTAGCCGTACTTCACGGCTTTTCCAAAAATGACTATAGCAATTGACCAAATTGATAAATAAACATTTATTTTCATCATAAAGGTCATAGGAAATCAGAATGTACAAGTTCAAGGGTTCGCTTTCCTAGTTTTGTCGGTTTTGCCGGTATGTGTTCGATTTAGCCGGTTTTGATCCTGTGACTCGTTCTAAGGCCTTGTAAACTACCAAAACACTTTGTAAACTTATTATAAGTCATCTAAAGTCCTTAAAGGTGTTCAAGATCAGTTGTAACTTTTGTTTACATATCTGTACAAAAATGGGTTTTCCAGGCCCGTAAAGTGTCCGTTTTTGGTCCCGTTTTCCCCCAAATTTAGCTATTTTCAAAAGGGATATTGTACTAGGGTTTTTAAGACTAAAGAAATATTTTAAAATCACTTTAGGAGGGGTCAAAGTGTCTGACCTAAATTTTCACTAATTTATCTATAGTTTCCGAATCTCTTTAGTAGGTTAATTTTATAGATTTAGCCGTCCAAACATATCAATAAGTCATATGGTGCTATCCATAACCTTCTAACATGTTAAAAATTTCGGACCTAGGGTTCCAAGAGTCATAAGTTTCGGATCTAGAGGTTTGTTCATAAAACCAAGGCATATCACACACATACTAGCATATCAACATATGTTTTTTTCTATAGATCTATATAATGTAACATACGAGGGGTTCAAAATACATGAAATCACTAGTAAAAACACATGATATACTAGATCTAACATGAACTTAAACAAAGTTTTAGGTTACTAGAAACATAGAAGAAAATGCATGTCAAAAGTTACCATTTTTAAACCAAGACTTGAGGTTGGAGTTCTAGATGGAAAATACAACTAGTTAACATGATTAACTAGAGAAAAACTAAGATAAGGATGTCTACTAACTTGAGAAAACCGAAAATGAGGATGATGGAGGCTTGATCTTGCTTCCTTGTTGTTCCTAGTAGCATGATCTTCAAGTGTTCTTGAGGTTTGTTGAAGAAGAGCTAGAGAGAGAGTAGAGAGAGAGAGATAGCGACGGTTGGAGAAAGAGGGAGAGAATGTGTGTGTGTGTTCTCTTGTGGAAATGGATGGGAGTATTAGGGTTTCCACTTTAAGTATGTATATATATGGTTTCTTAAAAAGGGAGAAAGAAAGGAAAGAAAAGAAGTAAGGGAGGGGGTGGCGGTTTGGGTTCAAAACCGTGTGGGAGGGAGAGGCCAAGGGGGGGGGGGGGGGTGGTTCATGGAGCAAGGATGGAGGAGGAGGAAAGTCAAGGGGAATCTTGGTGGTACATGTAGGGTGGTGTAAGGGTTTTCTAGGGTGGCTACTTGATGATGATGTTCTAGTAAGGTACACATGAATAGTGCATGGCTTAATTAGTAGGAGATTAGTAGTAGGTTAAGATAAAGGTGGTGGATTACTACTAATGTTGGTTACTAATTGTCGGGTGTCGGGTTTTGATCACGAAAGACAATATGATCAAAGGTGACAATTGAATTTGATCATGCATGGAAATGAATATGCATGGAGGATAATAAATCATAGTTGGGAAAAATAAGGGATACAAGTCTTGTTTAAATATAGTTGGTGTTAAATGGTGAAAAACGTTGACGTTAAATGTTTATATAAAAACCTAATGGTTTTTCGTTATAAAAATATTAAACATTTAAAGAGTTTACTACTTGACGTAGTTGATAAATAAATAAATAAACTCAAGCGTTCATTGGATATTTTTACGTCGAAGTAACATTACGAACTTTGCTTGTAATTAAATTACTACAAAAGTGACAAGAAACTATAAAAACTCTTTTTATATTAGAATACATATATTGTTGTGAAATGTTTCTTATTATTGAAGTTCCACCGATCATATATATAATGTTCTTGTTTTTAAGGTCGATTGTCGAGATATTAAATTAGGGTTACACCAAGACTAACGGATAGATGCATATTACGTTATCTACGTTGACTTAAAACACAGATTTATGCACACAGAAACAGTTAATTACACGTATTATCACAAGTGGGTCGACCCGCGCTTCGCGGCGGAGTCGGACCGTTTTTAAGAATCCGTTAGCCAAACCATAAGAGATACGGGTTGTGCCAAAACCTGTTTCGTAAGTAAAATCTCATTACAAACCTAAGATGATGAAAGTAGGGAAGGCAGTATGCCAGTATTGCAAGAAAAATAAAGTAATAAAACTACAACCAACATAAAAAAAAATATAAACACTAACACTAAATCAAATGAAGAAACAAACATACATACTTATTTTCCAAAGGGCTATAAATTGATGGCATGTGTTTAAATTGAATAGACTATAAATTATCTAACTTGCCATAACTCTCTCAACCCAATATCCCCACATCCTATTTACCAACATAGAAGAACAAAGTAAAGTGTATGTTATAGCTTATACAGAAAGTCAATGCACCGTAAAACCTGTAAAAAGAGAGAATTAATTTAGGTTTTGCATCATACTTCAAGAATTGCCACAAACATACAACATGACAGCATGCAGTATTTATACCAAACTGCATGTTCTCTGATGACCCAAATAGCTATAACACTTGTATATTTTACTATCAGTAAAGTAAGCCATAATGGGTTAGAACATATTGAATATCACTTGTATATTTTACTATCAGTAAAGTAAGCCATAATGGGTTAGAACGACCCGCGCTTCGCGACGGAGCCAGACCCATTTGCAAAGTCTGTTACGGATACATGAGCGATATGTGCGGGTGCCAATGTGTTTCATGTGTATCGTGGTGTAGCGCTGACATTTTTAATCGGCCTAATGTTATTAAGAAAACATACGTATGGTCCGTTTAAGACCCCAATATATATATATATATATATATATATATATATATATATATATATAGGGTTAGGTTCAAATGAGAATTTTTTGTTTTGAGAACTTTTGAGAACTAAATCTCAACCACAAATTTCAGGGGAGAACCACTACAATTCATGGGAGGGTGGATACATGTAATAAACTTGTGGCTCAAATTAGTTCTTTTTAGTTCTCAAATCAAATTGGTTCTCAAATGATCCTCTTCCTATATATATATATATATATATATATATATATATATATATATATAATGGTCATCAGGCATTTATAAGCCTACTTGTACATGAAAGGAGCCCTTGCATCAATGATATGGAATTTGGCGTTCACCTTTAAATGCCATGTGTAAATTGACAATGATAGGCTAAATGGTTATCACAAACATAACCAAGGAACTTCCTGTATTTCTTGCAATTGAAAAATATTATGTAATGGCCCTAACACCACTAAGTCACCCATAAGAGTTGTAACCCTCCTGTGTGCTATGAATAAAGTCTCACATAATGGGTCCAGAAGATGTGGAATATATACTCTATCCATACCACATTTAACACAAATTGTTTGATAAAAACTGCAGCACTATATAAGGTACAATATTATAAACCCTAACTGGTTAAACCTAGATTATTTTAAATATGTTTGTAGAAGACATTTTACACATGCCATTAAAGATAGTAAGTGCCCATAAGTGATGCACAAAAGTGAGGTTTTACAAAAGACAATATATTTTGAGCAATACATCCTTCCGAAAGCAGTAGTTGTTCTAAGACAAAGCCCAAAGGTAATTCCAACTTACACATTATACTACTAAACTATTAAGCAAAGAAAAAACAACAATGAAAGGCTAGACAACAAAATATAACAAACATACCTGAAATTGGAGCGAAAGACAGCAAGTAACCTGCAATAAGAAAACACATAATATAATTAGCCCCTTACCCAACTGCATATAAGTTCATGCATATTCCATTATACTCTACTCCATGATGTGAACACTCTCACTTAAAAAAATAAGTCACTGAGAAGACTATATAAATATTTAGGAAAATTAGATCACATGAAAAGTTTCATAGACTCTTAAAAGTTAAAAAGGGAACCATCTGAGATTTAAAGCAGCAAACTTTTGGTAGTAGTTCGACATTACACATTATACATCATAGCATGTACCATTAAACCATCAAAGCATTGGTCATGGTTAATCTACACATTTAAAAAAACGAAGAAAATAGTTTATGGTGCCGTCTTCATTAACCTACACATATATAATATACATTGATAACAAACAGAGAACACACAATGCATAGTAGTATAACATAATACTCAATCACTATTAACATAAACTAAAACCACATCACACTTGATGATTAAAGAGGAACAAAAATGAAACTGCCCACAACCTTAATAGAATCTGTACCAACTGGTTGAAACAAAATAAAAGGGAAATTATAATATAACACTGAATCACTACTCTTACTATTTTGTAGGCCTAAAAAAAAAGCTAATGATTTTTTTTTAAACTCTATTTACCTCAGAAAAATACCTCAAATCCAGCATTGATTCTTGAATATTTTACCACGTTAAGCTTCCCTGCATTCAATATGACTAAAAGTTAGCTGTTAGGTCAATCATTCCCAAAGAAAACGATAAGAATCAGTCAATTCATCATGTTGAAAACAAAGATAAAAGCAAGTATATTACCTTGATTTTGTTCGTGTATTTTGCTCCCGATGAAGCAAAGAGCACGACGACCACTGTCTAGCACCACCAACAAATTCCATTTTCCCCTTAACCCGAATTTGTCCACCACCACCCAAAAAAAGATCTGGTGACCCAAAAAAATATTGTGTGACCCAAAATCACTTAAAATTGCAACAATAAGTTCTAGGGCTAACAATAACAAAAGAAGGTCGAGCAAAGAAGGGGAAAATAAGTTCTAGGGCTAACAATAACAAAAGAAGGTCGAGCAAAGAAGGGGAAAGACAAACATACCTTTATACCTTTCGATTGCAACATACTGAAAGTTTAAAATTTTGAGAAACAAAGAAAATGAAAAGGGGTTTTACCTACCCTAAAATAATAACACCATTTTAAGAGACCCCGATCATCATCATCCAGAAACGAAACAAAGATTAGATCAAGAAACAGTGAAAATCAACAAAGGAGGGGTGTATAAATGTATAATCACCTGAAATCGTATCCGATTGGGTGGTTGTCGCCGACAACATCATCGCCATCATCGTAGTCGTCGCATTTGTTTTAGGCGGCAACTGAGATGGTGGTATCCGCCATGTAACCATCCTTAATCTTCTTCATAGAAATGCAAGAGCAGCTTATAAGTAGTTGTAGCCGTGTCTTCATAATGTATCTTCTTCATAAAAAATGAAAAGGGAGGAGCACATAAATGTAGATGAAGTTCTTAGATGGTACTGGCATCTCACCCTCCTTTTTTTATTTTTATTTTCAGTGGCAGAATCTAAACCACTAAAAGTTGCCTACAATTATTTCAGATCTGAAAATTTACCTTGTGTAGACGACGCAGTGAAGAAACACTGGCAAGAAGAAACAGAGGCAAGAAGAAACAGAGAATTTGTGTGTAAAAGAGGCGCACAAATGTGCCCTAATCCATAGCTAGAAACCTTTATATATAAACCGGCGACGATTGAACACAAAACCCACACGACGACGACATTCAATCGCCGTAAATCACTGATACGAAACCATATCTGAAGCATACAATAGATATGGAGGTGGATAGGCAGAGAAGATATGGATGATGCGTGGATAGGCAGAGAAGATATGGATGATGCAGATGGGGTTGGTAATCGCGTATATAGAGGAGATAAAGCAATCTCAAACACAACCAAACTAAACACCCTCAATGTTTCATTAATTTACAAACATGCCATTATTTTACTATTTATGAAGCTTGTACAATGAGCATACATAATGTATGCTTTAGAGACTTGTACTCTTTGTTGTGAAATTTGTACTCTAAGTTGCCTTATGTTAATATAGGGTAATATGATTTGACTTAGGAAACTTACGGGTTGTCACAGTTCAATTTCTAAACAGAAAAACAACAACAAAAGGTGAAATAAGAAAGCTGCTGATCAAAGGGAAGAAGAACCTTTTGTTGAGATAAAGGTCACTCCAGTTCAAAATATGGTTCCAACTACCACAATGAATCCATGTGGGTCTGCCAATACTATTGGGTGTTTTGTATGCGGAGACCCAAGTCATGCTGCTCCGGGTTGTCCATTCAACTTAACAAAAGCACACATGGGATACAATCCACCAATGGTTGCTCTCTATGGACCAAGAATGATGAGGCCTCCTTTCACTCAACCATGGCCTCAGTTTTATGGTAACTACAGTGAAGACTATGACTACATGAATAATCAGCAAATGTTCATGCCTAATTTCCAGAATCAACAGTTCTTTAGAGGCATGACATCTCATGCTACACGAGGCTTAGGTGCAGGTACCGGGTACTTTCAACCGGTAGTCCCTGGAACTGCAAGCAGTTAAACTCCAATACCCTCACGTCCTCGTGCTCCATGGTCTCCTTTGGCTGATCCTCAAAAGCTTTTTGCTCAAACCACCACTCCTGCTCCTCCTCCGCCTAAGAAGAAGAACACCAGAAAGAACCAAGGTCCTAAAGACCTGGGTTCATCTATGAACTAATCTTTTCTTTGTTTGTGCAGGAACAACGAAAGAAATCAATAAATCTGTGGTACATGGATAGTGGCTGTTCCAGGCACATGAAGGGTAATAAGGATCTCTTGCATGATGTCAAACTGATATCTGGAGAAGGTTCTGTTGCCTTTGGTGGAAATAAGAAAGGTGGTCAAATAATAGAGACTGGTCACCTAACAAATGGTGAAGTTTCATTTGAAAAAGTCATCCTCGTGTCAAATATGCAATTTAATTTGCTAAGCGTCTCGCAGATATGCGACAATAAGATGCCAATGTTCTTCGACGATCGTGAATGCTTCATTCTAAAACCTTGTTTTAAGGTACCTGAAGATCAGATTTTATTCCGGGCTGATTATAGGGGGAACACGTACGCACTGGACATGAATGTTGACAAAGCCGTCGAGTTTAATTGCGTGCTTTTTGGCTAAAGCTTAAGAGGAAGATTCAACCTTGTGGCATCGACGGATGGGACATGTTAATTTCTGTAACATGAACCGCCTGGTTGGGGGGAAACATATCTTTGGCTACCCGACAAAGAATTCATGCAAATCGATAATTGCGTTGCATGCTCGAAAGGAAAGAAACATAAAGTGTCTCATAAGCCTAAGCCTCCGGGAAGAACAATAATCCTTCAACAGTTACACCTGGATCTCTTTGGGCCAGTTAATATCAAGATTTTAGGGCGAAAGTCTTTCTGCCTAGTCATCACTGACGATTACTCAAGATATTCTTGGGTATTTTTCTTAAGGGAGAAGTCTGAGACTTCGGTGATACTCAAGGATTTCGTTACCCGCATCAAGAATGCAAGCAAAGAAAAAGTTTTAATAATCAGACTTGACAACGGGATGGAGTTTAGAAATCACGTCTTCGACTCGTTCTGGAATGAAGAGAAAGACCCGAGGGTCTAGCACTGCTGCTGCTCAACATCCCCTGGCTGAGCTGTCTCCTCAGGATCTTGTACAATATGCTGAGGTCGTCGCCCATCAGGTAACCCTTGGTTGTTTCTACATTACATGTACTTTATGGTCAAATATAGAGCAAATTCTAACCTGTACTTACCTTTTTGTAGGCCAATTCCCGTCTCCTGGAACTACTCGAGGCTGCCGAGAGGCGTACCGCTGAGGCTGAGACCCTTAAATCCAGGGCCGCTCAGGCCAACAAGGATGCATCCAAGGCCAAAGCTCTGCATGACAAGGCTCAGAAGCTGCTGCTTGAATATGAAAAGAAAGCGGTCGAGACCTGGCTCCAGCACAAGAAAACCCTGAAGGAGTATGTGGAGACTTCCAAAAAGTCGGCCATGATTTCGGTGCTGCAGACCAAGCTAAAGATGGCCAAGGAGGCAAAGGACGCGGGTCATACCAACGCCAACTGGACATGTGCCACTGTGGCTTAAACAGTTGCACCCCATGGGTGGTGCTGTTCCCCAAGGGTACGAGGCTGTTGAGACCCAGGGTGCCAAGGTGACACGTGCCTGTTGGTGCATGAAAGAGCGTGAGCGGATGGATCGTGATCAACTCGTTATCATTGTGCAAACAAAGCGATGAACAAACGTGTAAATATAAGACTCAATCTCATTCAGTAAGAAAAATCAGATTACAGAGACTCAGAGCACAAAACACATTTACTTACACACACATAAGAAAACGTTGTTACAAAATTCAAACCTATCAACCTATATATAAACCCCCACTGTCCGAACTCTACTGCTTGTCCGAACGTGCAGTTCGGCCAGGGTTCGGACAGGGTTCGGCCAATAAGGAAAACTTGAAATCTTGACATCTTCAAAACACCGTCTGATCCAGCATCTTGCCATCTGCAGGTATCAACAAACTCCCCCTTGGAAAATGTTGGTCAGTCTTTTTCAGTTTTCAGCTCCAGTCTCCATCCCAGTCTAGGTACTCTGAAGATTGTGTCCAGCATAGATGTCGAACGCAAAGCATATCCGTATCACCCGTTGAAATTGCAAGGCCTAATCCATATAGTCTGGATGAAACAAGATCTGATTGTGATATAACACATCTATGTTAGCTTTTGATAAGTTAATCAGCCAAATTGGATCATAAACCTTCACAACCTTGTTGTATTTCTTCAGCACTATTATAGCTGCTCCCGTCTTCTCAATATAAAACCACCACTTCAAATCTTGAATGAAATCTAATTCCATTTTCATCGAAGGAATATTTTTCATCACATTCGGCTTTGTTTTGAAGGTAAGTATTATCAGCTTCTTCCCGGTTTTCTTATGAATCTTGGTTGGATGTCTACGCCTCTTCGGTTTTAGAGGTTTAAGAAAATTTAAATCCAGAATTACATTCTTTCTCAATTTGATTTTTGAAGAAGAAACCCCTCCATTCAATACCATAATTGCAAAACGGCTTTTGCGTAAGTTCCCGAATATCCTAAACCGGTAATGTATGAAAGTCTCGTGCAGTCTTGAATTATTGAATTCCATGTTGTCGTTTAATTCCATAACACCTAAGACTTTCAGCATACATCCAACTGATAATTTCACCTGATGCCTGACCCTTTAATTTTACATGCATTCTTAGCTTGATTGGCTTTGGAGGAGGAACATAATTTGCATGGAATGCCTTTATATATTCATTGAACATCCATCGTTGATTATGTTCCTTTGTCTCTTTAGCAATCGGGTCTTTAGGTTTTTCTGCCTCTTTCTTTTTCAATCTCTCCTCAGCTTCAGCACCTTTCTATTTGGGAAATACTTAAAAATCATCACCAGACTAATTTTTGTTGTTGAAATTGGAGTATAGATCTGGATATTCTTCTTCAGTAATATCTTCAACCTTAACATCTTCTTCAAAAATATATTCCTCAGACTCTGGCTTAGATGATTCATATTTCTCAGGTGTAGCTTCAGAAGTTCTCTTCATCTCCTCATTGTTCAAATGAAAACTGTTTGAAGCTATTCAGGATCAAGATCACAAACAAATTCACCTTCTTCCAGCATTCGTTTGAACTCATCTATACTCTTAGCAACATGATTCAATGGAATTGAAGTTATCAGCATAGCATCCCTTGAATCAGACTCCCCTTGAGATGTAGAAGTTCCAGCACCCGAACCAGTGTTTCCGGTTGGGCCTGAACCTCCACCAACATTCCCTTGAGGATCTTCATGGTCAGGATCATCATTCAAATACTTCAAATAATCCTCTTGACATCTAGAACCAGACCCAATCCCCCCCTGAGCTTTAAATTCCTGCATCAAGAATTTTAATTGCTCATTCATCTTTAGAAGCATAGCACTCTGGGTCTGACTAGCTGTTATCAAATGTAGAATCTCCTGATCCTTAGTTGATTCCCCATGTTTCAATTGCAAATAATGTCCTTGTAGTGAGGTAATCAACTTCCTTGAGACTCAGTTCTGGATCTCAGTGCATCATTGCTTGTTCTCAACTCAATAGCCACCTTCGATTGTTCATCAGACTTAGCTTTTAAGCTGTCAATCTGTGCTTGTTGGTCAAGTAAAGCACTGTTAAAGATACTGGCCTGATAAAATGACACAGAACCTTGATCAATGTTGAAATTAACTTCTGGAGTTTATGTTGTTGAAGCTGTAGCTGCAGTAGCTGTTGAGAACACATGAGTAGTAGGTGTTGATCCCGTCGAATGATTGACATATTGAGCACCAGCACTTGCTGAAGGTGATGTGCTAGCTGATGCAGATCGTGTTGCATTCATCAAATCCTGCAAAATACTTAGACTGATTTAATCCTTGAAAAATATCAGCCTGAGCTATAGATACTGCAGTCTGGACTGTTCTAGTCTCTGAGACGATTATAATTGGACCATCAGACAAAGATACACCAGGACGAGGTTTCAAAATATACTTTTGACTTTTATGTTTCTTGCCTCTCCCACCGGCAGCAACTGACTTCATCCTCCTTTTCAATGGAGTAACTGAAGATGTAACAGAAGCCGGTTGCTTTTCCTTGCCATGTACAACATCAGCTTCAGGATTGTAATCTTCATCCGACTCAGATGGAACAATGTCATCATACACATGACCAATAAAATGATCATTTATCTTTCACAAACTGGTACGATAAGCCAGATTCTCATCACTACCTTTCTTCACCTTTTTGTTCCTTGAACCAACCCGTATATAAACAAACGGTTCATTTGTATCTGAGACATCTTCGGAGTTAGGCTCAAGAAATACATCATCTTCTGATTCTTCTTCATCAATCAAGGTATTAACCGCTGGTGTTTCAGTTTCAGTGATAGTCAGAGGGACTTCTTGTGTTGAAACAACAGGTTCTGAGACAGCAAGTTGAGAAACAACCGGTTCTTGAACTATCGGTTCTTGAACAACTAGATCTTGTTCTTGTGCAACGGGTGTTTGAATCTTTCTTTTAGGTCGTTTAATTCTTGATTCTTATGGCTGTTGATTTTGTTCTTCTATCCAAGTAGAATCCAATTCCTCATAATCACTATCCTGTGCATGACGAGCTACACCCCGAACTGGTGCAACATAGTTTGGATTAGCCAAGTGATCAATCAATCGTTTCAGTTTTGGCTGCTCTTTAGGTGACTTTTTCTGATAAGAGGCCAATGCACCCACACTTGTTTCATTCATATGCTTTAAATTCATCTTTTGCTCTTCAAGCTTCACTAAATCAGGATACAAATCATTCAATATCATCTGAAGAAATCTTTGATACAACGCTTCTTTCTTGTGCCTCTGAGTCAGATTATCTTGTCCTGAAATCTTGTGCCCCAGACATAGTAGCAATACATGCACCAAGAATTTGTAAGGAACGCTGAAAGATGACTTGTAAATCCACTCCCGACATGGATCATCGGTGTACCAAATCCGTTTCAACAACGCCACATTATCAGCATGAGGAAATTCAAGTGGAGCTGTTGCGGAGTCACCAGTCAGCTTTAGGACTCTTCTAACGTCTTCTTCATTGAATGCAACAGTTCGGTTTTATACTGTTGCAGAAATCCTAATAGGATCATCAGTAATCGTTCTTGATGTAGACCAAAATTCCACCAGAATATCACAATAGACATCACACGGTTGTGTAATGGCATAATGAATTCTCGATCTTCGTATGAAATCAAAGATTCCCGATCCTCAAAATTTAGCAAGCTTTGAACGAGCAACGCCAAGATACGCACAAATATTATGCTTATCACCAATTTTAAATCGTCCGCCATATCTGAAAACACATAAAACAAAAAGTTCATTAAACTTAATGTGATTAACAGAAATGGTCACCAATTCCACCAGTTCATTGTCATTCGTGTAAACAATTGTCTTTTTATTCAAAAAAACAATAGTTGACGAACTTGAGCCAAACTTTGTCCGAACTATAGACGAACTGAAATCAGTGTCCGAACTTTGTCTGAACTTGACCTGGTCAAAGGTCAAATGTCACCTTCGGTCAACGTCCAAACTCCTTGGTCAACGTCCGAACCCTAAACGAACTTCGTCCGAACTCCAGGTTCGGCAGACGAACTTCAGGTTCGGAAACTAACAAACACCGAGAAATTTGAACTCTCTAAATTCGATTCAGACCAAATGAGACTTTAAAATTTGAACCCTTTGAACGGTTTTTTATTACGAATCCACAGAACCAGTTTTTATCATCTAAAATGACCTCTAAGTATGATTAATTTTAGATCTATGAACTCTAAAACCCTCGATACGGTTTTTGACCAAAAAACTCACAGGACTCGACCAAAAACGGTATCCAAAGACACCCTTGCACTCGGAAAAACAAATTCTACCTTAATCCGGTCTCAGAACAAGCAAACACGCAATCAATCAAATTTTGGAAATTTTGGCAGAGGTTCGGTAAGGGTTCGTGAACAAGAGAAATAGTGACTGTCCGAACCTTAAGTTTGACTATTTATAGCTTGAGGCGTTCGGATTGTCCGAACTCTTTCTGAAATCTATCTTCGGCCATCCGAATGTTGTCTGAACTTGAACTTCGGATGATTCAAACCTAAGGTTCGGATGTCCGAACTTAGGGTTTGGATATTTTCCAAAATTTTCAAATTAAACCCTGAATTTTGAAGAATCTCCAAATTGAACCCTAAAAGTTTTAAAGATTTGTCAATTTGCAACAAAACTTTGTTCAATTCAATGATGAACTTTCTGAATTCAAATCCACGCAGAGAAAGTCTGATTGTTTAGGAAAATAAGAAATAGAAAATAAAGCAGAAATTGTATAATCCAACAATAATCAGGTCGGTACTCACGTACACGCAGAGAAAGTCCGATGGATTATACGAAACACCAAAGAAAATAAAGCAGAACGTCAAACGAACACCAATCAGGTCGATCTTTCGATACGTAGAGAAAGGCCGATCGTTTGACAAAATAAAGAAAATCAAACAAGTTGAAGTGTTTGCAAAATGAAAGCATGCATACACCAGAACATCTCTTATTCTGTTTTTGCTATTTTCATTTTCTTTTATTGCCAAAATCACACAGCATCCATCATGATGTGCCTCACAATTATCAAGCAGAAATTTTTAAGTTTATGTCATACTAGCATATATCAGATTTGCCTTCACACATTAAACTAACCAAAACAAGGACCTACAACCTTTATTTCTACTTTATCCATGGGTGATAACATACGCTGATGTAATATCATTTCTCGCTTGGTTGGATCAATATCTCAATTTTTAATTTTTCAATTTTTTTATATGTTTTTTTTTCATTTTTGCATTTTTTTAATTTTCTGAATTTCTCCCCCTAAAATACAAAACTCTATTTTTGGATTTTTGTAATAAGAAAAGAAACACAATGAAAAATAAACCAAAAACCAAAAATTGATCAACCGACAGTTACTTAGCCGAAAATTTTTGTATGTCGTTGATTTGCAAAAGATATCGAAAGCGGGTTATGTCAAACGCCTTAGTGAAAAGGTCCGCTTTTTGAAAATCAGTGTGGATCTTTTGCATATCAATCAAGTGTTTCTCATAACAATCACGAATGAAGTGATACCGGATGTCTATATGTTTAGTTTTAGAGTGATGCACGGGGTTCTTAGTAATGCATATAGTAGCAGAATTATCTATGTATATAGGGGTAGTAAGAAACTGCAAACCGTAATCCCCCATTTGCTGTTGAATCCATAAAACCTGTGAGCAGTAACTTGCAGCCGCAAAGTATTCAGTTTCTGCCGTGGATGTAGCAACGAATGTCTGTTTCTTAAATTTCCATGATACCAACCTATCGCCTAAGAATTGACACCCGGCCATGGTTGACTTGAAATTAATCCTGCAATCGCCGTAGTCAGAATCTGAGTAGGCAGATAAGTCAAATTATCATCACGAGGATACCAAATCCCGAGATCTGTGTGACCCTGTAGATAAGCCAGAATTCTTCTAACTGCATTCATATGAGAAATCCGAGGAGTTGCTTGGTACCTGGCACACAAACAAACGGCAAACATAATGTCAGGTCTGCTAGCTGTTAAATACATCAGTGAACCTATCACTGCCCTATACAGAGTGGCTTCAACTTCTTCACCATCTTCGTCAGGACAAAGGCCATGTGACAGCTGAAATGAGTTCCAGGAACACGAATGTCTTCAATCTTGAATCGACTCAGAACATCCTTCACATAATTTGTTTGATGTATGAAGATTTCTTTTTCAAATTGTTGAACTTGTAAGCCCTGAAAGAAAGTCATTTCACCTATAGAACTCATCTCAAATATAGTCTGCATTAACTACTCGAAATTATTTAAGAGTTGTTCGTTTGAGCTCCCAAAAATAATATCATCAAGATATATTTGTACCAAGAGCAAATCCTCCCCCTCTTTTCGACAGAACAAAGTGCAATCTATCAACCCACGCTTAAACCTGCTCTCGAGTAAATAAGTGGACAAGGTCTCATACCAAGCTCGAGGAGCCTGATGAATACCATAAACTGCTTTGTCCAACTTATATACCTTCTCCAAATAATCAGGATCGTAGAATCCCGCAGGTTGTTTTACATAGACTTCTTCCTTCACTTTTCCATACAGAAATGCACTCTTTACATCCATATGAAAGACTTTAAAACCACGATGTGCCGCATAAGCCAAGAAAATTCGGATTGCTTCGATCCTTGCAACAGGCGCGTACACTTTGTTAAATTCGATTTCGTTCTCTTGAGAAAACCCTTGAACAACCAAACGGGATTTGTTTTGCACTGTAACTCCTCAATCATCCCGTTTGCACTTGTATACCCAACGGGTTCCACATGGTTCTTTACTGTTAGCAGGTAAATCAACCAGGTGCCACACTCCAAGTTTCTGAAATTGTAATAATTCTTCTTGCATTGCCTCCACCCACGAATCATCTTGTAAACTTATTTAACATCAGTTGGCTCAATCTAGGATAGGAAACATGAATGAAACATCTCGTCTTGAATACCTGATTCCCTGATTGTAGGAAGAGCACTATTCTTAATTTGATGTCTTGTTCTCACTCCTTCACTTAAATCACCGATAATATTATCTTGTGTATGATAGGTGTTTATTCGGAGCGTGTGATGAACCAGAACAATGACCGTCTCAGCTAAGTCAGGAACATGATCTTCCCCAACAACCACATTTTCAGTTGAATTAGTGTCAGATTGTGAAACAGGTTGAACATTATCTACCACAACCTCACTCGTACCACTTGTGGTAGCTTCAACTTATGGTTTAGCTTGTTGTACAGGAATCTCAATCTAATCAGACACAGCTTCATGAAATTCATTGTCATCATCAGAAGATAAATCATCAGCAATAGTTGTGGAGTCAATTGTTGTTTCTATCAGATAATTTTCAACAACAGGCACGTTCGGAGCAGACGGAGTCTCAATATGCATGACCGGAGTATCATCTTGTAAATTGATATAAACACGAGTAAGATGATCATCAGATATTGCTGGTGTTGATTCAAGAAATTCAAAAATAGCCTTGTAATCAAACATCCAATCCGGTCCTACGCCTTTGGGTGGCAACGTGTAAGATTGGAAATCAACATGCAAATGTTCTTCCACTGTACCAGTCTGCTTATTAAACAAACGTTTCGTCTGGTTTGAATATCCGACAAATAATCCTTTAAAAACTTTGTCTTCAAATTTACTAGCAGACTTTAACACGGTATAGTGACACCCAAAAGGTTCCAAATAATTGAGATTTGGCTTATGATTCTTGAGTAACTTGTAACAAGATTTCCCAAGCCGTTTAACTGTAAGCACTCGGTTGAGCATATAACAAGCAGTGTTGATAGCTTCTATCCAGAAATTTACTGGAAGTTGTGCAGCAGCCAACATCGTACGTGTTGTTTTGATAATTGTTTTGTTCTTCCTCTCCGCAACGCCATTTTGCCGAGGTGTGTAAGGAGTACTAAATTCATGTACTATTCCTTTTTCCAAGCAAAATAACCTCATAAAGTTGTTTTTAAACTCCGTGCCGTTGTCACTCCGAATCATTCTAACCTTCAACTTAGAATGACTCAAGTGTATTGTTTAAGTTGACAAGGATTCTTGAAGTTTCATCCTTTGTAACAAGAAAATCTACCCATGAAAATCTTGAAAATTCATCAGTTACCTCAAGACAGTACCAATGTCCGGAAATGCTTTTGCGGTTCATAGGATTAAACAAATTAATGTGAAGCAATTCCAATGGAACATCAATTAAATGGTACTTTTTCAGTAGATGAGATTTTCTTTTCTGCTTTCCTTTCTTGCAGCTAACGCACACATCACTGAATACAAATTGATGCTTCGGAACCCCTTCTACAAGATCCCTACGAACCAATTCATTCATCTTCCAGTAATGAATGTGACCTATGCGTCGGTGCCAGAGAACAGATTCTTTCTCAGAAGCCTTTGAAAGGAAACATTGACCCACAACATCCGATATTGCTGAATTCATATCAAGAACATAAAGATTTGAGAAACGTGGTGCTCGCATCACAATGTAATCATCTGGAATCTTGTATCTTGGTTTCAAGATCAAACATTCACTCCCTGTGAAAGCAGTGGTGTATTGCTTATCACAAATCTAGGAGACACTTAGAAGATTGTATTCCAATTCTTTGACATATTCCACTCTCTCGAATGTGATAGAACCATTACTCAATTTACTAATTCCAGTAATTTGACCACCATTATTTCCAGCAAAAGTGACTTTTCCTCCATTGAAATGTTTAACATCATGAAGTAGGGAGATGTCACCGGTCATATGTCTGGATGCTCCGCTATCAACAACCCAAATATTATTCATAGGTTGTCGCGAAGAAACCTGCATAAATTAACAAATTGATTAGTTTCGGACGAACCCAAGCTCAAAGCTTTGGGTCGACCGTCATATTCGACAAAGTCATTACGAGCTGTGGATGAACCCTTAGGTTTCCACTTGTCAGTTGAAGTGCTTGTGGATCCAGATTCAGAATTCTTCAAAATTGATTTGATATTATCAAAACCACCATCTAATTTCTTATCATTTTGATGTTTGTAAAATTCAGATGATTCATCATAAAAATGAACTCTGCCTTTGTAATCCACAAATCTGGCTTTCTTTTGTGAAACACCAGAAACAGGTGTCTCTATTTGATAACCCTCAAAGCCTCGTCAGATTTTTCAACTTCAGACTTATCAACTTTATCCTTCTTCAAAGGACAATTCCGGTATGTATGACCACGGTTTTTGCATTTAAAACATTTTTCATTTGTCAATGATAATCTCTTTGACCGTGTCATCATCCATACCGGTTTCAATGATGGGTTTCTGTTTCTTTGATTTTAAAACCTTTCGATTAGAAACACGATGATAACTGAAATCATCGTAAACCCAGAGTTATAACCAGAAAAACTATCTGGAACATCACCACCATGAAAATATTGATCACAAAATTGTGGGTTTCCAGCATAGTATTGGTCATTATAATCCTGAAACCTACCCTCCTACCACCATATTTTGGACCACATCATTTCTAAACCCATGATCAACCCACCTTGGACCCCTTCCATGGACAGGTGATTTGGTCCATAACCAAAATGATCATAAAAATCATCATCTTGAACAAATTGAGATTTCTTAAAAAATGAATTTTGTTTTCTGAAATTTGGTTTGGCTGGTTCATAAAAAAATTGTTTCTGATGAACCCTTGGTGATTGGAAAGTACTTGGTGTCTTTTGCACAAATTTCTACACTCGTTTCACCAACCCTGAATTAAATTATGATCTGAATGTTCCGAATCAAGTGTATCCTTTGGTATGATAACTTTACCATCTCCCCTCCTAATGGGCACCCTTTTCACATTCGGATCATAGTTTGGACCATAACCTCCCATAAAAACCTTATCAATTAAATCTGGATTTACCATTTTTAATGGAAAGTCCTTATCGCTATACATAACATCTGAACCTTTCAGGCGATAAGTTGTCCATTTCTTGGTTTTATCAAACTTTTAATTTTGAGTTAGATTGTCAACCTTTCCCTTTTCAAAATTCGATACTTTTGAAGATGAACCTTGTTCAAAAACCTCAGATTTTGATTTGACAGACTCGGGTACAAATCCAACTCCACCATTCTTTAATTTCTTACCCCCCCTCCCCACAGATTTACCTCTCGCAATATGTTTTTGCTCATATGCACTTAGTTTTGTAAGCTCAGATTTAATGGTAGGAAAATCATGTTTTAAAATCAAATCATTATGATCTGTCTTAGAAACTGTTAGAACAATGGGTTTTGAATTCTCAATTTCGGTTACAGAAAAAAGATCATCAATTTTGTCAAAGTCTGAAACATCATAAAACAGTTCATCAACAGTGGAATCCAAAACTGTTTTTCCAGTTGAATTTTTATCAGACTTTTGATCAGTTGATTTCTGATCAAATTTCTCATCATGAGATGGAACCGAAATCTTTGTGGACGAAGATGTAACATCCACCTTTTCATCAACCTTAGCAGATGAAGGACCATTTGTAATGATCACAGGAGCAGGAACTTGATGGAACTTTCGAGACACATTTTCATTATTAGTATTGTAGAGAAAGTTTGAAAATGATGGTGGAATTTGAAAAGTGTTAATTTTATTGTTTAATTCAAAATTTCAATTTTAAGATCAGACACAACCTTTTGACTATTTGCCAGTTCCTTTTGTGTGGACACGAGCAATTCAGATTGTTTTACAAATTCATACTTCTAAAGACGTAATTGCTCGTGTACCGACATTAGCTCCTTTGTGGTACCTTCCCACCTTGTTTTGTAAATATTCATATCATCTTTTGCTACAGATAAAAGATCATTCAACTTTGTCTTTTCATCTAAGAGAGTATTCTTAGTAGTAGCAAATTGATCACAAGACTTACACAAACTAGGAGAAGAAACTACCTCTGAAGTGTTCGTCATCAAGGCAACTGAATCTTTGATATTATTTCTTTTCAAGGCACCATTTTCCTGTTTGAGACTTGTATTCTCATTTGAAAGCTTTTGCATTTCATTTTGTAAAGCAATCATTTTATCAGCTACTTCCAAAGTAGTTTGTTTAGCCTTGTCATATTGTTGCTTTAACGGAAGACTTTTCTGACACAGATTCTCAAAATCATTTGCTGTATCCAATGCATCAACTTTTGCAGCTTCAACCTCCTTAACCAAAGCTTCTTTTTCTTGAGTTAAAACTTCAATCTTCTTTTTCAACAAAATAATTTCATCAGATTCAACTTGTTTAGAAATTGTATTTGCCATGAATGTAAACGTTTCTTTAAGCATTGAGTGAACATCATCAGTTGAGGTTGTAACATTTGTTTCATCACTTTTTCCAACATTTTTCCAACATTTGCTTCACCATTTGCTTCATCATTTGCTTCATCATTTGCTTCATCACCATCTTGTATAGACTCAGTCATGGCATCTTCATCCTGCACATGTTTAACAATTAAAGCAGATGAATCAGCAAATTGGTTACCCCAATTGTATGTTTTGTCTTCTTGAGACACTAAAGCTTTAGAATTTTCAGACTTAGGGTTTGAGTTTGAGGAACTCCCTGAATTTGTAGCATTGTTGTTACCAAACAGACTTGTCTTGGTAGAAAATTTTTGATATTTTTGCTTTTTGGGCTGAGAGCATTCACGTGCAAAGTGTCCAAAATTCGAGCAATTGTAGCATCTGACCTTGGATTTATCAAATCCAATTCGACCACTGGAATTTTGATCTTTTCTGCCTATCTTCTTTAGAAACCTCTTTACCCTTTGAGTAAGCATAGCAAATTGCGAATTGATATCCATGAGCTCCAAATCATCTGGATCAACTTGGTCATAGTCTTCTTCGGTTAATTCCGCATTGCTCACCTTTCCAGTAATAACTCCATAGTATGAAGATACCAAAGCAGATACCAAGGCCATATAGTCTTCCGTTCTGGTAACGGACATAGCCATCTGCTTGTATTCATCATGTTACTTGCCAGGATTAACCCATTACACCCTCCAGATCCATAATTGTATTCACAATTCTCTGAATTAGTTCCATTCCCCGAATTTGAGACATTTCTAAACAAATTTCCAGCCACAAATGCAGTCGCTGGAGCAAAAATTGTTGCTTTTCTAGATTTGCCTGAAATTGTTGCAGCATTCGAACCATAATAAACATCATGGTTTTAGACCTCAGCAGGAGTAGTGTTAACATTCTTCATTTCCAAATCCCTGGCTTGTAACTTTCCCAATAACTTCACAAAAGTTAAAGTTGAATAATTCTTGTCATCAGTAAGCATTAAAATATACGGTTCCCATTTTGACGGAAGACCCTCGAGTAATTTTTCCTTTAACTCATCATCATCCTTTTTTATTTAAACGCTATCCATCTCGGACAACAGATGACAATATCTCCAGATCGACTTTGATACACCTTCCCCGTCAAAATGTTTGAAATTGTCAAACTCCTTTTTCAAAACTTTCTTCTTACTTTTCTTGTACAGATCATTGCCTTCACATCTTTCTTTCAAAGTAGTCCATAGTTCATGAGAACGTTTGCGATTTTTAAATTGATGTAAAAGCTCCGTAGGTAAAGCTTGAGTAAGAAGTCCGTAAGCTTTCTGTTCTCTCGTGTAATAAGCCTTTTGCGTAAGATCTAGATTTCTTTGCATAACAGGAACATTGTTGATATCAACTGGATAAACATACAGTGCATCCATGGCGATCTATAAATCACAATCCGTTGTTACGATATAAGCTTCAAATCGTTTCTTCCAGTTGTGATAGTCCTCAAGTTTGAGTAACTTGGGAACCTTCTGTGTAGTCCCAATCTTGTTGTCATAATTCAACAACGTTTGCATCTGAGATTGAATTGCAGCAAAGGCATGCAAATCCGACATTTTGAAATTCTAAATTTTACTGTTTATCGGAACTCTTAACGAATTCTAAGAAGTTGTCTGAACTTCTTCCGAACTATGTCCGAATCTAATTACTCAAGCAGAACTAGCTCCGAACTTCTTCTGAACTCTTACTTTCTAACCTAGTTCGATCTCCTTCCGAAATCCAAATGCCCAAACTCTTTCCAAACCTAGAATGATGAACAGTACCGAACTTTATCTGATTGTCGTCCAAACCTTTAACGAACTCTATCCGAACATGGTACGAACTCTCAACAAACAAAAATTCTAACAAACGTCAGACGAACTCCAAATTTGGAACGGTTACTAAGACGAACTTCAAGTTCGGGGCGGTTATCAAGACGAACCTCAGGTTCAAAAAAACGAGATTTCCGAAACTCTCAAACACTTGAAAAACTAAATCTCTCGAGCACCAGATGATCAAAAGATCAAAAACACTCGAAACACAGTCTTTGAACGTGAAACATGATGAGAAATTATCAAATTTTTAAGAAACGAAAGTTCAGGAGATGAAAAATGTGATGAAACGAATTTTTTATCAACAAAAATGATCGAAAACAAGCTGAGCAGCACCAGATAGCTCTAATACCACTTGAAAGAGCGTGAGCGGATGTATCGTGATCAACTCGTTATCATTGTGCAAACAAAACGATGAACAAACTTGTAAATATAAGACTCAATCTCATTGAGTAAGTCAAATCAGATTACAGAGACTTAGAGCACGAAACATGTTTACTTACACACACATAAGAAAACATAGTTACAAAATTCAAACCTCCCCACTATCGGAACTCTACAGCTTGTCCGAACCTGCAGTTTGGCTGCAGTTCGGCCAGCGTTTGTACAGGGTTCAGCCAATAAGGAAAACTTGAAATCTTGACATCTTCAAAACATTTTCTAATCCAGCATCTTTCCATCCGCAGGTATCAACATTGCATCCGGATCTGGGACTGGAGAGGAGCAGCCGAAGGCCGAGGATGCTGGGGTTGAGAAGGATGTAGAGACGAAGCAATCAAGGGAGGAGGTGAAGGTGCTGAGGATGCAGCAGCCGTGGATACTATTCAATAGTCCACGGTCTTTTACTTTCTTCCCTGTTTAACGTGAATCTTTTTAAACAACTTTCTTTTTTAATGGTTTTCCAGAGGTTTGATTCCCGGTGTTATGATGCTCCACCCATAGGCTAGAATCATGTGGTCTTAACTCTGAACCACCCTGAGTTGGTTGGACACTTTGCTCCAACCAAAGGGTGGTTCTTTATATATAACCGCTTTTTGAACTATATGCTTGTGTGATATTTTTATTATGTCTGCACAAACAAACATATAACTCTAATAAATATGCTAAGGAAATAACTCATACCTTCTACTCCTGGGGTGTACCTTGAATACAAAACTCCTTCTCGTGCAAGTACCCCATCCTTTGTGCAATTATGCTTTGGAATGTTAAATAACAACTTATCCGATATCGAAATCCTAGGATTTGGCATTGCCATGCCATCCTAGGTCGCAGTTACTTAGATATATCATGCACACGTTAGGAATAAGTTTTAATACCGGGGATTAAACCCAAAAATTATGAGATTAAACCCAAACATACTGGGGTCAAGCCCAAAAATCCTAGGGTCAAGCCCAAAAATCCTAGGGTCAAGCCCAAACATACTGGGGTTAAACCCGGTGCCGATCCGGCAAACTGGGGTCATGCCTGGTGCCGTACTGGCTAGTTCTAGGGTCCAACTCGAGCTGAACCGCCGAACTAGGGTATTGCCTCGTGTGTCTTATGTTGGTGTGAAAATACCAAAAACCTTAAGGAACCCCCATATGTCCATAAATCACGAGGTTGTCGCCCATGCTGTTAACACAGGTCGATCCCATAATCCTGGATCCAATATGTGAGTTAACGTGCACTACATGCGGGGGTCGTGCGCTACAGGAGGTTACCCAAACGTAGGAGAGGTGATATCCTCTCAAACCTTAGAAGGTATACTCGATACCTTGAACGGAGGAGAGATGGCCACTCTCTAACTTAGGAGAAATGCTTCCCTGACTTCATGCATCCAGGGTCAATTATCTGTTTTCATCCAAATGCCTCAACCAAAAGAATCGATAGTCTTTATAGAAAATGACAAAAACGAGTTAAGAAAATAAAAATAAAAAGAAGTATTCGATAATAAAGAATACAAGAGAAATACCTTGATCAATTTTTTAATTAGGAGACATACCTAAAACGCAGCATCCTGGGATACTAAACTTATAAAGATAAGCTTTCAAATGAATCACATTCCATGGTCTTGGCAATAACTCACCTTCCATGTTGGCAAGCCAATATGCCCCCTTACCTGCCTCTGAGTCAATCAAGTAGGGACCTTCCCATTTAGGGGTTAACTTACCATCCCCTGGATTCGTCGTGTTCTGAAATGCTCTCCTTAGAACCAAGTCTCCTACCCTGAATCTTCGGATCCTCACATGTTTATTGTAGGTTTTAGAGATTCTCTGTTGATATGCGGCCATTCTCCAAGCAGCTAGTTCTCGTAGATCATCCACGGTGTCAATGTCATCAGCCAGGGATTCGTTATTTGCATCCTGGGTTTGACTGATAACCCTGAATGTTGGGACCACCATTTCTGTTGGAATGACTGCTTCTGTACGAAACACCAAGAAAAATGGAGTCTGGCCTGTGGCATTCTTGGATGTAGTTCTATCAGCCCACAATGCTAATGGTAGTTCTTCTGCCCATTTTCCTTTTTTCTCCTTGAGCCTTTTCTTCAAATTGTTGATGATGATCTTATTGCTAGACTCTGCCTGACCATTAGCCTATGGATGCACTGGTGTGGAAGTTATCATTTTTATCCCCCAACTTTCACTGAATCTAGTAGTCCTTTTGCCAATAAATTGAGATCCATTGTCACACACTAGTTCGGAGGGTATGCCGAATCTTGTTATGATATTCCTCTTGATAAATGAAATGACTCTTTCTCTCTGACTTGGACATATGCTTCAGCCTCTATCCACTCTGAGAAGTAATCAATCATTGCTAACATGAAGACTTTACCTCTTGACACCCTGGGTAGCTTTCCCATGATGTTCATTCCCCACTTCATAAAGGGCTAGGATGCAGGGATAGGATGCAAGGGTTCGGCAGGTTGATGAGGAATGTTTGCGTGTCTCTGAAAAGCATCACATTTGAGGGAAAAATCCTGGGAATCCTTTCTTAAGGATGGCCAAAAGTAGCATGTTCTCTGGATTTTAGACATTAGTGACCTGCCCCCTGTATGATTTCCACAGTCACCTTCGTGGATGTCTTTGAGTACTTCCCGAGCTTCGTCATCTTCCAAGCATCTTAATTATGTTCCTGCAATAGATTTTTTATATAATTTTCCTTTATAAGAACGTACTTGGCCATTATGATTCTGAATGCTTTAGTATCCTTTTCCTCTTTTAGGATGGAGCCATTCTGTAGATAGTCTATAATAGGTCTGGTCCAAGATGACAGGTTATCCTGGGAATTAAGCCGTTGTGCATCCTGGGTATCGGATGCCAAGACCCTGCCTTCAGAATCAGTATCTTCTGAGTTCTCCTGTTGGTTGATTGCTGGACTTAGTATGTGGATTATGGGGATGTGTTATCCTCCATTGCCTTGAATGTTGACCCCAGATTTGCTATTGCATCTGCCTCAGCATTCTCATCCCTGGGTACTTGCTGTATGTTGAAAGTTTGAAAATCCTGGGATATAGCCCTCATAATTTCTAGGTACTTGGCCAGTTTCTCCCCTTTCACTGCATAAGATCCATTGTAATGATTAGTTAAAAGTAAGGAATCGACATATACCTGGATGTTCAGGATCCCAAGATGCAAGGCTAATTGTAAGCCAATAATCAGAGATTCATACTCCGCTTTGTTGTTAGTCACTTGGAATACACACCTTAAGGCCTTGGGTATCATGTCCCCCTGTGGCGATTTCAGTATGATTCCAAGGCATGTCCCCCTGACGTTGGATGCCCCATCCATAAATAGAGTCCAACATCCTAAGAATTCTTCCTCCTGCAGGCTCTGGAATTATTGATCTGCTTCATTTTGGATGTCACTGCTGAAATCAGCCACAAAGTCTGCTAAGGCTTGTGATTTTATGGCTGTTCTCGCTTCATGGACCGGGTTCTAAGCACTCAACTTTAGGGACCATTTTGCCATCCTACCTGACATCTCAAGTTTTCTCAAAACAAACTTTATAGGGTAATTAGTTTTCACATGTATAGTATGAGTCTCAAAATAGTGTCTAAGTTTAGTAGAAGCCATACTTAGGGCTAATATAAGTTTTCCAAATATGAATACCTAGTTTCAGCGTCAAGAAGACTCTTACTTACACAATACACTAGGTGTTGTTGACCCACTGCATCCTTGGTTAGGACTACACTTACCGTATTCCTCGAAACTGCAAGGTACAATGATAATGGCTCCCTGGATTCGGCTTCATCAGGAGGGGTGCAGAAGATAGATACGTCTTCAAATCTTGGAAGGCTTGCTCATTCTGGGACGTCCATTCAAATTTCTTGTTCTTCCTCAAGATGTCATAGTAATCTCGTCATCTCTCTAAGGATTTGGAAATAAACCTGTTCAAGGCTGCAACCCGGCCTGTCAGCCTTTGCACATCCTTGGTTGATTCGGGTGACTTGAGGTTCATGATGGCACGCATTTGTTCTGGACTAGCTTCGATTCTTTTTTTGGTCACCATGTAACCCAGGAATTTGCTAGCACCCACTCCAAAATGACACTTCTATGGATTCAGTTTCATAATGTAATTGTCCAAGATGTCAAAAGATTCTTTAACATCCTGGACATAATTGTTGACATTCATGGACTTTAATACCATATCGTCTATATACACCTCCATAGTTTCTCCTGGCTTTTCTTTGAACATCATATTCACAAATCTTTGATAGGTTACCCCTGCATTTTTCAATCCAAAGGGCATAGCAACATAGCAATAAATACTAGTGGGAGTAATGAACGCTGTATCCTCCTGGTCATTTTGCTCTATTTGAATTTGTTGAAATCCTAAGGTGGCATCCATGAATGTTAACATTTCATGACCTGTTATCGCATCTACCACGGAATCAATGTGTGGTAAGGGAAAAGGGTCTTTAGGGCATGCACGGTCCAACTCTGTGTAATCTACACAGACCCTCCATTTGCCATTTTTCTTCTCCACTACTACCACGTTGGCCAACCATCTTAGGAACTTGACTTCCTTGATCATCTTGATCTTCAATAGACGGTCCACCTCCTCTTAGATTATCACATACTTCTCAGTAGCATACTTTCTTCTCTTTTGATGCACGGGCCTGTAAGAGGGATCAGTACCAAGTTTATGAGTTATAACATCTTTGGATATACATGTCATGTCTTCGGTATTCCATACAAATGTTGACATTCTGGATCTGAGGAATTCCACGAACTCTTTTTCAATAGGGCCAGGGATGTTAGTGACAATAGACACTTTTCTCCCAGGATGCAAGGGATCTAAGACTATTTTCTTGACATCATGCTCCCTTGCCTCTAGGACATCCATGGCCTTCTTCTTTAATTGCTATCCTTGACAGGCCTTTACTGAGATCTTCATAGACGATGTGTAGCAGTCCTTCGCCTCTTGTTTATCGCTGTGGACGGTGACCACTCCCTAGGGTGTTGGCATTTTTACGCACTGATGGTATGTCGAGGGGACAACTTTCATGTCATGAATCCAGGGTCTGCCCAGGATGATGTTATACCCAGACGGAGCATCCATAACACAAAAGCGTTGCATCGAATTCACCCCTTCAACATAAACCGGAAGCTTCACCTCTCCCATGGTGTTCTTCGTTTTGCCACTGAAACCTACTTGGACCG
This sequence comes from Deinandra increscens subsp. villosa, assembly GCA_039602395.1. Lineage (NCBI taxonomy): Eukaryota > Viridiplantae > Streptophyta > Magnoliopsida > Asterales > Asteraceae > Deinandra > Deinandra increscens. The sequence continues at coordinate 49,821,988 of JBCNJP010000007.1, read as the reverse complement.
TGGATTTGGCGATGACTTCATCATGGGGTATGCCCATCTTCGTCAATGTTTCTAGTTGAATAATTTTGACCGAACTGCCCCCGTCAATCAGATCCTCTTCACGAAGTGGTTGGCTATGTAGAGCGTGATCACGAGCCCATCATAATGAGGGTCCATGACGTTGCACCTGTCATCTTCACCAAAGGTAACGTCTTTCACATTCGCTTGTACCGAGGCTTTGACTGACTTCCTGGGTACATCTGACTTGGTCTCCCTTGCGTGCCTTTTAGCTGCAGAATAAGAAGTACCACATATATCAGATCCACCAGAAATAAAAGAAATTACCTTTGCATCCGGGGAAGGGGATGCTGCCCGCTCTGGATGTCTACGTGATCTGTCTGCATCCTGGGTTTGGTCAGCACCCCTGGATTTTGTATGCTGGTCAGTGTCCTTGGATTTATCTTTCTTTCTCCCTAAGAGCTCATTCAAGAAGCCTTTTCTCAATAGGTAACTGATCTCTTTGCGCATAACTATGCAATCCTCGGTCACACGGCCAAAGTCTTCATCGTATGCACACCATTTGGACTTATCCTTCTAGGACGCTTATTTATCCGTCTTCCTGGGCCATCTCGCTTTGTCCCCCAAGTCCTGCATAGCGTTAATCACACCTTCAACATCAGTAGCAAAACATAGTTCATTTAAAGTAGGATACTTTTCATCATCCTCGTCTTCACTCTGGTCGACCATGTTAACCCTTGGATTATCAGATTTGGAATAGGGTTTAGGCCTCTTGGACCTAGGATGCGCCGGTTCTGATTTCCCGTTAGAGGAGCCGTATCCTAGGACAACGTCCACTTTTTCCTGCACTTTCATGTCCTCTTCAAGCCTGAGGAATCGTAGGGCCCTATGCCTTACTTCATCAAGTCTGTGACAAGGGTTCATCACAAGATCTTCATAGAAGGGTGAATCCTTCTTGAGGCACATTTTGAATGCCTGGACAGCGGTAGCCATGTCCATGCTAGGGATATCCAAGGTCTTCCTGCCAAACCTGTTCACATAGTCCCTGAGATATTCGTTAGCATTCTAGGTAACCCTGTAAAGATCACTCGTCAGTTTTTCGAAACTGCGACTACAAGAGAATTGGTTATTGAATAAGTTAATTAAATGAGAAAAAGATGTGATAGAAAAGGGTGGAACACTCAGTAGCCATTTTAAGGATGAGCCTGTGAGTGTTCACCCGAAACCTTTACATAGGCATGCCTCCTTGATCTCAGGGGGCATGTAGATCACTTCCATCCTCTCCTTATACTGAGCCACGTGTTCTTCCGGGTCAATTGTGCCATCATACAGCTTCATACTGGGAGTTTGAAATCTCTTGGGTATTTCCACGTCACATATTGGGGGAGCAAACCTTGAAATTCGATGACTTGCTGGTGCCACTTCAGAAATAGGTTGGACCACCCTAGGAACACTCGAGATCATTTGTTTAAATTTTTTGAGCTCCCTGGCCACTGTTGTGCTAAGACCCGCGTCTTGTATAGATTCATTAGTATGAGCATTAAGATTAGAAGTTCCAAGGATGTTACCAGTATCCTAGGTAGCTGTGCCCCCAGGATTCACGTTGGAATCCCTGAACGTAGACACTATGGGTCTGTCAGCCAGGGTGGTGTAAGCAGTAGCGAATGCAGGTCTTGGGTTTTCGATTAGGATGCCATCTGCCAAGCTGGACCCATTCCCAAGACTGTTGAATTGTAGCCTCCTAGCATGAACATGGGACGCGAGTGTATGATCCACCCTGTTCATTTCCGACCTCAACCTGGCTACCTCTCCAAACATATCATGATTCACTTTCTGCTGTTACTCCATGTATTGCTGTACCTTTGCGAACATGGTGAGGAGTTCATCATTGGAGACCAATACTGGGAATTCTCCGCCATGCCCCGATCATGTGACACCCTGATTGCTAGTCCTTCTAGTGTTGCGGTTTACGATAGTCGTTGTGGATGTGGTAATCCGTGGCGGTGGAGGAGGAAGGATAGTGCTAGTTGTAGAAGAAGTGCTCGCAGGGGTAGTCGCATTCGAGGTACTTAGTTGTGTTGCCATTTTTGATAGATTTTTGTAAAAATCAAGTTAAAAATGAATCTAACAAGAGTTTGGAAAAAGATTGACACCAATTGCCCCACGGTGGGCGCCAAATTGTTTTGGCTAAAAATTATAAGGCTAAATTTAGTAACCAAATTAGTTTGTGAGGTTAGGTACCTTGAATGCTAAATTTTTAGAATCAAGTTTACCGATTAAAATCCATGGCTTGGATAGAAGAAATAGAAACACAAGTGATAATTTCCCTGAATGCAACTAAGAACACAAAGATTTTTGAGGGGAAATAGCCCTTAACCTTGGATGTCTCCAAGAGCCGCTGGCATAAAAAATCCCTTGGCAACGATAACACACGTTGCCCGTTTATTCCACTGAAAATATTCCGAGTACAAGTGTTTGCGGCGATTGCTAAGTTTGTGAGTGAGAATACAAGTGTTCGTAAGTGTCTAAAATGAATCCCTATATCGTGTATAAATACAAGTAGATCATAACTAACTATCCATGATTATTGGGATCTTCTTCTTAAAGACTTGTAGTAGTTATTTGACTGTGTTTGATGGCAGGTCTTCATTTCCACACGTGCTTCTGACTTTGACTGAGTCTACATTACCGTTATCCATTTTCTCGTTCCTGGCTTCATCACATAGAGTCAAAGAAAAAGATTAGTAACGTCGCCCTAACCTGCAGGGTATCCGTGCATGCTGGGAGCAGGTAGATAAAATAGATAAATTCAGAGTACATTACATCCTGGGATGATAATCAAATAAAGGTACCACAAACATAAATAGAAATCCCGGGTATTGATAACCGAAAGCGCAGTCCCTGTATATTTTACATCCAGGGGTCTTAAGCTGTCGGAGGCCATTAGTAAAATCCAGGGTCAAAATCCAGGGTACAATAGTATACATCTCATCTTTTTGATTATTTTACTAGGTGAACTTGTTTGTGGATGAATGCATAAATTGTTATTTGATTACAGTATTCTTGGTTATTTATTTAGTTAAATGCTTATTTTATAAAGTTTGGGTAAAACTGGTCAAATTGAGTTGGGACTAAGTATTGTTTTATTGAAAGTCCTTTTCCTTAATTCTTTTTCTTAGTTAGACACATTCTTGAATTTTAAGTATAATTTGGACTTTATGGAAAATGTGCAATTGAATGTTTGATTGATGCAATAAGAAGTGACTAGAATTGGCTTTTGGCAAGATTTGTGCACTTACCTTGCACTTAAATTGTAAATTGCAACATTGTACCATCATGTTACCAGTTAAATTTGTTTGAACTTGAAATTCACCTGTTAGAGATCCAATCTATATGCAAGCTAGTATCTATTAACGCTCATTAGGTTGTTAAATCTCAAACTACCTCTTTGACTTTTCAAGTCAAACTTAGCCTATATGTTATCTTGAATGCCATGAAATTTAATATTGGCTTGTATCTATTGATTTTATTGTGACTTACCTGATCCTAAACAGATATTGTTCAGTGATTGCAAGATTATTTCATCTCTTGACTGAGCTGATCCAAATTTAGATCTTCAAAGAGGTATGTTATTCTTATATTAAGGTGGTTTTTATTTAAATCAGAGATCCAGCTACACAGGGGCATCCAGTAAATTCATATTTAACTTTAAATGTTATTTTGGCAAATTTTTTAATGATTTATAACTGATATCAAATAGATTCTTCAATGAAGCTGTTTATAAAGAATTCCATTTTATATCTCCATATTAGATCTTAGCTATCTTAGATCTTCTCCGAGGTATGTCTTTCTATTATTTGTTTAGAGTTTCCACATCATGAATTTACAGGGATGAAATTTCTTGAGACTGCTTTATTAGCTAACTCAGAACTTGTTGATCTTGATTAATTTAACTTATTGATGCTACATTGTTCTTATTTCACATGAGAAAATCATAATGTGCTTGATCCTGTCTAAGTTCATCTAAGTTGAATGTCATCTTTTATTAGGATAAAGATCCTAATTGTGAATATGTCCTTAGATGGGATATAGTGATCTAGATCATTTTGAGTATGTTTTGTGAAATATTACTATGTCTTGGTCAAACTTAAGACTTGTATGCAAATGGACTTACTTGATGAAATTTGATGATGCTAGGTTAAAAAATTTATGTTAAATGTACTTATATGATCTAAAGATGCTATCACATGACATCACTTAATCAACATGCATACTGTTCTATGTGTTGACTATCTATTTGACTTTTCTCCTTGTGTGAACACAATATGATGTCTTGCATGCTTCCTGATCCATATAAGGCTCTCAAACTGTCTAATGTATGAATCCGATGCTAATTTTAGCAAATATGTCCATGTCAGTCATTTCTGAGCATGTAGAACTAGAAATATGCATATATACATCTCCATATGTTTAAACAAGAAAATTGTGTTTATATTACCTCAGTTATGATGTTTGTGATTTATGTGATTATTTGTTAGAAAATTCACATGTTTAAGGGGAGTCAAATACAATTAATTCCTTCTTGAACAAAATTGAATTAGGTTGGGTGTATTAATTTACCTTCATTTTGTTAATTCCTGTTTTTCTTTATTTTTACAATTTTTGAACCAAACCTCCTCATGAATTTTCAAATTCATTTTCTAAACAGCTTTAACATCAAGATTCTTGTTTTTTTTCTTTTCAATTTCACAGTTTCATGAAGAGTCAACTTGTTAAATTTATAAAGTTATTTTGTGTCAAAGTTAATTTGGGAATGAACATGCCAGGTACGGTACATTATACTATGCAAGTAGATATCTGTTAAAATTTGCATATGATAGTGTGTTTCACCATTCTAAGAATCTGCTATGTTGAATTTCCATTATGCATTTGATTTTTAATAAAAATCTCTGTCATTATCCCGGTTTCGTGTGACATGACATTTACCTTAAATATCAAATTGGTTGTAATCATGTTATCTCATTTGTCTAGATGCCTCCTAGACGAGCAGGGAATGAGCCTATTGGCTATGGAGTTACACACAATCAGTTCTGTGCTTTAAACAGAGAGTGGAGACATGCAGAACAATTTGAGACAGCTTTCCGGATTCTGGAGCATTCCAATTAGAGTTATATTATTATACTAGAATTCCCGATTGATCTACAAATCCATTGTAGAAAGCTTTTGGAATAATGCTCAGATAGTGACAAATGAAAATGGAACTCAATATTTAAGCTCCAGAATACAAGAGACAGATGTGGAGATCACAGAGGAAATGATTAGAACAACTCTTAATCTGAACGATGCCAATGCTCCTACAAGTTTCACAAAAGTTGAATGGCATGAGACTATGAGGAATATGGAATACTTGGGAGAGCTTGATCTCAATCAACACCATATGATCAACAAACCTCTGTTTCCTATCAACTGGAGAGTGATCATAACATTCTTCTTACTCACCTTTTCCTAAAGGAGATCGGGAACTGATGACTTCAAAGAAGAACTTGCATGGGCCATTCATGGCTTTGCATGAGCTGGATTTAATCTATCCAAATTTCTTCTCCCAAGCAATCATGAATCGCTTCTATCCAAATCTAGAGGAGGATGGTGATACCTTTGTACCTTGAAAGACTGACAGTGACTCCTACCGAAAATATCTACTTGGCCAATATAACGGACCTGATGTACCTTTCTTCCCTGAGTTTTTGGAGAGACTAGGAGTTGAAGTTAATCATGATGAAGATCAGGGAGATAATGGAGGAGATGCAAAAATGCATGATGATGAAGCTGTTGCTGCTCGAGTTTATGCTAATCTCAACTTGAATGCTGCAGCCCAATCTAAAAAATATAGTAGCTGATGATCCTTTCCAAAATCTTCACATACAAAGCAACACTCCTCAAAATTCTCCAATACAGGGTAGCTAGTATCATTCAGAATCTGATGAAGCAGTAGTAGATGAAGGGGCTGCCGTTGAATCTGGCAGTGGCTCAAATACTGGATCTGGTGATGATACAAATGAGGAATCTCCCAGAAATTCAAATGGCAATCCTGCAAGTGGTTCACAATATCAAGCATCTGAATCGTCTTCAGACTCTGAATCATCTGATGCTTAGGCTCCTCCAAAGAAAAGACTAAAAACCGGAGCTGACACCGACGGTTCTTCACATACCAAAGCACAAGAGAATACTTCATCTCATAAAGAAACTCCTGACTTTGACTCGGAAGAATATGTTATCGAGTTACTTCCACTTCGAGAAGGGAGAACTAAGCAGATTCATGAAAAGTCGGTTGTTTCTACGATGACACCGAAAGCTGCAGAACTTTCTAAACATGCAATTAAAGATCAGGTTATGACTAAAGCTGATGATAGACTTAAGGTTGTTGTTGAGAAAACAATGATGCAAAATATTGAAACAGAGCCTGCTGTTGTCATAAATGAAGCTCTCATTGTCCCTCAAATCTAACCAGTTGAACATAATATGGAGACTCAGATTATACCTCCTGTTTCTCATGCTGAGGTTTTGGCTGATGCAAATGTTATGGCCGGAGTATCCCAACATGAATTATCTGAAAGCTCTGAATATGATTATGATGAGCTTGCTACTGAAATTGAAAGTCTTCATGCTCAGAATGTATAGCTTGATGCTAAGCTAAGGTATGCAAATCAAATCATTGCTGAATAAGCTGAAGAGATCAAGAAGCTTAGAGAACTTCTGGCTAAGTCTGAAGCAGACCGGAAATTGCAAAAGCCGGATGAAGGTGGCGACGACAAGGCAATAGTGGTGCTGCTGCTCAAACACCTTATGCTCAACCTGACCAGCCTGGTCCAACATCTCAAGGCAAAGATCTAGGAAGCACACGTGCTGACTCTTGCAGTCTCAATGACAGTGATTTCGATGTCAACCTAGACGACTATCCTACTGACGATGAGGTGGATGCATCCTATGGTGACTCATTCCTCAATGAGGAACTGTTAGAGCATATTCCTTGTTGTGTCTCGTGTATTGTATCTAGGTTAGAGCATCTTTGTGAGTCTTATTGCCAACATGCTAATGTCGGCGTACCAAATGGTCCGCAGCTTATTTGGTATGGGCGTACCAAATGGTACGCTGATGGTCCGCCAGTTAGTATGTTAACACTATAAATAGTTCGTTAGAGAGAGAGTTATTAATCACTTCAGTCATTCTACATCTTAACTGTGTGAAACTCAGTGTGTTCTCTCTCTCTAGACTTTGTGTAATCTCTAAGTGAAATCAATAGAGCAAAGCTTTATTTACTTATTTGTGTATCTCCGATTACCGAATCATGCAGTAGTAAGATCGTACAGTGGTTTTACAAGTGGTATCAAAGCAATAGGTTGCTCTACTGCTGTGATTTTGGTAGATTTTCGAGTTCTAGAGTGAGAAAGTGTGGGTTTTCTTTGTTTTTCATCAAATTTTCGCAATTTAGAGTGTTTCAATGATGAAAAATGATTTTTGAGTGTTGTTGGAGTGTTTTCGCATCATACTGAGTCAAATTCCAGCTCCAAACGTTGAAATTCACGAAAATCAGACGAATCAGGTTCGAACTGCGTTGGTCCGCTCGAAGAACACTTGGTCCGCCGGTGGTCCGCACGACAATCTTCATCCGTATTCTGGTCCGCTGAAACTGGTCCGGAAGGCAATCTTCAAAGTTGGTACGTGGCGGTTATTTTTTGGTACGCCATACCATTTTGGTCCGCCGTACCATTTTGGTCCGCCGTACCAAATCTGGTCCGTTGAGATAATCTGGTCCGCATCTGGTCCGCTGGTTCATGTGGTCCGCTGAGCATATTTTGGTCCGCTGATTTGATCTGGTACGGAGGTTGGTATGCTGAAATCTTTTAGTCCGCTGAGAATTGGTTGGTACGCTGGCAAAAAAACACATGTTCACTAAAACTGATGTAACTTGAGAACCGTTTGGAGTTACGGAACCCAATACCAGCCAAAACGTTCGTCTTTCCGAGATATAAACTTGTACTCACCTAATGGTCTGTACCCCCCAGTTTGACCCCCAAAATCAGTTTGGAAGACGTCCGTTTTTCAGTTAGAAGTTTTTGCATTCGGTATTGTAATTTCAAATGAGCGATTATCACGCATTTTCAGCTGCTCAAACATCGATACAAGCAATGATGAACTATGATAATGAGATAGGAACAATTCAGAAGGTTCCTAAGTTATTACAATTGGAAGATTATCACAATTGGAAGAAACGATTTGAGTCATACATATTTTCTCAAGATGTTGATTCTTGGATCCCGATTGAAAAAGAATATGAGTATCCAATGATAAGTCCAAGAAAGCCAAAGATGATAAGTGATTTTGATGCTGATGAAAAGAAATTCTTTGCCCGAGAGAAGAAAACGTATAGCTTTCTTACAATGGCTTTACCTAAACACTTGATGCATCAGTTTAAGAATTACACAACTTGTAAAGAATTGTGGGATGCTATAGCTGAAAGATGTGAAGGTAATGAGCAAAACAAGAGGACTCGAAAGAAGGTGTTAAAGAAAGAATTTGATAATTTTGGACATTGTGATAATGTAAACATCAAAGATTTGATTGCAAGGTTTACGCATTTGATCAATGAACTTGAAGTTGTAGGTGTCAAGAAAGAAAGTGATGAGTTGAAGGAGAAGTTTTTAGAAGCTTTACCTGAAAAATGGGAGAATTTTGTTATGATGTTAACTAATGATCCAAACTATTCAAGTTGGACATTTAATCAATTGATAAGCAAATTACAAGCTCGTGAAATGGAACTGCTTGTGAAAAAGTCAGCAACTCCGTCGGTTCAAAATCCCGACGTATATTTTGGAGAAAATTTTGCTACCATGCATGCCAAAGCAAAGTCACATTCTGTTTCAAGCAGTAATCCACCAATAATAGCATTTCTTGCTGGAAAGTCAGAAAATACCGGTTATTCTTCAGGATGTAGTTTTACTATTCCTGACAAATCATCAAGCAAGTCTACTTCTAATCAAGCAACGGAAGATCTAGCTGCATTGTTATCTGCTTTCATATCTTCTTCGTCTAGATGTATATTTAGTCAAATTGGTCAATCTAGATTGTTTGGCGAGGATTTAAATCATCTGGATGATGATCAATTGAATAAACTCGATCTGGAATTGCAATTTGCTATGGTCGTGGAGAGAGGAAGGAGATTTATGAAGAAACATGGTAAGACATCTCTTCTTCAAGGAGGAACGCTTGTTTAAATAGACGAACGATTCAATGTTTCAAATGTGCTAAACATGGACATTTTGCTCGGGATTGTCCTAACAAGTCATCTGACAAGGGTACTTCTGATAATAATGTTCAAGATAAAGAAGTTAAAGCTATGGTATCTCAAACTGATGAAGATTATGATTGGGCTAAAGACGTTACAGATGAATCTAAGTTTATAGTCCGCCCTTCAGACAATTATGCATTAATGGCAAATATTGAAGTTGAATCGAGTGGGTATACATCTGAGACTAATAAATCTGAAACAAGTGAATCTGAAGTTAGTGGATATGAGTCAACATGTGAATTTTGTGCTCAAAAGGACATAAAGATTCGAGAATTGAATTCTGAAAAAGAAGTTTTAGTTATTGAGAATGAGAAGAAGGAAGAAGAATTAAAAAATCTCAAGAAGAAGTTTGAAGATTCTGATGAGATTATCATAATAAATGAGAATTTGATTAAAGAAAAGAATACTTTGATGGAAGAGTTTGTTGAGCTTCAAACAAGATTGGATGAAATGGTTAGTTCAGATAAAGAGCAAATTTTGAAGTTGTGAACTGAGAATGAAGAATTGGTTAAAAGTGTTGAGAAATGGGAGAGTGAAGCAAAAGATGCGATTGATGATTTTGATAATTTGTTTACGAAATCAACTGCAAGAGTAGAATCGCTGAAGAAAGCTTATGTTGATCTTAAGAAAGAGTTTGATGAAATTACTGCTAAGGAAAATGATCGTCAAATGGAACATTCAACATTACTTGATAAAGTCACAACTTTGACACACGACAACAAGTTGTTGAAAAGAAATATTGAGATTCATGAGGAAAGGGTGAAAAAGATTACTCAAGAGGTATATGATGCCCATGATCAGATGAGGCAAGAGAAATTTTTGTCAAATAGAGCTTCGGAGCAATTGATTGAATCAGAAAAAGCATTGGGTGAAGCTCAAAAGAAAATATCTGATTTAAATGTTGAAGTTTTGGATTTGAAACTACAATTGAACAATTTGAAGAATTCACATTCTTTCACAAGCTACTTGTGCAGAGATGAAAATTTCAAGAAAGTTTTTCGAAGCGAAGAGTATAATAAAATTCCACATCCAGTTATTTCTTCTGATGCTTTAGATGATATTCAGTCTTCTGATGTAAATGGAGATTATTCTGAATTTGTGGCTGAGAAATCAGAACAGAAACTGTCAAAGAAGAAAGAGGAGAAAGAGAAAAATGTGGTTGGTGTATCTACATTAAAGTTTGTTTCTGGTGGGTTTATGGCAGATACGAGTGTTGTTTCTACCGACAAACATATTGAGAAAAATGAGAAGGAAGTGAGTGAAGAATTAGCTGCTGCTAAGTTGGTTGAAGCTAACAAGTTGAAGGATATTAAAGCTTCTTTCAATCAAGTTGCTAAAGTAGGTCCTTTGAGTTCTTCGATTGATTTATCAAAGCTGCCAGGTTACAAACAGTCAGGTTTGGGAAGTGAGGGGAAGAAGTTTGAAAAGAATGTTAAAAAGAATATGCCAAAGAAAGTTCCAAAAGAAAAGAAAGACACAAGCTTGGAACAAATCTATCATTTGGCTCAAGTGTTTATGTCTACTATGGAAAAAGGATTCAGAGGAAAGATCCAGAAGAAGACTTCGTCTGCAAGTTCTTCTAGAGATGCTCAAAAAGTAAAGATTCTTCATCATCTGGATCAAATTCCATACCTCCAAGTCCTACTTCGAAATGGGTACATTCTAACCGATTTCAAGTTTTTGATGATATTCCTGATTACTTTGGATCTGATGATAGATGTCATCCAGTTCAGGGCAAACCACAATCTAAACGATCATATCGTTTGTGCTATCAATGTCGCCGAAAGGGACACATGGCACAGGATTGTCCTGAAATTGCAAAACGTTCATTTTCAAACAAATCTGCCACATTTATCGATGAATCAGGCAGAATTTTTACTGAGTCGACACCGTCCAACACTAAGTTGAAAAAGAAACAAATTTTTAAATTTGATTCGAGTGTTGGTGGTTCATCACGTGATGATGACTCAATTAAAAATGAAAAAGCAAAAATGCAGTGGCGACCTAAGTTGGTTACCAATGCTGCAACTGATTTTGTAGAAGACACTGGTCGACCAGAAGCTGTATGCTTCGGGTCATTTGAGTACTAATCATTTACACTAGTGTGCAGGCTTCTTCAAGAAGACCTATTAGTGATTGTAAAGTTCAAACTTCAAGCAGTTACTGATAGTGGAGTCTCCTGTTTAACTTAAATTGAATGCTTCATCTTTCAATCCTAAAAGTTTAACTGAAAGCTTAAACTGAACGGTATTAGTATCGATTGGTTAATTTTCTTTCTTTTTACATTTCGTATGTAGTTTAGGGGGAGAAAATTAAAAAAAACCAAAAATAGCGTCTTTGTGTTTCTGTTAAAATGAAAAATCCAAAAATAGAGTTTTCACTTTAAGGGGGAGAAAAATGGAAAAATACAAAAATATTGAAAAAAGGGAAAAATTCCAAAACATTGAAAAATGAGAAATTGATTCGACATGATTGGGAAATGATGGTACATTGGCTTACGTGTCTGGCTCATGGATATAATAGATGAAAAAGCCATAAGATCATTGTTCGATGTGCTTGGTAGGCTCGGCATTAAATCAGAAAGTATTCAGATGTGATAAATATTAAAATACTATTGCTTGACCAAGTGAACAACATCTTGATGTATATCTCATGATATCAAGAAAAAGATATGTGAAATAGAAAATGAGAAGTCACTGTGTATACATGTGTTCATTTTGCAAAATTTAAACTTGTTTGATTTTCTTTATTTTGTCAAACGATTGGACTTTTTTTGTGTATCGAAAGATCGACCTAATTGTTTTTCGTTTGACGTTCTGCTTTATTTTCTTTGGTGTTTCGTATAACTCATCGGAATTTCTCTGCGTATACGGAAGTACCGACCTGATTGTTGTTGGGTTATACAATTTCAACTTGTTTTATTTTCTTATTTTGTTAAATCTGAGGCCATATCTGTGTATCGAAAGATCGACCTTATGGTAGACGATTTAACGTTCTTATTTCTTTATGCATGGAACACAGTTGACTGAATCATGAATACAATCATTATGTGATCAAGTCACAAATGAAATCACAAAGTGTGATAAGCAAAAACATATCTGAGTATGTCTGATAGTGTGGGGTACACTGGTCAAAGCAAACCTAATCAATTCAATAACATATCCAGATGTTATGAGTATGATTGTGCCTGAGTTTAAGATGGACAAATTATACCAGTAATCGACATGACTTATGTACTGAAGTAATTGAAATTGAAGTGTAGTTCAGCATGTCATGACCAATATGATCCTAAGTTGTGATCTTTCTCGGAAAATACAAAAATACTGTGTGATTCAGTATTTCATTTCTATATTGCATTTATGTTTCATATCTGAAAAATCCAAAAAGATCTTAGGTGTGTTTTAGCATAAACTTAGAAAATTAAAAAGATTTTCGTGTGTTTTGATTTAAAGTTTCAAAAAACCAAAAAAAAATAGTTTCTTATTTGTTTTCGACCGATCGATACAATGATACGAAATTCAAAATTCAAATTTTATATCTTGGATTCTCGAAGAGAAGTTTTGTGCCAAGATTAAATTAATTTTCAAAAGAAAAGGAAAGTCGCGTTTCTGTCTTCTGAAATTGCAGGTCATCTATGTGAAAAGACTCAAGCATGATGAAAGGGGAAGTTTGTTATATATTTCACAAGTGGATCTTGAAGTTCAAAGACTGTTGAAGATTGATCCAGCCATGCAAGCTCTATTTCTGACAAGATTTCAAGTTGATGATCGAATGCAGTGATGCAGAAGATTGAAGACTGAAGTTTTGTTAGATAGATAAATAGCTAGATACACTACACGTTAAGAGGGAGTTTGTTAGAGCATATTCCTATGCTACGTTATGTCTCGTGTATTGTATCTAGGTTAGAGCATCTTTGTGAGTCTTAGTGCCAACATGCTAATGTTGGCGTACTAAATGGTCCGCAGCTTATTTGGTACGGGCGTACCAAATGGTACGCTGATGGTTCGCCAGTTAGTATGTTAACACTATAAATAGTTCGTTAGAGAGAGAGTTATTAATCAGTTCAGTCATTCTACATCTTAACTGTGTCAAACTCAGTGTGTTCTCTCTCTCTATAGACTTTGTGTAATCTCTAAGTGAAATCAATAAAGCAAAGCTTTATTTACTTATTTGTATATCTCCGATTACCGAATCATGCAGTAGTAAGATCATACAGTGGTTTTACAGGAACCCATTAATGAAAATGCTGACGACATATATGAAAGTCTGAAGACTCTAGTGCCAGTGCCTGAGAACCCAAAACTTCTAAAGTTTAAGAAAGCTGCATTGGAATTTGCTTCATCTTCGGAAACACCACTGGCTATCACTGCCGGTGAGACTGGCTTAAGCTCTGAACAAATTAGAGAACTCTTGTTACATCTGTAACGTGCTCCTCCAGTTCAAACTAAGCCAATTTCCTCTTCTACAAATCTCTCTGCCACAGTAAATGAAGGAATCCAACACATGTTTGGCAGATCCCTCATTTCTGGATGTTGATCGTGCTTCTTTCGGAGAATTTTATGCTGAAACCCTAGCTCTGATCCCAACAGCAGAAGTATAGTGGTTGTCAATGAAGAGAAGGAATCAGAGCATTTTGTATAGCCCATTTCAGTAACTCCGGATGAAATACACAGTAATGAAGATCTAGCTGGTAGACTTGACTTACTGGTCAACATGTCTAATCCTTTAAACTTCTTTGACCTAGAGTTTACTACAGATGATGAATATGATGAGGATATTCTCTATGAGATCAAAGCTAAAGAGGTTGATGATTCTAGAAAACTGAACTCCAATTCAGTCCGTGCCATTAGTTCCTGAAGAAAGACAAACTAAAGACTCCCATCTATCTCTGGCTTCATCATCTCATGTGCAGGATATTGTTGTCTCATGTGCTGATATTGAAGAAGGTGACATTTTAGATACTTCTTCTGATCCTTCTCTGAGCAAAGCTGGTACGTTCATGGCAGCCCCACAAGAACTTATCCAACACCGACCATTTCCGCAGAATATCTTTGGTCCTGAGCCCAGTGATCGCCCGGAAAATCCCAGCAGTAACTAGTTGTGGATGGAAAACGAAAGTAACAGTAACCGTGGCATGTATCCTCTGACTCAAGAAGACTATGAGGTCAATATGGGAATCGGAAAAAGACCAGCACCTCAAGTGGAAAGAGCTGCTCCTCCTCCACCTATTTGGACTACAGAAGAAAATCTGAGAACACTTAATGAACCAGTGAATGTAGTCGATCCAGAACTGCTGAATCCCAACAAATCAAAAGCAGGTCCATCTAGTACTCGAAGACTATCTACCAAAGATAAAGGGAAGAGAAAGCTCACCCCCCCCCCCATGAGGCATATGATTAGGAGGAACTGAAGAGAGAGGCCAACGAAGACAAATTAAGAGAAGCACGTGAGGCTAGAGATAAGAAGAAGTTTTATATTTTTCGGTCTAAAATATGATGAAGATATTCAAACACAAGGTGAGGCTTACGCTTCCACTTTAAGGATCGGGCAAGACTCTATTCCAATAGAGCCAAATGCAATTCATATTGATCCACTAATTGATGTCATTCCAAATGAAGATAACACTGGTTTTGATCCTTCAGACACCTCAATTGCAGCAGATTATGTTCATGCCCTTATGAAAAGAGGATTGCCTTTTTAGTACCTCATTCAACTCACTACATATCAGATTGTTGAGTTGTTCACTAGTGAACATAAACATTAAGTATGTCCAATTCAATGATATTCTAAAGGAGAAGCTATATGAAATGCATTCAACTTGTCAACCTCCACCTGAAGACTCTGCAGATTTCATTCCTCCTCCTCCCAGTCCCAAGACTATCGAGAAATATGTTCAAACATTGACAAAGGAATTGCTCCGAAACTTCCTTTCTGTCAGGAATGTTGTGAGAAAAGATTACATCCAAAAGCAAGTTATTGATCTTCGTAAAATGATGACTGAATACATGAACGAAGAAAGCATCAGCAGGAAACATAGGGATTGATGAACGGGAAAAGAGCGAGTCGAGGCACATAGAAGGAAGGATGCCCCTACATTGGTGGATGATTGGAAGGTTATGTTACCTCATAGGAGAGCTCTTATTCAATCCACTACCAAGAAGCTCAAGGACATGCCTACTAATTCTGAAACAACTGATAGGATGAAAATTCTAGGTTGGAAGTACGATCACGAGTTTGATGCATTCATAGTCAAGCAAAGAAATGTGTTTGTTCAATTCTTTGCAGAATTGCTGATCTGCTGAAAATTTTCTCATGGGAACTAAAGCAGTTGTTGTACTTGGATATCATCAACCATTCAAATGCTGAAAAATGGAGAATGGCTCAACAGACGGTGCATCCAGCTTACAGGAGAAAACTGCAGAAGCAAACCAAAGAATAAGAACATGTAGAGTTTGATAAATGGTCAAAGAAACAAGCCATGGTCCCACATAAACAAATCTACTCAAACATCGACAGTGCGGTGAAGACGAAGAAGATCTTGGGTAAGTGTTATGCCTTGAATTTTCGGCTTGTAATCCACGGTACAGGTATAGACTTAGGGCAGGATCGAACCAGGAATCGTATGACCTAGAATTTGACAGGTAACGTTCAGATGACCCTGAATATATCTGGAATAAGGTAATGTCCCGGGATGTCACCATAATCCAGGGAAGTTCATATTCATTATATTTTTGTTATGACCCAGGATGAGCATAATCCAGGGTCACCCTTATTGTACGAATGACCCAGCATGTGGAAATGACCCTGCATCCTAGGACATTGTTACTAATGCATTTTGTGTCTATATCTGATCAAGGACAGGTTGACGAAGTCTACCAACAGTCAAATGGGATGAGCTGGAGACTTATTTCACACGTGGTCAAAAGACTTTAGCTAAAAACTTGGTCAACCAACTGAAAGACGCGTTGAAGAGAGGATCCCTGGAATATCAGACAAGTTGTTGAAGAGCTAGGAGTATATATATGGCACTTAGTCATTTCATTCAGCTCACTCGAGCTTTACACATTGAATTCTCGTATTCAATTATCTGGTTACTCACTGTACTCAAACAATTTTGTGATCAATAAATTGGTAGCGTGTGTTATCGCTACCCGGGGTTTTTATGCCGGCGGTGCCTTAGAGACATCTAAGGGCTAAGGGCTTTTCCCTAGTAAAATTCTCGGTGTTCTCATTTTCATTCAAGGTTTCATTTGTGTTATCAAGTTTCTTAATCTATTTCTTAAATAAAGTAAGATTTTTACCAGGATTCTGGCTTTTGACCCTGGAATTCAACTATTGTCCCAGGATTTTTGCAAACAGTTTTCATATCTTAATCCTAGGCACCAGAAATCACAAACTTATTTGGTTCAAATCTTACTAATTTTGCTTAAGTAATTTTTAGCCAAATCAATTTGGCGCCCACCGTGGGGCAATTGGTGTCAATCTTTTGTCAAACTCTTTTCAGATTCGTCCTAAACTTGAATTTTACCAAAAATCTATCAAAAAAATGTCGACACAAATGAACACCTCAAATGTTTCGGTTTCTGATGTGACTACTTCAACAAGTGGAGTCACCCCACCGGCTCCAAGGTTCAGTACTTCAGCAAGTGGAGTCACCTCACCGGCTCTAAGGTTTAGCACTTCAACTTCAGCTACACACAGTGACGGACCGACATTCAACCATTAACTGATCGAGACTAAAAACACCCCAGACGACCCTGTCATGATATCCAATAATGATATCCTGACCACATTCGGTAAGATGGAGCGCCACATGGAACACCAACAAAAGGTGAACCAGGAATTCATGGCCCAATTGACGAGCATAAGATCAGAGATATCCAGGGCCGCACCGATTCAGCCTTCTCCACTC
>JBCNJP010000007.1:49715247-49804233 GCA_039602395.1 Deinandra increscens subsp. villosa | reverse complement strand
TTAGCCAACGTGGTGGTAGTAAGTAAGAAAAACGGTAAATGGAGCGTATGCGTGGATTACACGGACCTGAACTGTGCATGCCCAAAATATCCATTTCCACTACCACACATAGATTCCATGGTTGACGCAACGGCAGGCCATGAAATGTTGACTTTCATGGATGCCACCTCAGGATTTCAGCAGATTCAGATGGAGCCCCAGGATCAAGAAGATACGGTATTCATAACACCAATAGGTATATATTGCTATATAGTCATGCCCTTTGGACTAAAAAATGCAGGGGCAACATACCAGAGATTGGTCAACATGATGTTCAAAGAGAATCTGAGGGACACGATGGAGGTGTATATCGACGACATGGTGGTGAAATCCAGGGTCATCAATGACCATGTCCAGGATGTTAAGGATTTCTTAGACATCCTGGATAAATACAACATGAAGCTAAATCCAGAGAAGTGTCATTTCGGGGTCGGAGCAGGCATATTCCTGGGATACATGGTAACCAACCATCCAGCACCAAAGATGTTCAAAGGCTTACAGGTAGAATTGCTGCCCTAAATAGATTTATATCAAAATCCTTGGAAAGATGCAGGGAATTTTACAACATTTTGAAGAAGAACAAGAAGTTCGAGTGGAAAGAGGAGCACGAGAAAGCGTTCCAGGATTTGAAGGCATACTTGTCCACGACACCCTTGTTGATTTAGCAGTTTCCAGGAATACGGTAAGCGCAGTCCTGACCAAGGATGCAGAAGGTCAACAACACCCGGTATATTACGTAAGTAAAAGTTTACTTGATGCTGAATTCAGGTACTCACACCTTGAAATACTTATATTAGCCCAAAGTATGGCATCTACTAAACTTAGACACTATTTTGAAACTCATACAATTCATGTTAGAACTAACTACCCTATAAAGTTTCTTTTGAGAAAACCAGAAATGTCAGGTCTAATGGCTAAGTGGTCGGTGAAGCTGAGTGCATATGATCTGATCTACGAGGCCAGGACAGCTATAAAATCCCAGGCTCTAGCTGATTTTGTGGCTGATTTCAGTACTGACATACAACAAGAAGCGGACCAGGAATTCCAGCAGCTTCAACAGGAAGAAGTTTCAGGGTGCTGGACCTTGTTCACTGATGGAGCATCAAATGTCAGGGTACAGGCCTAGGAATTGTACTGAAATCGCCATAGGGGGACATGATGGCCCAGGCTGTTAGGTGTGCATTCCAGGCAACTAAGATTGAAGCTGAGTATGAGGCCCTAATTGCTGGGTTACACTTAGCATTACACTTAGGAATTCAGCACATCCAGGTATATGTTGACTCTCTTCTTTAGGCTAACCATTTTAAGGGGTCCTATACAGCTAAAGGGGAGAAATTGATCAAATACTTGGAGGTGGTAAAAAGAATGTCCCAGGATTTTCAAAACTTTAATATTCAACAAGTACCAAGGGAAGAGAATGCTGAGGCAGATGCATTGGCAAACTTAGGATCAGCATTCAGGGCACTTGAAGACACTCATATTCCTATAATTCATATATTAACACCGGCCACAGACCAGGGTACAGATACCCAGGATTCTGATGCAGCAGATGAAATCCTGGTATCCAGTACTCAGGATTCTTCAACCCAGAAGGAGTCCTGGACTACACCAATTATCCAGTATTTGCAGGAGGGCACTATTCCAGGGAACGAGAAGGATGCCCGTGCATTTAGAGTAAGAGTAGCCAGGTACGTGATTATTAAGAATATTGTATAGAAAGTCTTTTGCTGGTTCATATCTGAGGTGCTTGGAGAAGGATGAGGCCCAGGAAGTACTCAAAGACATCCACGAAGGTGATTATGGAAACCATACATGGGGCAACTCCTTAATGTCTAAAATTCTGAGAACAGGGTATTATTGGCCTACCATGAGGAAGGATTCCCAGGATTTCTCCCAGAAATGTGACGCTTGTCAAAGACATGCCAATGTCCCTCACCATCTTGCAGAACCATTGTACCCTATTACAGCATCCTGGCCCTTCATGAAGTGGGGGATGGATATTGTGGGAAAATTACCCAAGGCCCTTGGAGGAAAGGTATTCATGCTAGCTATGTCAGATTATTTCTCAAAATGGATTGAAGCCAAGGCATACGTTCAAGTCAGGAAGAAAGAAGTCATATCCTTTATTAAAAGGAACATTTTAACAAGATTTGGAGTACCATCCGAGATTATTTGTGATAATGGGTCCCAATTTATCGGAAGTAGAACCACAGGATTTTGTGAATCCTGGGGCATAAAAATGATAACATTGACTCCGGTGCATCCTCAGGCTAATGGCCAGGCTGAATCAAGCAACAAGATTATAATAAACAATTTGAAGAAGAGATTGAAAGAAAAGAAGGGAAGATGGGCAGAAGAGCTACCCTTGGCATTATGTGCAGACAGGACTATATCCAAGAATGCCACAGGCCAAACCCCATTTTCCTTAGTCTTTGGCACTGAAGCAGTTATCCCTACAGAAATAGTGGTCTCGACATTCAGGGTCAGTAGTCAGACCCAGGATTTGAATGATCAGTCCCTGGTTGAAGACTTGGATACCCTGGATGAACTAAGAGATCAAGCGGCTTGAAGGATGGCAGCGTATCACCAAAGAATTTCTAAGACCTACAACAAACATGTGAGGATCAGAAGGTTTAAGGTGGGAGATCTAGTCCTTAGAAAGGCATTTCAGAACACAACAAATCCAGGGGACGGAAAGTTGGCTCCTAAATGGGAAGGTCCCTACCTGATTGACTCTGAGGCTGGTAAGGGGGCATATTGGCTAGCTAATATGGAAGGAGACCTACTGCCCAGGTATGTGTTTAATATTCATGCTGGAAATCTAAGTCAGTTTCTCTTGATTAATTTATTTCTTTTATTTCCCTTGTATGTTTTATCTTCTTTATTTATTGACATCAGTCACACATTATATTTGAGGTTGTTATTCATTACCTTGAATACACCAAGATCTATGTTTTGACAGTTGGGTTACTCAGAATCCAGGGTACCCCAGGATTCAGAGTACCCAAGATGCAGGTTGTTCAAAAATCCAGGGCACGTGGAATAAAGCGTACTCATGATGCACAAAGCTAGGGATAATCAGCCTATGTCTCCTAAGTTTGAGACTAGCCATCTCACTTCCGTATTGGGTAAGGCCTAAACCCAATCCTAAGGTTTGAGGACTAAGCTTCCTCCACCAGAATATGGGCTATCACGCCTCGCCTAGGACGCACGTGGCAATTTTTGCCTCGCCCGGGGACGCACGTGATCCAAGTATGAAACTGTTGGGAATCGAGATACCGACCAACATAATTTGGATAGATGTGATTAATACTCAATGGCCACTTAACTTAAACCATCCCGACAACACGGTGAAGACCATGACAACTCAAGTTACAAGACTCAACTAAAGCAAAGGCTCTAGTGAATACTATTTATTGTTTAAATATTGTCACTAGTTGGTAGTTTACTATTATGCCCTTAGTGAGTTTGTATTATATATAGTAAGTCTTTTTCATGTGAAAGACTTGATGAGTGATACTTAGAGAGAGAGAGAGTTAGTCATGGTTCTTTGAAGCTTGTCGAGGGTTCATGAACTCACCTAGTAAGTTCATGATACCCGGGAATGCGTGGGGTAGGTAAAATGTAATCTTTCGGTTATCTTTAGTTATCTATCAGTCCACCTTGTTTATCTGTCTATCTTGTTCTTCATCTATCATGTTTATACTAGCTTTGCACATCATCATCATCACATCTCAAACACCATCGTGTTCATATCCGGGTGTTCATTTGTTTCTACAAAAACGAGTTACACAAAGACTCGATCTGCTCCCGCAACCAAGGGATAGTAACCTCACGGTTGATATCTCAACTTTGTGTTCAATGCTCGCTATTTTGTAAACAAATGGAGATGTTTATGTTTTTGAAAGATTTTTGAACTCCTCTCCATTTTCTTTCAATATCTTATTCTAATCTTATTTTGTGCTATATTTCTTTTTGAGTTTTAAAAGACTTTGTTGCACCAGAATCATCTTGGCCGCAAGAAATCTTGAACTTCAAGAATTAGTCATCGTATCTTTCATAAGCCTTTTGAATTCAAAATATCTTTTGTTATTTTGACTAAAGAAATATTTACTTAATATGTCAAGTTTGTGGACCACAGTTCTCCACGAGGTTTTCAATTAAAAGTCATATTTGTAAAGATCATGCATTCGCACGTTATGTCACCATCATACAACTTTTCCTTTGTACAACCGACAAAAGCATTGGGTATATATCTCTTCACATGCGTGAGTTAGTAGACATAAATGTAGTCTCCCAAAGTCCACTTTGTGCTTTACACTTTCTCTTTTCTCTGTCCATTCCTATGTACCCTTTCTTTTTCTCTCTCTTCACAAAATCAAATATACCATGCTACTCTCTCTCTCTCTCTTTAAAACATGAGAAAAAACCCAGAAAAGAGTGATGATATACAGGTTATTTCGTGAAGATAATAGTAATCGAAAAACTCAGAAAGATCGAATACGAGACTGCAGCTCGTCAAGTCGTCTCTCGTTTATGTGATTCCAGGTGAAAAAGGGTGAAGATGTGGGTAATAGACTCAGTTGGGGAGGTCGAAAAAGATACAATGGTCGATATTAGGGTTTTTGTAGCAAAGGTGATGAAGGTGACGACAACTGTAATGCTTCATTATGGGCTACTAATCGATGATTGTTGGTTCGAACCGGTGTAACGAAAATCCGGTGATCACTGAAAGACCGACGAGGAATAGTAACCTCCGGTTATAATAACGATAAAGATGGTTCAGGAAGCTTGACTACGGTGCTTAGGGTCTCACGTAAAGTTGAAAGTGATGGGTTTTTACAACTGTGAAAAACACTTGAGACCAGTCACTTTGGGTTATCTCTCTTGAAGCCGAAAGAGAAGTTGAAGAAGTTGGAGTGTTTCAGTGGACTGTCGGAGATGGCAGTAAAGCAACTGTTCTCTCTCCTTACTTCCGTCTAAACTTTGAACGGAAAAGCCTTCAGCCGGAAAGGAAACAACTTCAAGCGGAACTATGAAGTTCAACCAGAAGAGGAACTTCAACCGGAATCTTGAAGTTCAATCGGAATTCTGACTTCAACCGGAAGCTTGAACTTCAAGCGAAAAACAGAAGTTCAACTGGAACTTGAAAGGTTCAACCGGAATTGCGAAGTACAACCAGTGAAGCTACTGTTCGTTTCTCAGGTCACCGGTAATGCCTCTAACCAACAGAAATGCCTCAGGTCACCGGAGAACATGTGACATTAGGTCGGCGGAGATGAAGCTTCAGATCAAAATCACCACTGCTCTAGATTCTGATCACCAGAAAAACTCTTATGTTCATATCGTAGGAGACCGGAGAAACACTGTTTGTTGGGCTATACTTTATGAGGCATGAACATTAGACTGGGCTTATTTTTTTTGGGCTTAATATGTTTACGGTTTGGGCTTATTGGGCTTTAGTAGTTTACGATTTCTTTTAGGGCTTTTGTAGAGGTAGTATAAATACCTCATGTGTTTATGATTAATACAAGTTTCGCAGTTTACGATTTCCAGTTTTCTCTTTACATTTACGATCGCAAACTCGACTTCATTGAAGATTGATTGTTCATCATTCAAGACTTGATTGTGTTGCTTGTTCTTCACCTTAAATATTGTCTTTTTCATCATCCTCTTATCGAATCAATCACAAACGAGGTTTCCGCACTTGTTTGTGTTTACGATATCGTGCTCGGTTGTTGTTTCTGGACCAACAATTGGTATCAGAGCCAAGAATCATCTGATTCGAGATTCCACGATATTGGATTCGAGTGTTTGGCTGGAAAAAGTGTTGGCTTGTTGCTGTTCTGGGTGTTTATGATTGTTTCTGGGTTGCTCTTGAAGATTACGATCGGTGTTCTTCATCAAAACTGTGTTTACAACTTCAAGACTGGTTTTTTGAGAGTTTACGATTGTGTTTACGACTCTGTATGACGTTTACGACCGCATTTACGATTCTATACGTTGTTTACGACTTCAAGATCAAAGCTTTGTGTGTTTACGACTGCGTTTACGATCGGAATCGGGTTTACGATGTTGTTTACGATCCGGAGTTGTTTACGACTACGTTTACATCCGGGGTGTGTTTACGATCGGCGTTTACGGTCTGCTTGCGTGTCAAAATCGTAAACAGGTGTTTACGATCGGAAACAGATTTGGACAAATTTTTAATTTTTCTTAAGTTTTTGTCATGGATTTTGAACCGAGCATGTACCAAAAACAGGACTTTGAGATTGGATCGACTACCCGTCCTCCTAGACTCACATCTGCTGATAACTTCCTTGAATGGAAATACAGATTCCAGAACCATTTGAAAAGTGTTGATCTGAGACTTTGGAGATCTGTTGTCAATGGACCATTCATACCTACTCACACTGAAGCAGGAAAGGTTGGAGTAGTGAAAACTGAAGCAGGATACTCAGATGATGATTGGGAAAGGTGTAACAAGGATGAAAGAGCGTATGCTATCATGACAATTGCATTGACTCCGGAGATTGCTCAAGGATTTAAGAAGTACAAGACTGCAAAGAAGCTCTGGGATGCTCTGGTGGTTGCATATGAAGGAAATCCCGATATCAAGGCGAGCCCTAAACAGATGCTGAAGTAGAAGTTTAATTTTTTCAATCACATTCAAGGAGAGTCCTTTGAAGCTCAAGTTCAAAGATTTGTGTCCTTAATTACTGAGATGTCAAGCTACGATGTTGAACCAGAACAGGAGGATAAGAATCTGAAACTGTTGAACAGTTTACCCAAAAACTGGAATACCAATATTTCAATCATTAAAGATAACAACAAGCTTGAGGAGTTGACTGTTGATGAGCTTATTAACAAACTGAAGTCAAAGCTGATTGATGATAAACAGAGAGAGCTGAATCATTTAAGTTCACTCAGTATGCCAGGAAAACTGAATCAGGCTCTCTTATCTGAAGAAGTTGGGTCAAAGCAAGCTGGAAGTTCGTCAGGAAATGATTCAAGTGCTAACAGAAAGTCAACTGCATTCGTGGCATGATCTCAAGCAAGTTCAAGTGGAATGGTCAACGCTGATGAGGCTAATGCTACCAATGATCCAAACTTTGCCCTTGGAATGGGATTTATGAACAGTTACCATGCATTTATGGCTGGAACATTGGTGCCTACTGATATGCTGTCAGGAGAACTGAACCAGATCAATCCTGAAGATGTGGAAATGCTTGATGTTTCCTGGCAAATGGCAATGGCAGTTTTCCGCGCTAAGAAGTTTATGGCAAAAACTGGAAGAAATGTATGGAAGGATCAGGACAAGATAAGGATGGGTTTTGATAAGAGCAAGCTCAGATGTTACAATTGTGATGAGTACGGGCACTTTGCAAGAGAGTGTACCAAGCCAAAGAGGGAGAAACCAGAAGAGAAGAAAGCTGGAGATGCTAAAGGGAAGGCTGAGACAAAGGCTTTGGTTGTGCAAGACTGTGGAGAGTATCATTGGGCTTCGCAGGTAAGGGAACTCAGTCTGACAGGTACTATGATTGCTCAGATGGAGACTGATGATGAGGAGGAGCATGCATTTATGGTCACAGAAGAAAAGTCAGAAGAGAAAGAAGAGAACCTGGTTGAAGACAAGGAAGTTTTTGCAGCCGAGGTCGACAACACAAAGGTATGTACTAATCCCACTTGTGCACGTTTAATTCCTGGCCTTAGACAACCTTGGAAGAATAGCGAGATAGAATTATTTGACATGCAATGTTCTAGAAGTTCGTTTAATGGTAGATGGGAAAAGAGTGAGGAGAAAGTTAAAGCTCAAAAATTGGACATAGAGAAATACCAAGCCCTTTCCTCTGAGAAGTCTGTCCTTTATGACAATGCTAAGTTAGAGATTGCTGAGCTTAGAAAGCAGGTAGATGAACTTACACATAAGAATAATGAGTTGCAAGTAAAATTAGATGTGAATCAAATGAGAAATAAAAGAATGCTTGAAGCTGGTAAGGCTTTGTCCAACTGCATAACCGATGTTAGGTTTGGTAAGGATAAAGGAGGAATAGGAATTAGTTTTTCTGAACAAAACAAGAATAATGTTACTAAACCTGTGCCTAGAGATATAATAGGTATGATCTATGAGGAGGATCATGTAGATAGATCTGAATCAGAAATGCATGAAGCAGGACCTCCCCTAGATAGTGTATTGGTTGGTGTGAAACCTATGACAGAAAAGGAACTAGAAAATGAGAAACATATGATATATGGGCTGGGTAATCAGAATAGAATTGTGGCATTCACAAGTGAACCAGGTCCATCCCAGGAACCATTAAACGATAATGCTGGTTCGTCTGACGTTTTTGTTTCATGTGCAGATGAAGTAAGGATCCAAGATGTTTCTGGGAAGGAATGGTGAATGCTTAAGAGTCAAAGATTGTCATGTGTCTAGTAGTTTAACTTCTGATTTACCTAAGGACGATGTTCTGGCATCTGTGTCAGAACTTATTATGTCCAAGTCAAAACAGTCTGTTGTGTCTTTGTCATCAAAACATGTTTATGATTCTAATGAAAAAGTAAATGGTTTTAAAATTCGTGTGCCTAACCCAAGAGTTGGCCGTGAGTCTAAGCCCAAGGACTTTGTCCCTTATCCCCAGGTTGTGTCTACTTTCAACAGAATAAACAAATCAAAATCAGAACAATTTTGTTTAATTACACAACCAGAAAAAGTTCCAAAACATGTAATACACAAATGGGATGATAAGCCTGAATGGAAGTCATCTTATCCAAGACGCTCATATCTCTGTAGTCATGTAAATGGGCCTAGACTTATGAATTGTTTTCAGTGTGGAGAACCAAGGCACTTTGCTGCAAATTGTGTGAATAGACCTTATCAACCATACTATCCGCAAAACCCACGAACTAGTATGTTGGAGAATATGATGACAGGTGGAAACAAAAATCAAAAGCAACAAGCTTTGTCACAAGGGAAGCAAAGTTCAGAACCAATAAAGACTCAACAGTCTAAGGTTTTAAACACAAAGGCTCTAGTGACGAAGCATGTTGATGCAAAGTGGAATGTGGCCAAAACTCCGAAACCAACTTACACACCTAAAGGAGTTTACAAAAAGAATGATAAGATGAGACCGAAATTTGTTGAGAAACAAGTGTCTAAAACAAAAGGAATTTCTAAACCTAAAGGCAAAACAAAGGTTGAGACACAAAATTCAAAATCAAAAGAAGTCTCTCAAACAAAACAAGTTGTTCGGACAAAATTGAAACTTGAGTGGACTCCTGTCAAGAAATCTCCCGGTAAAAAGGCCACATCTCCACAAAAGAAACCTGCATCAGTGAAGAACTCAACCAATGTGATGAAACCACAGAAACACCCTATTTGGAAACCAAAAGTCAACGCTCAAAGTTTGAGTGTAACTGAATCAAAAGCAGGAATGTCCCTTCAATTAGTTAACTATATTGATTCCAAAGGTGTGCCCAGATCTGTTATGGCCTGGGTACCTGACTCTAACTGATCTTTGATTCATGTAGGGACAGCCGAGAAGAACTGTCAACAATCTCTGGTACGTTGATAGTGGTTGCTCCCGACATATGACCGAAGATTTATCGCTTTTGGAAGAGGTTGAAGATTTCAATGGAGGAGGTGTATCTTTTGCTGGTGGAGTAGGTGGCAGGATCAGCAAGAAAGGTGTGGTGAAGAATGGCAGCTTGACATTCACAGATGTGCATTATGTAAAAGAATTATCACATAGTCTGCTCAGTGTTTCACAGATTTGTGATCGAGAATATTCTGTGTTGTTTAATAAGAAGGAATGTATCATCCTCAAGCCTGGAGTCAAGATTCCTGAGGAGTGTATCTTGATGCGTACACCAAGAAGAGCAAATTCCTATCTGCTCAACATGGGTAATCCTCCGCCAACTGACGTGGCCTGTCTTATTTCAAAGCAAAATGAAAATCTGGCTTTGTTATGGCATCGTCGTTTGGGACATGCTAACATGAAGAATCTAAACAAACTGGCAAAGGGAGAGCATGTTCGAAATCTTCCAATCAAGGACATCACATCAATTGAGAAGTGTGTTGCATGTGCTAAGGGGAAGCAACACAAGTTACCGCATCGTTCTAAAATGACGAATTCTATCTCATCAGTGTTGCAACTACTTAATATGGATCTCTTCGGCCCAATGCAAGTACTAAGTATTAGCAAGTTCGCATATTGTCTGGTGATAGTGGATGACTTCTCTCGGTTTACTTAGGTGTTCTTTTTGTCAAACAAGTATGAAACTCCATGTTATACCCTGAATTCTCGGCTAATAATCCAGGGGCAGGTATTACCTAGGAATTGTATGACCCTGGATGTTGACAGGTAATGTTCGATGACCCAGGATGATTAACATCAAACGGGAAGGTTTACCTTTATTTTAATTTACACTTATATGATCTAATCCAAGGATTGCCCTTATTTTTACAATGACCCAGCATGTGGATATGACCCTGCATGCTAGGATTTCGTTACTAACGTATCTCGTGCTTTTATCTAAGAGACAACAGGTTGACAAAGTCGCTCAAACGGTCGAATAAGGAAAGCTGAAGACTCATTTAGCACGTGGTCAAAGTCATTTGGCTGGAAACTCGGTCAACTAACGGAAAGAGACGTTGGAGGGAGGATCCCTGAAATATCGGAAGAACAGTTGAAGACCCCTGGAATATCGGACGAGTCCTTGGAGCTCTCGGAGTATAAATAGGACCTTTAGTCATTCATTTTCAGCTCATTCGAGCTTTACTGATTGTATTCTCGTATTATTCTCTTTGCGAACACATTGTACTCGACTTTTTCAGTGATCAATAAATTGGTAGCGTGTGTTATCGCTACCCGGGGTTTTTATGCCGGCGGCGCCTTAGAGACATCTAAGGGCTAAGGGCTTTTCCCTAGTCAAAATCTCGGTGTTTCTACTTACATTTCTGGTTACATTTGTGTTGATAAAGTTTCTCAACCGATTTCATAAATAGACCTAAGTTTTTACCCAGGATTCTAGTTATTTGACCCTGGAATTCTGCTGTTGTCCCAGGATTATTTCAAATTGTTTTCACGTCTGAATTCGAGACACCTAACCTCACATTCAAATTTGGTTCAAACTTTGCTAATTTAACTTAAGTAATTTTTAGCCAAAACAAACCTGATGAGCCATTTGGCAGAAAACTTTGTGAACTTTGAGCTCAAACAGGCCAGATGGATTGAGGCTGGAACTGACCCAGTAACAGGAGAGCCTATTGGAGAAGTGAGGCGACCACCCACCAAGAGAACTAGAGTGATAAATATGTTGGAAGAAATTGAAGATGGCACGTTAGTGAAAGACTTCGACAACTGGTTTTATGATCCAACGACTCATGAAGTGGTGGTGGTCTGCAAGATGATGAGAGAATTCCACTTCTATGATTCGGTCGATCTGCTGAGGTTTGGTGAACGAGATATCAAGCTCCTCGCCTCCCAACCTATTCTCGGTGATGAGAATGATCTTGAAAATGCTATCCGGGTGGGGATCTTTCATGGAACAGCAAACCGGATCGTGGAACGTGAATGGTGGTCAAGCACGATGCTGAATACCTTCAGATTTGATCTGCTACTTCCGTAGACGCTCTAATGGTTCATGCCTAGGGGAAGATTGTTGCGCTATACTTTATGAGGCATGAATATTAGATTGGGCTTATTTGTTTTAGGCTGAATATGTTTACGGTTTGGGCTTATTGGGCTTTAGTAGTTTACGATTTCTTTTAGGGCTTTTGTAGAGGTAGTATAAATGCCTTATGTGTTTATGATTAATACAAGTTTTACAGTTTACGATTTCCAGTTTTCTCTTTACATTTACGATCGCAAACTCGACTTCATTGAAGATTGATTGTTCATCATTCAAGACTTGATTGTGTTGCTTGTTCTTCACCTTAAATCTTGTCTTTTTCATCATCTTCTTCTCGAATCAATCACAAACGAGGTTTCCGCACTTGTTTGTGTTTACGATATCACCACTGGAATTTGTCTTAGCTCGCCAGAAAATTCACGGTTTTCACTACAGTTCACCGGTAACGCTTCTGTCCACCTGATTATGCTTTCGTTCAATATTCGGTTCACTGGCAACGCTCGAGATTGCCAGAAATCGGGAATCCGATTGGAAATTGTTGTGATTCTGTTGCAAGCATATAGTTCTGATCCGTTTGTAGTTCTATAAGAATCAGTTTCAAGTGATTGGGTTTATATCATGATGAATAAATTTTCTGTTGTAAACACATCAGTATCTTCCGTTCGAGATTTCGATTACGGGTTCCGATCCAGTCACTCACTTCTGTTACAAACCAACAATCACAATAATCCTTTGAAGTCATGAATCTTGTAGCATACATCTCTTCATCAGTTTGGGGTCACTAGTTTATATGAGATGATAATTAGTTACTCAGAATTCACAGAAATATTGTTGCAAAGGTTGTTTTATGGGTTTTGACTACAATAGAATATGTTTATTATTTTGCTTGGTTGCAAAAGTCTAGGGGGAGGATATGTGATGAGACTTGTTGTAAGCCATGAGCAATGAAAATGTGAATTTTACTCTTTGAAGAGTCCTCAAGCCGTAACAGATGCGACATTGCCATTATGGTAAAAATCGAGGCAAGATTATTAGCACAAAAATAAGTGGTTTATCTTCGTGCAAAGCATTGGTTTGGTATTCGGCCAAGTATTTCAAGATGGTTGAATTGTGGAGTTAATTCTCGAGTTTTTCATAGATCCTTTATCTTGTTTACTTTCAACAATATTTGTACCTTGAGTTATGACTTAGTCCTTAAGTAGCTTGCCATTGTGTTGAAGTTTGTAAACACCCTATGCATTATAGCCTATGGTTTGGGGCTAGAAGAATGTTTATTGTAGGGGGAGCTTCACAAAGGAGAATTGAAGAATGAAAGACTTGAAACTACATGAAGATTCTCTTGAATTCAAGTTGCAAGAATGCAAAGAACCAACGTCACAAGTTTTGAGTATACCATCTACCAAATAGGGGGAGATTGTTGGGAATCGAGATACCGATCCAACAAGATTTGGATAGATGTGATTATTACTCAACGGCCACTTAACTTAAACCGTCCCGACAACACGGTGAAGACCATGACAACTCAAGTTACAAGACTCAACTAAAGAAAAGGCTCTAGTGAATATTATTTATTGTTTAAATATTATCACTAGTTGGTAGTTTACTATTATGCCCTTAGTGAGTTTGTATTATATATAGTAAGTCTTTTTCATGTGAAAAACTTGATGAGTGATACATAGAGAGAGAGAGTTAGTCATGGTTCTTTGAAGCTTGTCGAGGGTTCATGAACTCACCTAGTAAGTTCATGATAACTGGGAATGCGTGGGGTAGGTAAAATGTAATCTTTCGGTTATCTTTAGTTATCTATCATTCCACCTTGTTTATCTATCTATCTTGTTCTTCATCTATCATGTTTATACTAGCTTTGCTCATCATCATCATCACATCTCAAACACCATCGTGTTCATATTCGGGTGTTCATTTGTTTCTACAAAAACGAGTTACACAAAGACTCGATCCGCTTCCGCAACCAAGGTATTTGCCCACCACCTCGATTTTTCAGAAACCCTGGGATTGTGGGATCATCCGTGTTAATAGCATTGGTGGCAACCTCCCAATCTAGGGATATGTGCGGGTCCCTTAAGGTTTAAAACGATTAACGTGTTTTCAAGATGGATTGGTGCTAACGTACCAACTTAAGCCTCCGAGGATATGCCCTGGTCAGTCGGTACGACTAAGAGGAAATCCCTAGTTCGCTTGTACGGCACCAGGCATGACCCCAGAAATAACTAAAGGACTACCTAGTGGCCCAGGATTATTGACCTAATCTAGGGTCATAACGGTTAAAACCTAAGTAAATTAACTACTTGGCTAGTTAATTCTAATTGTTATGTTCGTATGACAGGAAACATTCACAAATCTACTGAAGCTACGAGGAGTCCTAAATCCTGGGAGCAACCCAGGAATACTAAGGTAAACCCTAGAATGATTCCACGCATCAGCGAACATCTTTCAAATATTTCAAACACAATCATGTAACCAAAAGCAGTTATATTAAAAGACCCATCATGGGTCCGGAAAAGCTCCGGCCACCCCAGGATGGGGGCATGTCAAAACCCTGGATTCCAAATCCAGGGGTGGGGCATATAATCTTAACAAAACCGGGAAACATCAGTCGGCATAACATCACAAGCATAAAATTAAAATTGTTTTTAAAAGAACCACAAAAAACAGGAAGACGACCCCCAACCTTCAAATTGCATTCTGGGTCGTCTCCTTAGCTTCCTCCACCACCGGTACCTCCTCTGCTGCCTTGGGCTCCTGGGCTGGCGCCTCCCCTTCTTTGGGCTAGTCAATGTCCATGGCATGATCAGCGGAACCCTTGGATGGGGTGCCCTTGCTGGTTCCAGGGTCGGCCTCAGGGTCACACCCAGCTGGGATGGTTGTGCCTAGTTTGCGCAGTTTACTTGCCCATTCGGTCACATCCCATTTGGGGTTTTTGAACCCCAAGTCCCTGGCCTCATTGGCCATCTTTGACCTGCATTCGAGGAGAGAGATGCGGGCTATTAGCCTGTCCTCGTCGTCTTTTGCAGCCAGGGTAGCCTCGTGATTAGCCCGCACTTCCACAACCTTCTTCTCCAGGTCCTGGACCAGCCCCAGGTTCTTGTTAGGCGCCGCCTTGGCCAGGTTCAGCTCCTTGTTCAGAGCAGAGATCTCCTTCCTGGACGAGGACTCGGCATCCTGGGCATGTTTCTCAGCAGCCCGGACCAGTTCGAAGAATCGCCCAGCAATCTGCAAATAAAGGTTATTTAATTAAATATTTTAGACCCTGAATGGCTCGACTATGCAGAAAATTCAGGGGTACCTAGGATTTAAGCAGCCAAGCAGCATCCATGTTTTCCAAGGGTCGCACGGTCACAGCAGCGGTAGCAGCCCTGGTCTTTCGCTTCATGCCCGAAGTCCTGGAAGAGGGAGCCTTAGATGAGGGCTTAGTTTTCACCATGGGCAGGACCTGAATGTCTTGCTCAGATTCACCCAGCAGAAAGGCGTCCAGGTCCACATCCTCAAGGTTGATAGGAGTAGCAGTAGCTGAAGGGCATAAGCATAAGAAATCAACAAAATCCAAGGGTTAAGAGGCAGGGTCCCAGGATACTTACAGCTTGACATACTGTGGGAAGTGGAAGAAGCAGCTTGATGGGGATCGGCCTTGAATTCTCGATCTTCTTCAGTGATGGTCAAGAAGGTCTCGAATCTCTCAAATGCCCCTGGATTCGCTGGACCAATTGAATTCAAGCTAGGCACTGCAAAACAAAAGAATCCAAGGTCAGGATTTGATTAACATATAATGAAAAAGAAATCCTAATTCCTAATGCAGGTGAAAACCTACCCTCTACTCTCCACCTAATTGGAAGGTCCATTCCTCCTGGAATGGTTGATCTCTTGACAAAAAAGAATTTTCCCTTCCAATCCTCATGAAAAGAAGCCCGAGGAATCAGTTGAATATCCTTGTTTAGAGCCTTGAACAAGAACCGATTGCTACCATGGGACTTGAGTTCATAGCCTAGGGCTAGTTCAGGAAACCCAATCAAGGAATCAAACTCCCTTTTAAGACGGTTTAGGGTACCCAGGATTCTCCATACGATGGGGAGAGTTTGGGCGTAGGCAAGGCCAGTGGCCTCGAAGAACTCGGCCAAAAGACCGGTAAAAGGGTAGGATAGCCCCCATGGAAAAAAGGGTGAACGGCAAGCAGACCCAGGTTTCGGAACAAAAATCCGACCTAAGCCTCTTATCAAAAGGCCTGATTTCAGCAGACGGAGGAAGAAGGCCAAACGACGACAAGGCTGCAATGTCGGCGTCGGTAAAGTTGCAGGTTTCTAGTTCTCGGCTTTGCAGGTAGTTTTGATCGAGGAAGTCCTTAATTCCGGTCTTTTTGGCCATGGTTTCTGATCGGATTTCATTGCGGGTCATGGTTAGAAAGAAAAGAAAGGGGCAAAAGGAGAAGATTACCTGATTAGAGAAGGTTGGAAGCTAGAGATCCTAACGTAAACCTTTTCTCTCGAAAAAGTAATGGGAAAGAGAGGAGAGGTTAAGGCTAGTATTTAAGGGGGATTAGAAGTTGCAGAGGTGATGGGATGTTACCCCACGACGTGGTGTCATGGATGCTCAATTAACGGACACGATCGAAATAGACGTGGATTAGACGCTAATTCGAAAATATTCATAGCTATAATACTTATCAACAACTTGCGAAAATTTGGGGGAAATTGTTATACCCTGAATTTTCGGCTTGTAATCTAAGGTACAGGTATAGACTTAGGGCAAGATTGACCCAGGAATCGTATGACCTAGAATTTGACAGGTAACGTTCAGATGACCCTGAATATATCTGGAATAAGGTAATTTCCTAGGATGTCACCATAATCCAGGGAAGTTCATATTCATTTTATTTTTGTTATGACCCAGGATGAGCATAATCCAGGGTCACCCTTATTGTACGAATGACCCAGCATGTGGAAATGACCCTACATGCTAGGACATTGTTATTAATGTATTGTGTGTCTATATCTGATCAAGGACAGATTGACAAAGTCTACCAACGGTCGACTGGGATGAGCTGGAGACTTATTTCACACGTGGTCAAAAGACATTAGCTGAAAACTCGGTCAACCAACTGAAAGACGCGTTGAAGAGAGGATCCCTGGAATATCGGACAAGTTGTTGAAGAGCTAAGAGTATATATAGGGCACTTAGTCATTTCATTCAGCTCACTCGAGCTTTACACATTGTATTCTCGTATTCAATTGTCTGTTTACTCACTGTTCTCAAACAATTTCGTGATCAATAAATTGGTAGCATGTGTTATCGCTACCCGAGGTTTTTATGCCGGCGGAGCCTTAGAGACATCTAAGGGCTAAGGGCTTTTCCCTAGTAAAATTCTCAGTGTTCTCAGTTGCATTCAAGGTTTCATTTGTTTTATCAAGTTTCTTAATCTATTTCATAAATAAACCAACACTTTTACCCAGGATTCTGGCTTTTGACCCTGGAATTTAACTATTGTCCCAGGATTTTTGCAAACAGTTTTCGTATCTTAATCCTAGGCACCAGACCTCACAAACTTATTTGGTTCAAATATTACTAATTTTTCTTAAGTAATTTTTAGCCAAAACAGTAAGCAGTGTGAGTTCCCCATTAAGGACTGGTATTATAGTGGACATACTGACGAACTGGTGATAGAAAGAGAAGGTGCTGAAGCAATCAGAATGTTTGTTGCTGTTGAGCTCCAATTACTACATCGAAGCTATCTGAAGTGGATCTTCTATAATCGCATGGAGACAATTCTGTCTTGGCTAAAGCCCTACGAGTTAGTGGATGCTAATTACTTCCTAATCTTCCTTAAGTGGTGAAAATGGGTATGTATTAACGCCGGGAAGATTTCTACCGAAAGTCTAAAAAGTGTGAAGGGATGGATCATGGTGGACGTGGAATTTGTCATTTGATCTGTGGTGCTGAACAGAAACTTAAATTATGGCATTACTCTGATTTGAAGAAATTTAAGACAGATGACCTTTGGGAGATATGGGATACTCAGATTATATACCTTCACAAGAAATATGACAACCTGTGTCGGAAATATTGTAGATTCCTATTGAAGCTTCTGGGTCAACTGAGGCGATCCTGATTCAAGGTTTGTATTGCCACCAAAAGGGAATTGTTGGAACCTATTGGTTGGTGGCAACTCAAACAATCTTGGAAATCAGTTTCCCTTGTAGATATGAAGACAAACCATGAAGACCTTTGTTTATCTTATATATGTTTATTTTAATATTTCAGTTATGTAAATACTACTTTGACATTATTATGTATGTTCTACTTTGAGCTTATATGTTTTGTTTATCATTATTAAAGGTCCGGTTTGCTTTTTGTTTATTTAGATTGCCTTTGGAATTAGATTGGTTGTTTATGTAGTTCATACATGGTCTTGTTTGGATTAGTCACCTTGAACGATCAGCTTGTATAAAGTGAACGACTAGGCTAAAGCCTTGAACGATCAACATATGTGCTTGATCGATCAGGATACAAGCTGAACGACCAGCCTGCTTGCCTAAACGACCAAGGTTTGTTTTATACGATCAGCCTGGTGTTATTAACGATTAGCTTTACTCTGGACGACCAGCTCTTGGCTTGGACAATCAACAACTGTTCCTAACGACCAGCTCATGAACTATACGACCAGCATCTGATCGGATGTGCTAAACTATCAGGTTAATGAACTATACGATCAGCCATTAGTCTAAACGACCAACTTCTGACACTTAGAGAATTTTGCAGAATTTCGTGATTATTCTTCTTGTAATCAGTGCATTAACACTTTTGCTCCTTAGGAGGTATAAATACTCATATTGATGAAACCCTAACAACGATTCATTCATTCTTAAGCCACCTGAGGAGCATTGTGTGTTCGTGTGTGTGTTCTTGGTGTGCTCTTGAGTTTCAGAACTCAACATTGAGCTTGTAATGATGCAGATTAACCCATGATTGATCATCACACATGATTTTCGCACTTGTGTCATGAATCGGATTAGATTATATGGCTTAAATTGGTCTTGACACCCTTTTAATTTCTTGCATGTTAATATAACAATCTAACTTTTTCATATCATGGTGTGTTTATGTTCCTATTTTGATTTTGTTCATGACAATTTTCAAAATGTTTAAGTGAGAATCCTAACGGATGCCTTAGGGATGCTTAGATAACAAAAATGTTTTAGATCAAAGATGTAAGTTAACAAACCATGATACGAGTAAATATAAACATAGCATGATATATAACCATTTGAAAATAAATTACCTGAATAGTAGGTTTTACCTTAGGCGTATTTAGATAACTTATGATATCCTCTTTCAGTATCCTTGAGGATCCTTGTGGCAAAACCATAGTAGCTTTGAAATTGAGTTAAACTGGGGATATACCCGGGATACTTGGTACTAAGCCAAACTTGGGATGAACCCGATAAACTTGGGACTAAGCCAACTGGGGATAAACCCGATTAAACTTGGGAGTAAGCCAACTAGGGATAAACCCGATAAAACTTGGCACTAAGCCAACTGGGGATAAATATTAGAGATTTCGTGAGGATAGAACGCCTGCTATTACTTTAAGATCCAATCCATAGCCAACAACAAAGAAATTTTCAGCCACCTCGAGGATGGACTATTCCCGCCATCTCGAATTACCAGTGAATTACGTGCGCTCTTGGCGGGATGTTTCCCAATTCTTAGAAAAGGTGAATACCTATTAAACCTTAGAAGGTATTCTGAATACCTTAACCGTAGGAAAGGTGGCCAACCTGTTGGTGCAAAATATGTGTGTCGTGTGTGTATCATCGTTACTTCAGTTAGTAATGTTCAGTTAGAATAGTTAAATCAATATTTCAGGGTAGAAAATGTAAATCGCTTAAACTTGAGGGATTTGGAATTAAATATGTGTATGTGAGATATCAATCTCACAAATACATTACGTGAAGTCCTCCGATCTGCAAAAATTGTGATCCGAAGTGGAGGTTCGGATCCGCCGAACTGGATCCGAATGGGAGCCGAACTGGTGTGCATATATATATGGGTTATGGAGTTCGGAGGTCGAGACATCTCCCATAATAGTTTTACCTGAGTTTGATTTGTAAGGGAGGAGTTTTTGATCTTGAATCTTTGAGAGTTTTGTGTATTAGATCATGGTTAGATGCTATAAACGAGTCCAAATCATGTAAACATCGATCAATTTGTGCTATAAACTGAGTTTAAATTACTTGATTCGTGTTCTTCGTTTCGGTTATTTTCGGTGTTGTTTCGGTCCAAATTCGGTGTACAAATCACTAGATCTGACACTCAATGAGTTTTCAAGTGGTATCAGAGCAGTTCTGGTGCTGTTTGGTTCGAATTGTTGCGAAACGTTGAATCAAAGTTCGTTTTCGTGTTGCTTTCTGGAATTTTACGTGAAAAACACTATGTTTTGCGTCAAAATTCGTTGTTTCTGAGTTCTAGTGTTCGTTTGAGTGTTAGAAGTTCAGTTCTGAGTGATTTCTGTTGAGATTCAAAATTTTTCCGAATTTACGTTCGGCCGAACTCCAAGTTCGGT
The DNA here is from genome assembly GCA_039602395.1 of Deinandra increscens subsp. villosa. Classification (NCBI taxonomy): domain Eukaryota; kingdom Viridiplantae; phylum Streptophyta; class Magnoliopsida; order Asterales; family Asteraceae; genus Deinandra; species Deinandra increscens. The sequence continues at coordinate 49,783,988 of JBCNJP010000007.1, read as the reverse complement.
GAAACCGCTCCGAATTCCAAGTTCGGAGTGAAGTTCGGTCAGTTATCTGATTCGGTGAGAGTTCGGAGTCCTATCGGTGAGAGTTCGGAGGTTTTTCTGTCTCGGAGGGAGTTCGGACTAGGATCGGAGTTAGATCGGAGTATCTGAGTTCGGAGTTACGTTCGTTGAGAGTTCGGACTTTGTCTTTCAGTTCGGTGAAGGTTCGGAGCTAGTTCGGAGGGTGTGTCGAGTTCGGAGCTAGTTCGGAGCAGAATTCAATTTTTCAATTTCAATCATGTCGGACTATAACGCGTTTGCTGCTATTCAAACGCAGATGCAAACTTTACTCAATTACGACAATGAAATTGGAACAACGCAGAAAGTTCCAAAGTTGCTTAAATTTGAAGACTATGCAAACTGGAAGAAACGATTTGAGGCATATATCGGAACAACGGATCCAGATCTATGGATTGCTATGGATGCACCATATGTGTATCCTGTTGGCGTTAATAATGTTCCCATTATGAAACGAAATTTGGATCTTACTCAGAAATCTGATTTTGTTCGTGAACAGAAAGCGTACGGTTTAATCACTCAAGCTTTGCCAAAGGAATTATTACATCAATTCAAAAGTTGCAAACACTCTCATGAGTTATGGACAACTCTGAAAGAGAGGTGTGAGGGCAATGAACAGTATAAGAAAAGCAAGAAGAAGGTGCTTAACAAAGAATTCGACAACTTCAAACATTTTGATGGCGAAGGCGTTCCTGAGCTAATTTCGAGATATTGTCATTTACTGTCTGAAATGGATAATGTCCAAATTAAGAAAGATGACGAAGAGCTGAAGGAAAAATTGTTGGAAGGTTTGCCATCGAAATGGGAGTCATATGTTTTGATGATCATGAATGACAAAGACTATGCTGATTTGACTTTTGTGAAGCTGTTGGGTAAACTGCAAGCTCGTGATTTAGAAATGAAGAATGTTAACACTACTCCAGCATCAGTTCAGAATCCAGATGTCTATTATGGGTCAAATGCAGCAACTATTTATGGGAAATCAGCTAAGATAACCAGTTCTGCACTTGCTACAGCATTTGTGGCTGGAAATTTACCAGGATATGTTTCAAGTTCGGGAACTGGGTCATGCTCACAAAGTGCTGATTACAATTATAGTCCTGGAATTAGTGGTACGTCAATCCCAGCAAGTAATCTGGTGAACACAGGAAAGATGGCTATGTCGGTATCTACTACTGAAGATTACATGGCTCTTGTTTCTGCATTAGTGTCATCATATTATGGGTTGATAACTGGAAATGTCAGTAATGCTGAGTTGACTGAAGAAGACTATGATCAGGTGGATCCTGATGATTTGGAGTTGATGGACATAAACTGGCAGTTTGCTATGTTGGCGAGACGAGTGAAAAGATTTTTGAAGAAAACTGGACGAAAGGATTTGAATTCTGGTGGCAGGATTGGATTTGATAAATCCAAAGTCAGATGCTACAATTGTTCCAATTTTGGTCATTTTGCTCGTGAATGTCAGCAGCCAAAGAAGCAAGAATATCAGAAATTTACTCCAAAATCAAATGTTTCTGGATCTAACACTTCATCGAGTTCAGGGAGTACTTCTAGTTCCATATCTGAATCCACAAAAGCACTTGTTTCTCAAGTTGATAAAACATATAATTGAGGGAATCAGTTTGCTGATTCTTCTGCTTTAATTGTTACTCATGTGCAGGATGAAGAAACTTTGACTGAATCAACTGACAATGAAGAAGAAGTGCATGATGAGAAAACTGAGGAAACTTTTGATGGAATGACTGATGGTGATGAAGTCTTGAACTTTAGGAGTGATCATAAGTCTGTGAATGAAGAAAAATTTGCATTTATGGCTGATGTGTCTGAAAAGATCGAATCTGATGCAATTCTTTTGTTAGAAAAGCAAATTAAACTTCTGACTGATGAGAAGGAGGCATTAATTCGAGAATGCGATGCAGCGAAAGCCGAAGCAGTTGATGCAGCAAATGATTTTGAAAATCTTTATCAGAAGAGTCTTCCGCTGAAAGAAAGATATGAGAAAGCACAACAGAATGCTCTTGAGATTGCTGATAAGATGCTTGCATTGCAGAGGGATATGCAGAAAATTACTGATGAAAATTCAAGTCTGAAACAGGAAATTGGTTCATTGAAAAGGAGCAATCTTACTGAAACTGTTGCTCTGATGGCCGACTCCTCAAAGGTAATCTCTTATCCTTCAATGTGTAAATCATGTGACAATTTTGCTACTGCTAAGAGCGTGCTCTTAGACGAGAAGACAAAATTAAATGATCTTCTGGTAGTAGCAAAAGCTGATAAAAACATTTACAAGGAAAGATGGGAGGGGACAACCCAGGAATTACTGTCAGTACATGAGCAATTGCGTTTGCAAAAATTTGATTTTTCGAATCAGTCTGAATTGCTTGTGTCTGTTCAGAAGGATTTAGCTGCTAGTAACAAACTTGTCGCTGATTTGAAAATCGAGGTTTTTGAGTTAAAACAAAAATTGGATTCTGTTCAAATGTCATCTTCTTTCACAAATTTTTTGTATAAAACTGAAAAAGAAGATGTTTCTGGCAAGCTTAGTAAAGTCCCATCTCCGGTGAATATCACACTGGGTCCTTCATCTGAGGAGAAGGTAGATGTTTTTTAATCAAGCTGAACAAAACAATTTAGATAAAGTTTCAACTGAAAAATCCATTTTGGATTCAACAGTTGATGAGCTTTTTTATGATGTTTCTGATTTTGACAAAGTCGATGACTTAGTGTCGGAGACTGATGTTGAAAGTTCGGTGCATACTCAGTCTAAAGTTGGTAAGTCAGATCATAAAAATTTAATTTCCAAACATGATTTTCCAACAATTAAATCTGAGCTTTCCAAACTGAGTGCATACGAACAAAAGCAGATTGCTCGGAGCAAATCTGTTGCAGGTAAGAAGTCTAAGTACGGTGGAGTCGGATTTGAGTCCTCGGCTAAATCTAAAACTGTTGAAAAAGGTTTTTCTCCGAAAACTTTGAAACCTACAAATGCCAAGGCTCACAATTCTACTTTGGACACCGGGTGTGACAAGGTTGAACCATGGGTAACATATCAGTTAAAGGGTTCCAATAGAGTTTATAGTGACAAAGATTTTCCGTTAGATATGGTGAACCCAAATTTAATCGATCAAATTTTCTCATGTAAATATGATCCAACATATGATCCCAAAGTGAGGAATGTGCCAATTAGGAAGGGAAATAGCAGTGGTGCTAATGTAATGGACACATTTCAATCTGAGTCTGAGTCTAGGTTGGTGAATAGTGTGAAGTACAAGAAAACATCAAAACCAACTGTTCAAACACCACCACCGAAAGTTTTTTATGATAAAAAACAATCGAATTTCAGAAAACCCAGTCCATTTGTTAAAAGGTCTTAATTCTATAATGATGAAGGGTTTTATGATGAGTTTGGTTGTGCACCAAATCAATCTGGTTTTAGAAGAAGTTCAAAATGGGTTGATTTTGAAGGTGAGAGTAAATATGACTCAAGGTTTGGTGGATATAGGAACAGATCTCAGAATTTTAGAGATCATCATTTTTGTGATGAGTTTTCAGGGAATGTGTCTAGATATGATTCAGGACGTAACGATGAATTTGGACATCGTTATGTTACAAAGAAGGGTGTTCAACCCAAATTCCAAAACCGGGTGGTTGAGTCCGAGGTGGATGACGATGCGAGTGAAAAGGTCTTAATTGATAAACGAAAGTGTTTTAAATGCAAAACTCGCGGTCATACATATCGGACTTGCCCGTTGAAGAAACCCAAATCCACTAAATCTGACACAGAAAAGTCTGACGACATGTCTGAAGGTTATCAAACTGATACTAAGAAAAAGGTCAGATTTGTGGATGAGCAAGGCATAATTCATTCTAATGTAAAATCATCAGATTTTCATAAAAAAGAAAAGAAATCGGAAAAAGAATTTTCTAAGACAAAATCGATTTTGAAAAATTCTGCTTCAAGCTCCAAGGGTTTTGTAACTGATGGACAAAAACCTAAGTCCATGGCAGGTAAAGATTTTGTTGAAGATGACGGTCGACCCAAAGCTTCAGGCTTGGGTACGTCCCGAAACTAATCTTTTGTTTTAATTTATGCAGGGATCTTCGCGACAACTGATGAATAACATCTGGGTTGTTGATAGCGGAGCATCTCGGCACATGACCGGAGACATTTCTTTGTTGCATGATGTTAAACACTTCGATGGAGGTAAAGTAACGTTTACTGGAAACAAAGGAGGTCAGGTAACCGGTATTGGTAAACTTTCGAACGGTGCTGTCACATTTGATAAAGTTGAATATGTGCAAGAGTTAGAATATAATCTTCTAAGCGTCTCCCAAATTTGTGATAAGCAATTCACAACGGCTTTCACAAGGAGTGAATGCTTAATTCTGAAGCCTGAATTTAAGATTCCTGATGAGTTTGTGATAATGCGGGCACCAAGATTCTCTAATTTGTACATCCTTGACATAAATTCAGCAAAAGCAACGGTCGCAGGTCAATGTTTCTTGTCTAAGGCATCCGAAAGAGATTCCGTTCTGTGGCATCGTCGCATGGGTCACATTCATTACCGAAAGATGAACGAACTAGTGCGGAGGGATCTTGTTGAAGGGGTTCCGAAGCAACAGTTTGTGTTTAATGATGTGTGCGTGAGCTGCAAGAAGGGTAAACAGAAAAGAAAATCACATCCTCTAAAGAAACATCATTCAATTGATGTACCATTGGAGTTACTTCATATGGATTTGTTTGGTCCTGTAAATCGTGAAAGTATCTCGGGAAATTTGTATTGTCTGGTGGTTAAGGATGAATATTCAAGATATTCGTGGGTTGATTTTCTGGTCTCCAAGGATGAAACATCAAGAATTCTTCTCAATTTGATTACTACACTTGAATCACTGTATAAATTGAAGATGAGAAGAATTCGGAGTGACAATGGCACGAAGTTTAAGAATGTAGCCGTGAGGACGTTTTGTATGGAAAAAGGAATTGTGCATGAATTCAGCACACCTTACACACCTCAACAGAACGGAGTGGCAGAAAGAAAGAATCGCACGATTATTGAAACAGCACGAACTATGTTGGCTGATGCTCAATTACCTGTTCCTTTTTGGACAGAAGCTGTCAACACTGCGTGTTATGTGCTGAATCGAGTGCTTACTGTGAAGCGTCTTGGTAAGACATGTTATGAGCTTCTAAAGAATCATAAGCCGAATCTCAATTATTTGGAGCCGTTTGGGTGTCCTTGTACCGTGTTGGCTGCTGCAGGAAAATTTGATGACAAAGTCTTTGAAGGACTGTTTGTTGGCTATTCAAATCAGAAGAAACGTGTTTTCAATAAGCAGACTGGTACGGTGGGGGAATATCTGCATGTTGATTTTTAATCATATACTTTACCACCCAGAGGCGTTGGACCAGACTGGTTGTTTGATTACAAAACTTTGTTTGAAAATCTTGAATCGACACCAGAAGTATCTGATGAACAACTTACAAGAGTTTTCATTGAATTGCAAGATGATACACCGGTTCTAAACATTCAAACTCTGCCAACTCCGATAGTGCCTGTCGCTGACGAATATTTGACTGAGACATCAAATCATACGACTATTGCTGCTGATGAGATGTCTTCTGAAGATGATAGTGAATTTCACGAAGCAGTGTCACATCAGGTGGAAATTCCTGTTCAGCAACCTGTTCCACAAGTTGAATCTACTTCCAATGAAGCTGATGTTAATGCAACTGATAATGTGGTGGTTGAGTAAGATCCTGTTCCTGATTTGCCTGAAACGGTGGTAGTTCCTATTAATCAAACACTCCGGATAAACACCATTCATCCACAAGATAATATCATTGGTGATTTAAATGAAGGAGTTCGTACCCGACATCAAATTGAGAGTAGGGCTTTGCTTTCAATCTTGGAATCTGGAGTTCAGGAAGAAGCATTTCATTCATGCTTTATTTCACAAACTGAGCCGAAGAATGTTCATGAAGCATTGTTAGACGGTTCGTGGATTGAAGCAATGCAAGAAGAATTATTACAATTCAAGAAGTTGGGTGTGTGGCATCTGGAAGATTTACCTGAAGGTAGTAAAGAACCGTGTGGAACACGGTGGGTTTACAAGTGTAAACGGGATGATCGCGAAGTCATTGTCCGAAATAAGGCCCGTTTGGTTGTTCAAGGTTTTTCGCAAGAGGAAGGGATAGATTTCAACGAAGTGTATGCACCTGTTGCCAGAATTGAAGCTATCAGAATATTTTTGGCGTTTGCTGCACATCGTGGATTTAAAGTTTTTCAAATGGATGTCAAGAGTGCATTTTTGTACGGAAAAGTTAAAGAAGAGGTGTATGTCAAACAACCTCCGGGATTCTTCGATCCTGATTATCCGGAGAAGGTTTATAAGTTAGACAAAGCTTTATACGGTCTCCATCAGGCTCCTCGAGCTTGGTACGAGACATTGTCTACTTATTTACTTGACAATGGTTTAAGCGTGGGTTGGTTGATCCTACTCTTTTCTGTCGAAAAACGGGGGAGGATTTGCTGCTGGTACAGATCTACGTTGATGATATTATTTTTGGATGTTCAAACGAACAACTTTCGAGAGATTTCGAGAAGTTGATGCAAACAAAGTTTGAAATGAGTTCGATGGGTGAAATGTCGTTCTTCCTAGGTCTGCAAGTTCAACAATCAGATCAGGGTATCTTCATACATCAGACGAAGTATGTGAAAGATGTCCTGACTTGGTTCAAAGTGGAAGATGTTCGCATTCCAGGAACTCCGATTCAGTTGTCACATGGCTTATGTCCTGATGAAGACGGTGATAAAGTTGATGTCACGCGTTACAGGGCGATAATAGGTTCATTGATGTATTTGACAGCGAGTCGACCTGACATAATGTTTGCTATTTGTTTGTGTTCCAGGTATCAGGTAGCTCCTCGGGTTTCGCATATGAATGCAGTGTTATGGATTCTAGCTTATCTGAAGGGTAATTCAGATCTCGGGATCTGGTACCCTCATGATGATAAGTTCGACCTATCGGCGTATACAGATTCTGACTACGGCGGTTGTAAGATTAACTTCAAGTCAACCACGGCTGGATGTCAGTTTCTTAGCGATAGGTTGGTGTCTTGGCAGTGTAAGAAGCAAAATTCTGTTGCCACATCCACGGCTGAAGCTGAATATATAGCGGCTGCTAGTTGCTGCTCACAAGTTCTATGGATCCAACAGCAAATGCGGGATTACGGTTTGAAGTTTCTTACTACACCAATTTACATAGATAATTCGGCTGCGATTTGCATAACCAAAAACCCCGTTCATCACTCTAATACAAAACCCATTGAAATTCGTTATCATTTTATCCGAGATTGCTTTGAAAAACACTTGATTGATTTGCAAAAGATTCACACTGATTTTCAAAAAGCGGATCTTTTCACAAAAGCTTTTGATAAAACCCGTTTCCGTTATTTTTTTGCAAATCAACGGCATTCAAAAGTTACCAAGTTGAGTAACTTTCGGTTGATCATTTTTCCTTTTATTTTTCTTGCGTTTGTTTCTTTCCTTTTTATAGAAAATCCAAAAATAGAGTTTTGTATTTTAGGAAGGGAAAATCAGAAAAGATAAAAAAAATGGAAAAATGCAAAAAGCATAAAAAATTGAGAAAAATAAAAATTGAGAAATTGATCCGACCAAGCGAGAAATGATAATACATCGGCATGTGTTATCAACCACGGATAAAGTAAAATTAAAGGCTGTAGGTTCTTGTTTGGTTAGTTAAATGCGTAAGGGTAAATCTGATATATGCTAGTATGATATAAACATAAAAATGATGCTTGATTAATAGTGAGACACATCATGATGATTACTGTGTGATTTTGGCATTAAATAAAATGAAAAAGCAAAACAGAATAAGAGATGTTCTGGTGTACGCATGTTTTCATTTTGCAAAGATTTAAACTTGTTTGATTTTCTTTATTTTGTCAAACGATCGGACTTTCTCTGCGTATCGAAAGATCGACCTGATTGTTGTTCGTTTGACGTTCTGCGTTATTTTCTTTGGTGTTTCGTATAATTCATCAGACTTTCTCTGCGTGTACGTAAGTACCGACCTGATTGTTGTTGGATTATACAATTTCTGCTTTATTTTCTCTTTCTTATTTTCCTAAACAATCGGACTTTCTCTGCGTGCCTACCGGCCGACCTGATTGTTGTTTGTTTAGGGTTCTGCTTTCTTTTCGCAAGAAACACCATGAACTTGATATCGCTGTGGCATTTGATTCTGTATAAGCAAGTTTACAATATCAGTATGAGAAATCTGCTACGAGTAACTTGGCTTGAATAAAAGAAAAATACAAAAATATGAAATAAGCAGTTTGCCAGTATTCCTGATTGTGTGGGTACCATGTTATCAATGCTCGATAAATACACTTAATTTCATATCAGAAAGCTGTAGACAATGACCTGCTTTAGCTGAAATAAACCAAATGGTTGTATTCTTAGTCAGCTTGGCTTGCATGCTTAGTATTTTGAAATTGAAGTGTGTACGATACGTTATGTCTGATATGATCTCATGTTGTGATCTTTCTCACCAAAAACAAAAATAGAGTTTAATTCCATATTGCATTTATGTTTCAGTTTATGAAAAATCAAAAAGATTTTCAGTGTGTTTTGATATAAACTTTATAAAATCCAAAAACATTTTCTTTCTTCTTTGTTTTTGATCTGATCAACACGGGATACAACAAATTTTCAAATCTAAATTCTTGGTTTCTCCAAAGGAGGAATTTGCTTCTAAGTTTAATTCCATATTGCATTTATGTTTCAGTTTATGAAAATTCAAAAAGATTTTCAGTGTGTTTTGATATAAACTTTATAAAATCCAAAAACATTTTCTTTCTTCTTTGTTTTTGATCTGATCGACACGGGATAGAACAAATTTTCAAATCTAAATTCTTGGTTTCTCCAAAGGAGGAATTTGCTTCTAAGATTAAAGTTATGTATGGAAAAGAAAAACTACACTTTTGTCTTCCGAAGGTTACAGAATGAAATCATCAAGTCTTTCAGATAAAGATCTCAAAATGGATTTCATGCATGGTTATGAAGTTGTCAAAGAGTTTATCACTTTCAGAAATGGTTCAGTTGACTTAGTCCTGTTCCAGCCATGTCTACCCTACATCAACTAACATTAGATTCAAAGAGTTAGAAGATCTGATACAACACACGTCAAGGGGGAGTTTGTTGGTGCAAAATATGTGTGTCGTGTGTGTATCATCGTTACTTCAGTTAGTAATGTTCAGTTAGAATAGTTAAATCAATATTTCAGGGTAGAAAATGTAAATCGCTTAAACTTGAGGGATTTGGAATTAAATATGTGTATGTGAGATATCAATCTCACAAATACATTACGTGAAGTCCTCCGATCTGCAAAAGTTGTGATATATATATGGGAGCCGAACTGGTGTGCATATATATATGGGTTATGGAGTTCGGAGGTCGAGACATCTCCTATAATAGTTTAACCTGAGTTTGATTTGTAAGGGAGGAGTTTTTGATCTTGAATCTTTGAGAGTTTTGTGTATTAGATCATGGTTAGATGCTATAAACGAGTCCAAATCATGTAAACACTGATCAATTTGTGCTATAAACTGAGTTTAAATTACTTGATTCGTGTTCTTCGTTTCGGTTATTTTCGGAGTTGTTTCGGTCCAAATTCGGTGTACAAATCACTAGATCTGACACTCAATGAGTTTTCACAACCTCTAAATTTTGTAATGATACTTCAGCTTCTACAAAACACTCAAGGCTAGGTGAGGGGTGGGTGTTAGCTAGGCTACCACCGCTCCAATTCTTAAGTTAGTAACCCATTATAGAAATAATAATGATGAATTACTAATAGAAGAGAGGATGTACCTGCTTATGGCAATACATACAAAAGGTAATGATCCCTAAGGATCCTTACATGAAGTAGGCCTTGAGATGGGTGGCATTCCAGGTTCTTGGTAGTAGCTCGCTTTCCATAGTTGCTAACATGTATGCCCCCTTTCCTTCTTCTGAATCAATTAAGTAAGGACCTTCCCACTTAGGTTCCAGCTTCCCATCAGTAGGATTAGTTGTATTCTAGAATGCTTTCATGAGTCCTAAATCTCCAACTCAGAATCTTCTGAACCTAATATTCTTGTTATGGGATCTGGCCATTCTCTGCTGATAGGCTGCCATTCGGATTCTTACAAGATCCCTGAGCTCGTTCACTGTTCCAAGATCCCGAAGAAGATTCTGACTATTGGACTCAGGATCCTAGCAGCTGACCCTTGTAGTAGGGATCACCATTTCTGTAGGGATCACAACTTCAGCTCCAAATACTAAAGAAAAAGGATTTTTACTCGTTGCATCATTAGGTGTAGTTCTATCTGTCCAAAGAACAAACAACAGCTCCTCAACTCATTTTCCTTTCTTGGAACCCAACTTCTTCTTCAAATTGTTGATAATGATCTTGTTGCTTGATTCTGCTTGTCCATTTCTTGTGGGTAAACCGGTTTTGAGGTTATCATCTTGATTCCCCAACTGGCACAAAAGTTGGTTGTTCTCTTACCAATGAATTGAGAACCATTATAACATATTAACTCTGTCGGTATCCTGAATCTGGTCAAGATATTGCGCTTGAAGAAGGATATCACTTCTTTCTCTCTTACTTGGACAAAAGCTTCTGCTTCAATCCAGCTTTCCTCTGGGTTCCTTGGGCAGCTTACCAACAATATCCATGCCCCATTACATAAATGCCCATGGGGATACAATGGAATGTAACGGCTCGACTTGCTAGTGAAGAATATTACTATGTCTTTGGCAGGCATCCCATATACGAGAGAAGTCCATCACGTCCTTCTTCATAGTGGGCCAATAGTAGCCTGTTCTCAGGATCTTTGAGAATAGTGCTCTGCCCCCAGTGTGATTTCTGTAGTCCCCACCATGAATATCTTCAAGAACTTGAAATGCCTCAGGCTTCTCTAAGCATCTTAAGTAGGGTACTGCAAGATATTTCTTGTACAAAGTATTATTAACGATATCATACAGGACTACCTTAGTGCGAAAAGCTCTAGGGTTCTCACCCTTGGGAATCTCCCCATCTTGAATATACTTTCGCACATTTCTGGCTTCCTTAATACTGACTTAATAGGATAATAAGATTTCACATGTATAACATGAGTTTCAAAGTCATGTCTAAGTTTGGTTGAAGCCACTATAACGGATAATAATAATTTTTTAAGATAAGAATACCTGGATTCTGCATCAAGCATTTTTTTCTTACATAGTATACCGGATACTGTTGACCTTCATGATCCTTGACTAACAGGGAACTGGCGGCACTTCCTGAAACTGCTAAGTACAGGGACAATGGTTCCCCATCTAAGGGTTCCACTAGGAGAGGAGCTAATGAAAGGTAACTCTTCAAAGAGTTGAGTGCCTCTTCATGTTTTTCAGTCCACTCAAATTTTTGATTCTTTCTCGGGATATTGTAGAAATCCTTGCTCTTTTATGAGGATCTTGAAATAAACTTGTTCAGTGCGGCTATCCTTACTTTTAATCTCTGAAAATCTTTTATCATTGTTAGAGACTTCAAGTTCAGGATAACATTAATCTACTCAGGGCTTGATTCAATTCCTCTTTCGGTTACCATGTATCCCAAAAATCTTACCTGCTCTAACTCTAAAATGACATTTTGAAGGGATGAGCTTCATGTTGTATTCATCCAGGATATCAAAGGCAGTTGCAAAATCCCTGATGTGATACCTAGCCTTCTTGGACTTCACAACCATGTCATCAATGTAAACCTCCATGGTGTCCCCCAGTTGATCTTTTAACATCATGTTGACCTGCATTTCTTAGTCCAAAGGACATGGAAATATAACAATACATATTTGTGGGAGTCCTGAAGGTTGAGTGCTCCTGGTCGAATGGCTCTATTAGAATCAGCTGGAATCCGGAATACACGTGCATGAAAGTCAGCATCTCGTGCCCAGAAGTTGCATCCACCATCGAGTCGACGTGAGGAGGAGGAAATGGATCCTTGGGGCATGCTTTATTTAGGTTAGTGTAATCGACATACTCTCCATCTCCCATTCTTCTTCTGCACTACAACCACATTGGCTAGCCACTTGGGATACTTGACTTCCCTTATCATCTTGGTCTTGAGGAGCTTATAGACTTCTCTTTGGATTATGATGTTTGTTTCCGGAGCAAACTTCCTTCTTTTTTTATTTACGGGCCTAAGAGTTATCTAATCCAAGTGTATTAGTAATAATATGTTTAAGGATACCTATCATATCTTCGTGCCTCCATGCGAAGGTCGAAGTTCTGGATTTTAGTGTTAGCGGAATAAAGCAAGCACTACACCAGGGTCAACATATTGAATGGATGATGAACATGAAATCAAAACTACAAGAATACCGTTTGAGAATACTTGAGATTTGATGACGAAACTAAGCTCTAAACGAAAAGATTCTCTATGAGATACGCACACTACACGTCCTCTATGACCAATGGATGCTAGTCCTTCACCTTTGATCAACAAATGAACTCAAATCTTCTTTGGAAGAAGATGGCCGAAAATTGGAGAGATTAGGGTTTTGGTCTATAAGGGTATTATATAGTATCCTTATTTATCACAACATACTATTAAGTCCCTAATTTTTCACCCTTTATTTAAATGGACCAAACTTAAGATATTAAACTAATTAGGCCAGCTAACTATTTAATCATTCTTGATAAATCATTAAGTCTAACTTAACAATCAAGGTCCGTTAAATAACCTCTTGTTGGAATTAAATTATTGTGACTGACGCCATCAAATCTGTTTACCGAAGCACTCAACTGAAGAAACCACGTGAAATGATACAAAGACTGGGTTGTGATGCTCGAGGCTTGCAGATTGGACCAAGACCGTTTTCTGGAAAAGTCAACCGTTCGGGTCAACGGTCAACGTAAAAGTCAACGAAAGATCGGTTCGAGCGAGTCAAGCTTCAGATTAATTAAATCAACCTTGATTTAATTAATATTTTATGTTTATTTGATTTATCTATATTATGTTCAGTCTTTATGTTTTTCACTTGTTAGTCACCCTCACTATATATCTAGTGAGGGTGCCCCATTACAAGAGGAGTCTCTGAGTGTGGAGATGATGAAATCTTGTAGAGTGGTGTGAGCTTTCATTCTAGAGAGAAAGAGACGGAGAGTCATGGATTTTGATTAGAGAGTGTTTGTCATGATTTCTATGTTGTAATCATTCGACTAATGAAATCATTCGACTAGTTCATCATCTTTCTCTTGTATGATTTCCAAGATTGATCTCCTTGTTCATCGTCTCCGGGTTTTCGAATCCGACCCTCGTTCTAGCTCAAGATCAGGATTCTTGATGTGAAAATCGTTCCTTACAAATGGTATCAGAGCAAGGTAACCGATCAGATCTTGTCTCACGATGAATCTGATCACTCGAATCTTGATTATGAGCTTGAATGAAGTGAAGATTTGAAAACTCATTTTGGAGACTTTTTCTTCTATTTTTCTTCTTTTTTGATGATTCTTGATGGATTCTAATGATATGGATGCTTGATTCGTGTTTATGGAGTTCATTCTGATGCGTTTTGATGTTTAAAAAGTTCAAATCAGTGAGAAAAATGAAGATCCGATCTCAGTTTTCGTAACAGTTAGTTTTTCCCGTTTTTGGGTTTTTTGAGGATTTTTTGGACTTTGATTCTCTGTTTTTGGGGCTATTCTTCATGGATTTGGATGAATTCAAGTATGATTCTTAGTGGAAAATGCTTTCCGGATTCATTGGGAGCATCGATTTTGTCTGAATCTCAACCGTTTGGGCAGATCTGGAAAAACACATACTAGTGCGTGTTTCATGGTGTTCTTCGTGTTCTTGAGGATTTCCAGATTTTGGGGGCTGTTAATTTGATCCGATTTTCTACTGTTTATGGATTTTTGGTGGCCACAACATTTTCATGGATGGTTTAGCTTCACATATCGTGCATCATAACTCTAATCGTTTTAGGCAGATTCTAAGCTCACCAAGTAAGGGTTTCTTATGTTTATTTTTCCAGATTTTGTTCATCTTTTGAAGGTTTGAAGGTTACCTTAGCGGACTTCCATGGTTCTTAGCGAACTTGATGTCTTGTTAGTGAACTTGAAGGTTGCTTTAGCGAACTTGATGTTTGATTTAGCAAACTTAGTCCTTAGCGGACTTCAGGTGACTCCTAGCGAACTTCTCAGACCCGTAGCGGACTTGAATTCAGCTTAGCGGACTTCGAATGTTAGCGGACTTGATATCTGGGTTTTCGTTCGAGTATGTTTCAAAGAATTTTGTTCATCCATAAATGTAGAGGATTGGATTACGAGTTCATCGGTATAAGTTTCGTGATTTGTCGTCAAGTATTCTGGGAGATATGCAACATATACGCTTTTTCGGCGAGCCCCTCTAGTTCCGGCGACTGAATTTAGGGTTTACAGGTTGGCGATCGATGTTAAGGAAGATGGTGAGGACAGGATGACGTGGCCTGATGCGGTTGGGTGAAAGAGAATGATTTCTCTCTCTTTGTCGGCTCCCCTATCTACTCCCAATTCATGTTGTCCATCCCCTATTGGCGGAAAGCATTCACGTGGGCCCAGACCAAGTCAAAAGAGCCGTTAGGCAGCTCTTGTTGTCCATTTTTTATTGGTCCAGAAGAAAAGCCAGTGGGCCCCTCGTTAACAAAAGCTCCGTTGAAGTGGTTTTGCTGTCTCTCTTCTGATTAGTGATCTCAATTTCACGCGGATCATGGGCCTACAACCATCAGATCTGTTTTATTCCAACCGTTGGATCGCAATGGAATCTCAATTCTGATTGGTCAGAATTAATTCACACGGATTTTTGGTCTTTTTGGAGAGATTTTACCATAATTAATTTTCAGCATTTTTTCGTTAAAACACAGGGATTTTTCTATCAGTCTTTAACAAGACTAACGGAGATAACACTAGGAACGGAATTGCAGAATTTTTTTTATTGATCAAGGACTTATTCTAATTATTTATTGGGGTTTTCGTTTATTGACGTCACGCGCACGTTTGCTATTGACCACTGACGGGTTAGCTTTATTATCCGGTTAATTATGCAGCTTTTTCCGTTATGTCTCATGATTTATTTTTAGCTGATGCAGTGCGGATGTCATTTTACCGGATTAACTGGAATCTCAGTTAATTTATTGGAATTATCCGAATAAATCTCTCGAGAAGCCGTCACTTGATCAAAATTGATGGAATTTTCCAGATTGCACCGGTTAACTCAGAAATCTTTACGGAATATTTTTCCGAGCTCGTTTTTCTTCGCCCAAAATTACGAAGACTCCAGTTATGAATATTTTACGCTCGGGATCTCTGATTTTTACAGATTTGAGATATTTTCTTGATTCAGGTGACGTTTCTCGTGACATTTTTCACCCGTCACTCGAATCGAACTTATTTTCACATCTAACCCCAGTCACGCGGAACACAAGATTTATTCATAGATCATTCACAACTGTCAGCATCCGGCTTCCGGTTTTTAGCAAGATTGTTCAGCATTCTCAGTATTGTACCCGACCGCGTGAACCGAGTGAACTGCATCACTTATCTCTCAACTGGAGAAACGAGAACAAAAGAAGCTTATTCAGAGGGGGAATTTCTACATCAGATTGTCTCCGGTTTATTAGTTTCTCATTGAAGATGTACGGCAGAGCGATTCTTTAGCAGTTGAACAGATATGAAAGCATCAGTCAAGGGGAATATGTTGGAACTAAAATCAATGTGACTGACGCCATCAAATCTGTTTACCGGAGCATTCAACTAAAGAATCCATGTGAAATGATACAGAGACTGGGTTGTGATGCTCGAGGCTTGCAGATTGGACCGAAGACCATTTTATGGAAAAATCAACCGTTCAGGTCAACAGTCAACGTAAAAGTCAACGGAAGATCGGTTCGAGCGAGTCAAGCTTCAGATTAATTAAATCAACCTTGATTTAATTAATATTTTATGTTTATTTGATTTATTTGTATTGTATTCATTTTTTATGTTTTTCACTTGTTAGTCACCCTCACTATATATATAGTGAGGGTGCCCCATTACAAGAGGAGTCTCCGAGTGTGGAGATGATGAAATCTTGTAGAGTGGTGTGAGCTTCCATTCTAGAGAGAGAGAGTCATGGATTTCGATTAGAGAGTGTTTGTCATGATTTCTATGTTGTAATCATTCGACTAGTTCATCATCTTTATTGTGTTATGATCTCCTAGATTCTACTTCATCATCGTCGTCTCTTGGGTTTTCGCGTCCGACCCTCGTTCTTGCTCACGATCAGGATTCTTGATGTGAAAATCGGTCATGACACCTCTTGATCTTAGTTGTCTTTATAAATAATGTAAATACAACTATATACATTATATATATATTCATGGTATCTCTGTGTATTTCTGTGTGACCCCATGGGCTCATATGTGTCTAGCCATATGACTATATATTATGACACGAGCATATTCCAACAGCTCCCACTTACGCACGTCATAATAACAAGTAATCATACAAGAAATGTTTATCGTCTAGCAACACGCCAATGCCCCTAGATACACATGAGGATAGTTTAATAAACATCTCAATTTAAATAGTTAAATTATAATCAGTCATTCCTTTGTTTCAGATATTGTGTTGAACATTAGACATGGATCATGAGTCTTCTAATATATTCAACGATTCTGTTTCTCGATCATGATACTGAACTAGATTACCAAATCAATCAAGATTCATCTTAATTACCTTTGGGTACGACCGTACATACATCTGTTCAAATCATCGAGGGGCCCAGTAGTATCTAACTCCATTTTATGTGGAGGAACAAATCCTATCTTGACTGCACGTGTCTGATATGGGTTTCATGTTGCTCCTGAAGATGGTTTTTATAGTAGCCTTATTCAGGTCAACATGCAAAAATAGAATACAGTAGATATAAATGAAAATGATCATACCATGTATATCAATTCATTAATATATAAACCGCTTAACATTCCAATTATCCAAATACTAAAACAGATTTACATAAGACTACTAGCTGGTTTAAGCCCAATGTTTCTAGTATGCTCGACATGTTTGGTACAAGACATCGGCTTCGTAAAAGGGTCAACTAAGTTGTCATCTGTATGAACTTTGAGAAGGTTGATCTCTCCCATTTCGATTACCTCGCGAAGGTAGTGAACTTTCCTTAAAAAATGTTTCGCACCCTTTTGAACACCTGGTTTATTGGCTAGATTATCGCACATGAGTTATCACAGTACATATTCATAGGTCTTTCATTACTAGCGACAACTCCAAGACCATCAATGAATTTACATTTCCAAACAGCCTCCATCACAGCTTCTGAAGCAGCTATGTATTTAGCTTCTGTACATGACATTGCATTAGTGCTTTGCTTCGCACTTTTCCAGTCAACAGCACCTCCGTTCAATACGAAGACATAACCGGTCTGTGATCGAGTATCATCTCAATCTGTTTTGAAACCGGCATCAGTGTAGCAAGTAACACTGAGTTGGTCTTGGACTCCACCATAAACAAGAAACACATCCTTAGTATTTCAAAGATACTTTAGTATATTCTTGACAGCAGTCTAGTGACTTTTAGCTGGATTCTGTTGAAATCTACTCGTAAGGTTCCGAGCGAACGCTATGTCTGGCCGAGTGCACCTCACTACGTACATGATGGATCCTACTGCCGAAACATAAGGCACGCCCTTCATACACTTCACCTCATCGGGTGTTAAATGTCATTGAGTCTTACTCAAGCTTACATGATGTTGCATAGGGAGACTTCCACATTTGAAATCATCCATTTTGAATAGCTTTAAAATCTTATCAATGTATGCACTTTGTCTTAAACCCAATAACCGCTTTGATCTATCACGATAGGATTTTATTATGAGAATTCACGCCGCTTCTCCCAGATCTATCATGGCGAAACACTTTCCAAGCCAGGATTTAACATCTTGTAGCACTAAAATGTTATTTCCCAGGAGTAATATGTCATTAACATATAAGATGAGAAAGACAACGATGCTCCCACTAGCTCTCATGTATACACGTGGCTCATCGCGGTTTTGAGTAAAACCAAACTTCTTGACATCCTCATCGAACCTCTTATTCCAGCTCCGGGACGCTTGCTTTAATCCATAAATGGATCTTTGAAGCTTGCATACCGTTTCTGGATATTTTGGATTGACAAATCCTTTTAGTTGAACCATATAGACTTCTTCATCAAGACATCCATTTAAGAAGGCAGTTTTGACATCCATTTGCCAAATCTCATAGTCATAGTAAGCTGTTATGGCTAAAAGAATCCTAATAGCTTTAATGTCTGCAACAGGCGATAGGTTTCATCGTAGTCAACCCCGTAGATTTGAGTGTAACCGTTTGCTAAAAGACAAGCTTTATAGGTGTGTACATTTCCATCGATGTCGGGGTTTTTTTTTCTTGAAAAGCCACTTGCTCCCAACAGTCTTGTTGTTTGGAGGAAGATAAACCAAGGTCCAGACTTGATTATCTTTCATGGATTGCATTTCCGCATTCATAGCATCAAGCCATTTATCGGATTCTGGATCCAACAATGTAGCTCGATAGTTACAGAGTTTTCCATGATCCCCTAACTCTTGCTCCTCGGCATCGATATAAAAACCATATCTTTTAGGTGCCTGACGTATCCTTGTGGATCTTTGAATGGGAACGACATCAGTCTGAGGTAGGGCATCAGTATGTGCTACTTCATTTTGATGTTCGCTAGTGTTTGCTAAAGGTTGTGCATCTTGGCTTTGAATTTCGTCAAAGTCTACTTAGCTCCCACTTGCTTCTTGCAAAATGATATTTC
Source organism: Deinandra increscens subsp. villosa (assembly GCA_039602395.1). Lineage (NCBI taxonomy): Eukaryota > Viridiplantae > Streptophyta > Magnoliopsida > Asterales > Asteraceae > Deinandra > Deinandra increscens. The sequence continues at coordinate 49,765,035 of JBCNJP010000007.1, read as the reverse complement.
TTTCAAGAAACTCAGCATGCCGAGAGATGAACACTTTGTCTTCGGGCTGGTAGTAGAAATAGTAACCCATTGTTTCCTTTGGGTATCTTATAAAGATACACTTGACAGATCTGGGCTTAAGTTTGTTTGGTGTGTCTCGTTTCACGAGAGCTTTACAACCCCAGACCTTCAAGTAAGATAGATTAGGGACTTTCCCATACCATATCTCAAATGGTGTTTAGTCAACCTTTTTGGTTGGAACCATATTGAGTATGAGAACAACAGTCTCTAGGGCATAATCCCACCAGGACAATGATAAAGTAGTCAGACTGAACATGGATCGAACCATGTTGAGCATGATTCAGTTTCTCCTTTCAGATACACCATTATGTTGAGGTGTATATTGAGGAGTAAATTGTGAGACAATCCTACATTTCGCCAAGTGATCTGAAAACTCTTAACTCATGTACTCGCCTCCTCGATCAGATCGAAGTGCTTTAATAGTCTTGTTGAGTTGATTTTCTACTTCACATTAAAAAGTTTTGAACGACTTAAAAACTTCATGTTTATGTTCAATCAAGTAGACATAACCATAACGACTAAAGTCGTCAGTAAAAGTGATGAAGTAGTTAGCCCTGGTCTTAGATTTTGTTCTAAATGGGCCGCATACATCAGTATGTATAAGTCCGAGTAGATCATTTGCTCTTTCACTTACACGAGTAAAATGATTTTTCGTCATCTTGCCACACATACAAGATTCGCATTTGCCAAATGATTCAGAATTGATTGACTCTAGAAGCCCATTGTGTTGCAGCTTTGAAATACGTTTCTTGTTTATATGACCTAGAGGACAGTGCCATAAGAAAGTGGAATCTAAATTCCATCTTGCTTTCTTGGTACTACATGTGTATATAGAACTATTGTTTGAAACTAGGTTATGCATATCAATTTTAAAAATACCATCATGTGGAATAGCATTAAACTAATGTAAATTATTCTTAGAAACTGAAATACCAAAATTTGTAAAAACATGAAACAAACCATTGTCTTTCAAACTACATAAAGAAACAACACCCCTAGTAATAGTAGGTGCGAAGTGACAATTGTCTAACACAAAAATCAATCCATTAGGGAGGATTAAATCATAGCTCCCTATAGCTTCGACCGCTGTACGCATTCCATTGCCTACGTACAGATCCAAAGCTCCTTTCTCCAGTCGCCTACTTCCCCTTAGACCCTGGGTATTATTACAAATGTGAGTGCCACAACCGGTGTCATAAACCCAATATTTATAGTTAGGAAAAGTAAAGAATTATAATACGAAGATACCTGATCCGCTAGTCCCACTAGCCTTGTTCTTCTTTAACTCTGCCAAGTAGGCAGGACAGTTCCTCCTCCAATGGCCCACCACATTGTAGTGATGAAAAGTAGAGTCCTTTGCTGGGTGCTCCTTTTTAGCAGGTGGGGGGATCTTCACCTTGGGGGCGTAAGCAACAACTTGCTTAACCTTGAATTGGTGGCACTTGCCTTGCGGTTTGTTCTTTTTGTGGATCTTTCCAACCCAGAGATCGTCTTCCCCATGCTATGCATGTTGTAATTCATCAAAAAATGATCATAATCCTTGGATAGTGAGGTAAGAATTAAGCTCACAGCAACGACTTGAGGCATGGGGTAGCCAAGTCACTCCATTTGGTCTAGGTATCCCTTCATCATTAGCACATAAGAGCTAACAGACTGGCCCTCCTCCTATTCACATGCATGAAATGCTTTAATTGTTTCAAACAGTTCCTGCTCTGCCTGTTGTTGAAACATAGTTTTCAACTCAGTTACAATCTCATATGTTGTGGGTTCCTTAAAGTTCTTTTGGATCTCATGGGTCATGCTCACAAGCATAAGAGCTGCAATTTCTTGCTGTTCTTTAACCCTTTTAGCATGGGCAGCACGAACAGCCGTAGTAGCAGTGGCAAGAGGTGCCTCGGGTAGGGGTTCTTCCACATGATGCAACTTCCCTTCGACCCTAAGAACAATCCTTAGCTATCGATACCAGTCAATGAAGTTGATCCCAGTCAACTTCTCTTTTTCAAGAATTGACCTAATAGTAGATTTGGATAGTTCGGTGGATGATGACATGTACAATTCATTTAAAGTTTTAATATTAGTATTTTTGATAATAATCCTTTTAAAAAAAGTATATACCCTTTGTTTGAATAAACATTAATTTTACTAAAAAGGCTAAGATCCTCATCGACATTTTATCTTAAGTGCATGCATCTTACATATGCATTTATTGATAAATTCAATAGGTAGGTCACGATGACCAATTGCATTACATGTGCAATTCTTATATTTTATGGGACCGATGGCACTAGTGAACAGGCACCTAGTGTCAAACTGGCATGTTTGTCCCATCTTTGCCTCGGGTAAAACGTCTCACCAATTAGGGTACTCGATTAAGTCATCCAATTTGAAAGTGTGTAATTATAAGATCTAAGGTCTGACGCATAGATAATAATTACCTCGGGACTTACAATTCGCAACGTCTCACCTGGTTTATGACGAAAAGAAGTTGCGAGTGTTCTCAATCAAAGTGGACGGCACAACTTAAATTTAATTACGGGTATTGTTATTTGATATATCATGTAATTCAAATACGTCATAACGAATCGTAACCATGTAACAACCCGTTAGGACTGTAAATGCGTGGAGCGACCAGATCATTTTCTAATCTAGTGATATCGAGATATAGACGATCTCGAACGTAAATACAAATGAGATTTGTATTGATAAAGCTTGAGAGAATACACACAGAAATGTAGAGATATGACCAAGAGTTCTCACAAGCTAACCAAGTCAACCTATTTATAGGTAACTTAAACTGTCGAGCGTACCATCCTCCGTACCATTGGTACGGGTGTACCATTTGGTACGGGTGTACCATTTGGTACGGCGGACTAACTGCTACGTTGCCTCTTAAACTCTTACATGTGCTCTTTACATAGATACAATACACGAGACACATTGTAGCATAGGAATATGCTCTAACAAACTCCCTTTTAACGTGTAGTGTATCTATTCTAACTAAATCTCTAGTATGAAAGAGAGCTTGCATGGCTAGATCAAGACTTGAACAATCTTTGAACTTCAAGATCCACTTGTGAAAAGTACATCAAAATCCCCTTTCACCATGCTTGAGTCTTGACACACAGAACCTGCAACTTTAGAAGACAAAAGTGCGGTTTTTCCTTTTGATTTTTCAAAAATTAAATTAATCTTGGCGCAAAACTTCTCTTTGAGAATCCAAGATATTGATTTTGAAATTTTGTTTTTGCATGAAGTGTCGATCGATCGAAAACAAATAAGAAATAACATCTTTTTGGCTTTTAGAAACTTTATATCAAAACACACCTAAAATCTTTTTGTTTTTTCAAACTTATGCTAAAACACACCGAAAATCTTTTTGGACTTTTCTTAAATGAAAATATAAATGCAATACTGAATTACACTCTATTTTTGGTTTGAGAAAGATCACTATCTGGGATCATATTGGTCACAACGCGCTGAACTACACTTCAATTTCAATTATTGTAGCACATAAGTAATGTCGATTATAGATATAATTTGTCCAACTTTAAACTTTGGCAGGAATCATACTCATAACATCTGGATATGTTAAGGTATTGATTAGATTTGCTTTGACCAGTGTACCCCACACTATCAGACATATTCAGATATGCTTTACTTATCACATTTTGTGATTTCACTTGTGATTTAACACATAGCGATTATTTATTTTTATTCATGATATTGTCAACTGTGTTCCATGCAAAAAGAATTAAGAACGTTAAATCGTCTACCTTAAGGCCGATCTTTCGATACGCAGATAAAGCCTCGGATTTAACAAAATAAGAAAATAAAAAAAAAGTTGAAATTGTATAACCCAACAACAATCAGGTCGGTACTCTCGTACACGCAGAGAAAGTCCGATGGGTTATATGAAACACCAAGAAAAATAAAGCAGAACCTCAAACGTATGTACAACTCTATTTTTTGATTTTTCATTTTAACAATAGCAAGACACTATTTTTGGCTTTTGACAATTTTCTCCCCTAAACATATGTACAACTACCACTTGTAAAAAAACAAAAAAGAAAAAAAATTGATCGACCAAACACTGACACGGTTCAATTTCAGTTTTGAAAAACACATTTTTATCAAAAATTTCTTTTGAAAGACTTTCTTTTAGAATGATAAAGCATTGAATCACTAAATTATGCAAGTTCTTCACTATCAGCAACACACGAATGATAGGTCTTCTTGAAGAAACCTGCAGACACCAGATAAACATTAGCAGTTTTGGGATCGACCCGAGTCAACATTATCAGGCCGCCCGGTGTCTTCAACATGGTCTTTGACAATCTTGGAAACAACTCGGGGTTTCCAGATCATGGGCGATTGAAATTCTTTTAATGAATCCACAAAGTTATCAACTTGCGTCTTTGCCCAAGACTGCTTACTTGTTGATTTGAACATGAATGGTTGTGGTTCATCAAAAATTAGACCATTTAAATCCACATATATAGCAGTTTTATTCACATAGGAGTGGGTACTCGCATTCTTAGGACACTGAGCAGCAAGATGTCCTTGTTTACGACATGCGTAACACTTTCTGTGAAAAACATTAAGGGAACTGTTACCCAAATTTGATTCAAAAAATTGATTTTTTATAAGAAAAATTCTTTGGTTTTTTGCTTCCCTGTTGACTAAACACATCATGATAACCAAAATAATTTTCAGAACCGAATGAATCAAAGAAACCATCAGACGAATCATACCTAGGAGGTGAACTTCTTGGAAAATAACCTGAACCATAAGAAGATCTTCCAGAATAATAATGATCATTCTTTGATTTGAACACAGTCTTTTTCTTCTCTTTTGGCTCCTTCATCTTCTTCTGATGTGTAAGCTGCACAGGTTCGTCCTTAACCACATAACCAAATCCTTTATGTTTGAACCCTAGAACCTTAGACGACCCAGAGTGAGAGCTAGAAACACTTTTATTTTTAGCTGTTTGAGTGAACTTAGCTTTGATATCCGTCAGCTTATTCTCAACAATCAATGATTTGGATTTTTCTGTTTCAGATGAAGTACTAACAGATTTTTCAACTTTAACAAAAATCTTCTCATCCTCCAAAAATGATGATCCAGAATCAAATTTTGGGGCATTGCCAGCCGCAAACTGTTTCTTGTCAGGCTTAGATTTCTTCTTCTTTGCTTGCACAGGAGTTGCAACTTTGAGTAATCATACATTTCATCATTTGGATCAATCTTTGAAAATGAAGAATTTGAAATGTCAACTTGTGCAGGAACATTGTGTAAATCTTTGCCTTTCATACTAGCCTCACTCTTCTCCTGTCTGTAAATATAATTCAAAAATGTAGGAGACAAGTTGCACTTCTTCACCTGTTTTTGTAACTCAAGAATCTCAACTTTCAATTCTGAAATCTGCACCTGAGCGCCCAAGAACTCTTTCTGAGTAGCAATGAGTTGATCTAAAAGATCATTGTATTCAAATTTTTGGTGCCTTTTTAGAACACATACTTCCAATAATTCTGCAGTAACCTCTCCCATTTCTTCTAAAAATACTCAACATCTTTGTTTAAAATTTCATTCTTTTCTCGAAACAAACTATTATCATCTCGAAGCTTTGAAAGTTCTTCTTGAAGATTTATAACTTTATTAGCTGCTTCAATTGCATTTGCTTTCTCGAATTTTTCCTGAATAGAATAACTTTTTGCAAACAGATTTTCAAAATCTTGTACAACATCAAGATGTTCAAGCTTTTCTTTTTCATATGCCTCAACCAACACATTCTTTTCCTTTATCAACTAAGCATTAACCTTTTCTAATTCAGCAGATTGTTGTTGTGAACACTCCAAATCAGCTTTCACAGCTTTGAGTTCTTCAGTTATGAGATCATTACTCCTCAACAATAATTCAATTTTCCCATTTGCAACACCACAAGCTTGACACTTAACACACTCTCCCTTTTGTTCTTGCATAACTGCTTCATCTTCCACAATAGTTCACACCAACTTGTTTCAGAATCAGAATCAGTTACATCTTCATTATTAGAAACAACATGAACCATAAATGCAGATTCATCAGGAAAATCTGCAGCCCAATCATAACCTTCAGTGGATGATAGTCTATTCTCTTCAGCAACAATAGCTAGTTAAAGCAATTGGAGGAGAATTAGAAGATTATCCCCAATTATATTGTTTATCGGCTTGAGAAACCAATGTTGTTGGAGTAGAGGTATCAACTTCCTTCTTGTTGTTACATTCTCGAGCAAAATGGCCAAATTTTGAACATTTGAAACACTTAGCCTTAGATTTATTCAAGCCAGGTTTGCCATTTGGATTAAGTTCCTTTTTCCCAGTCTTGTGGAAAAATCTTCTAGCTCTTTTAGCTAACATAGCAATTTGCCAACCCATATCCAATTAATTTAGATAATCATCATCAAGTTGTTTCAAATCATATTTATACAACTCAACATCACCAATGTTACCAATTATGAAACCATATGACGATGCTATTAAAGCAGATATTAAAGCAGCATGTTCATCAACTGATTTAGCGGAAATTGCAGTCTGGGTTGATTGATTTGGAATTGTAAACTTACAACCTGGAGAAAAATCCCAATTCTTAGACTTTCCAGCAAGAAATGCAGTAGTAGGACCTTCACTGTCAATTTTTGACTTTTTAGCATTCATAGGTGATTCATTTTCACCATGTTATGCTGCTGAATTCTGTACTTGTGCAGGCATGGATTTGTTCACATTCAACTCCATATCTCTTGCTTGTATCTACTCAATCAAACTGTTGAATGACAATCCTGAATATTCTTTATCATGAGTAATCATCATTACATAATTTTCCCATTTTTTCAGGTAATGCCTCTAGTAACTTCTCTTTCAAATCAGCTTCTTCCTTTTTGATGCCAACTAAAGTCAGTTCACTCAGCAAATGTGAAAACCTAGTAATGAGGTTTGAAATATCTTCATTTGGATAATGCTTGAAATTGTCAAACTCTTTCTTCTGAACCTTTTGCTTACTTTTCCTAAACTAATCATTACCCTCACATCGTTTCTGTATTGCATCCCATAATTCTTTCGATGTAGTATATGCAGAAAACTGATGTAACAGATCTTTGGGTAATGCCATGGTTAATGTTCCGTAAGCTTTTTGTTCAGCTTGATATGCTTTCTTTTGTTCAGCAGTCAGACTTCATTGCAAAATTGGCCTTCCAGTAGTACCAGTTGGATATTTATATTAATCAGAATAAGCCAACCAAAGATCGACATCATTCGTACCAACGTATGCTTCGAATCGTTTTACCCAACTTAGATAATCTTCCAATTTGAGTACCTTAGGAACTTTGGAAATTGTTCCTATTTCATTATCATAGTTAATAATAGCTTGCATCGTGTTTTGAATCGCAGAAATGCTTGATAATCGCTCATTTTGAAATTACGACACCGAATGCAGAAACTTTAAACTAAAAAACGAGCGTCTTAAGAGTGGAATTTGGGTATCAAAATGGAGGATACTAGCCGTTAGGTAGTAAAAGTGTAGATCTTTCCGAGACAGTCGTTTTGGCTGGTATTAGGTTCCGTAACTCCAAACAGAACTCAAGTTACGTCAGTTTTAGCGAACGTCACTTTTTAGCTAGCGGACCAATCCACGGACCAAAAGAACCAGTGTACCAAAGAACTTCAGCGGACCACTCAGCATACCAACCAATCAGCGTACCAGACCAGATCAGCGTACCAGCTGCGGACCACAATGGTACGGCGTAACTACCTCCGGACCACCTAGTAACCGTCGCGTACCAGACTTGAAGATTGCCTTCCGTACCAAAGATCAGCGTACCAACTTGCTGATGAAGATAGGCATGCGTACCAAAGTGTTCTTCGAGCATACCAGAAAACTCATGTAGCGTACCAACGACGTACCAACATAATTTCGACTAATTTTTGTGAATTTGGACGTACTGGACTGTAATTTGAAGCAGTATGCTTCGAAAACACTCTAGGAACGTTTTGAAATCAGTTTTGACATCGATAACACTCGGATATGAGAAAATTTGATGAAAAATAACTCAATACCCACTTTCTCTCTCTAGAAAACTCGAAAATCACAGAATTCGATCAGTAAATGGAACTAGATAGCTCTGATACCACTTGTAAATGCGTGGAGCGACCAGATCGTTTGCTAATCTAGTGATATCTAGATAGAGACGAGATCAAACGTAAATACAAATGAGATTTGTATTGAAAGATTGAGAGCATATAAACAGAAATATACACACAGAAATGTAGAGATATGACCAAGAGTTCTCATAAGCTAACCAAGTCAACCTATTTATAGGTAACTTAAACTGTCGAGCATACCATCCTCCGTACCATTGGTACGAGCGTACCATTTGGTACGGCGGACTAACTGGTACGTTGCCTCTTAGACTCTTACATACGGTCTTTACATAAATATAATACACGAGACACATCGTAGCATAGGAATATGCTATAACAAGGACTCGTCGAGGTATAACGACTCGTTAGACAGTAACGAGCCGTTGTGCTCGGGTAATTAAAAGTTTAAAACCGATTTTTCAAACTTAGTTTTCAATTTTGATTTGTTTTACTTCATTTATTTTAGAACACATTTGTAATACATAAATAAAACATAACCAACATTCAAAACCATATATATACATGTGCAAAACCTCAACCGATGAAATCATATGCTTGGCCTTGTGGGCCATCACGACAGGCCAAGAGGGTCAACTAAGTCGGGCCTACATAAATCCATAGTAGGCTCCCACTTGCTCCAAGACTGTCAAGAACAAGTGAAGCCCAATGTGAAATTTTACTAAAATCTATCCAGGAAATTGCAGCAGCTTGTGGGCCCAAAAACTCATGGAAAGAGTCTTCCCCAATTCTCGAATCCTTCTGTAATGTTGTAGCCTATATCTTTTGAACCTCCATGTAAAATTTCAGCAACTTTGTAATAGCCAATTTCCGGGAAAACGCGTTTTCTTACAGCCTTAACAGCAGTGACGAAAATCTTATTTTCTTCAATTCTATTACCATCTTTGGAACTTCATATCAATTACAATAAGATACAAAAATACTTCAATCTAGAATAAATATGAACTACAAAGAATTCCCAAACAATGGCTACAATTGAGGAAATACATACCAAAGTAAAAAATCAAAACATCACAACAAATAATCAAGACAGAATAAAAAAACACATCCGGGTCAAGTTTTTCATCGGTTTTGCACATTCAAAATCAAATATGCACTGTAACGACCCTTTACCACGTAACGGCTCGTTAGGATGCACTTATTGCCGAAACGACTTGTTTCGTCAGAATGACCCGTTTCAGAAGGATGTCCGCAAAAAAAACATGTTTTTGCGGATCTGCAATAAAATAACAACTTGATGGCTCATCATATTTTTATCCATAGAAAAACAGATTTTTTATCCATAGTCATTTGGGTTCATCATATTCCAATTTGATGGCTCGTGATACCACTGTTAGTGCTTTAAGGGTTTTCAGAAAAACAACGCAGCGGAATAAAGCAAGCACTACACCTGGTTTCAACATATTAAATGGATGATGAATATGAAATAAAAACTATAAGAATACCTTTTGAGCAAGCACTACACCTGGTTTCAACATATTAAATGGATGATGAATATGAAATAAAGCTTCTCTATGCGATACGCACACTACACGTCCTAGATCACCAATGGATACTAGTCCTTCACCTTTGATCAACAAACGAACTCAAATCTTCCTTGGAAGATGATAGCAGAAAATTAGAGAGGAGGAGGAGAGGAAAGATTAGGGTTTTGGTCTATAAGGATATTATGTACTATCCTTATTTACAACAACTTACTATTAACTCCCTAATCTTTCACCATATATTTAAATGGACCAAACTTAAGATATTAAACTAATTAGGCTAGCTAATTATTTAATCATCCTAGATAAATCATTAAGTCTAACTTAACAATCAAGGTCTGTTAAATAACCTCTTGATCTTAGGTGTCTATATACATAATGTAAATACAACTATATACATTATATATATATATATATATATATTCTTGGTATCACTGTGTATTTGTGTATGACCCCATAGGCTCATATGTGTCTAGCCATATGATTTTATATTATGACACGAGCATTTTCTAGCATTTAGGATATTGATAAGCTCACGCTCGGTATCCTCTGGGATACTAGTTCCTATCAGCAATTTTACTTTGAGATCCACAGATTTTAGTTGCACTTCTTTGACATCTAGCTCCCTGGTTTCCGAATCGTCTAGTGATGACTTCTTTAATTGCTATGTTAGCTTTGTCTTTATAGTAGTCTTCATAGATGAGGTGTAACATTTTTTAGCTTCCTATTGATCACGCTGTATCCTGACAACTCCCCAAGGTGTCGGAAGCTTGACATATTGGTGGTACGTTGATGGTACAACTTTCATCTCGTGTATCCAGGGCCTGCCCAAAATAATATTTCAATAAGAAACAGAATCTACTACACAAAATTTTTGCATAGAGTTTACACCCTCTATGTATACCGGTAGTTTGATACCTCCAATGGTGTTTTTTGTTCCACAGCTAAATCCTACCAACACTGAGGATATTGGAATGATATCATTCAAAGAGATGTTCATTTTCTTTAGGACGTCTAGTTAGATAATGTTGACTGAGCTTCCGTTATCTATGAGGATCGTGTGAAAAAATGGTTAGCAATATATAAAGTTACCACCAGACTATCATGGTGAGGATTCCGAACTTTGCATCGATCACTTTCATCTAATGAGATCACTTTGTCCTCAGTTAATGTTGATGTCCGAACTGGTTTGTCATCGTGTTCAGATTTCGCTTATTTAGCGTGTTTCTTGGCTGATGAATATGAGGTTCCACAAGTATTTGAGCCTCCCAAGATAAAGTTGATGATTTTAGCATCTGCTGGGGCGAGGTTGCCCTTTTAGGATTCCTTCAGCATTCCGCGTCTTGCTTCTTTTTCTGCCTAAAAGTTCTTTCAGATGACCCTTGATGAGTAGGTATTTTATCTCTATACTAAGCGCTATATAATCGCGGGTTTGGTGTCCAAAATCTTCGTGAAATGCTCACCACTTGGATTTGTCTTTCCAGGATCCCTTCTCGTCATTCTTTCTGGGCGACATGACTTTTTCACCTAGATCCTACATTGCACACGTCAAACCACCTATGTCAATAGAAAAACAATAATAAGATACCTTAGGATATCCCTCCTCTTCATCATCTTCTTCTACTACATTGATTTTTTATTATCGTGTCAAGGATAAGGCCTAGATCGGTACAGCTTTCTTTGGGATTCCAACTTTTTGCCGGTAGAGTCATATATAGGGATATCGAACCTTTGATGGACCCTTTTTTCATCTTCAAGTCAAATCAATCTCAATGCCCTGCTTCGTACTTCATCTAAATTCCTACAAGGTGTCATAACAAGATCGTCATAAAATAGGGAATCCCTGTTTAATCCCATCTTTAATGCTTCAACGACAGCTGCTATGTCGAGATTGGGGATCTCCAAGGAATCTCAACTAAATCTCGCAACATAATCCTTGAGGGGCTCATCAGGCTTCTGAACCACCCTGTATAGATCACTTGTTAAATTCTCCAAAGTCCTACTGCAAGAAAATTGGTTAATGTATTAGTAGTAGGAGGAATACTCAGTAGCCATTTCATGGCCCGTCCTTTTAAGGTAAAGCCAAAGCCTTTGCATATACATACTTCTTTGATGTTTGTGAGAATTGGATTTATCTCCGTTCGCTGTTCTTCGTGATTCGTGGTTCCATCATATAGCTTCATTTAGGGTTTGGAAGTGCTTCGGGATTATGACATCGCAGATTGGCCAAGTGAACCTGAAAATCTTGTGGCTTCCTAAGGGTACTTCAGGAATATGTCTGATTACCCTAGGAACACTAGACATCATATCTTTTAGCTTCTGGAGTTCCTTACTAAGATTTGGGCTGATTCATGCATCCTACAGAACATCTTGATTAGAAACCAAAGGAATAACTTTGATACATTACCAGTGTGATGATTTCGGGTTTGGATTCTAGGGCCATATCCAAGATTCACAGGCATGGTTGGTTCATTCGTTGTAGTAATTTACATTGGGATAAAGTCTCCCTAGTGGACATCTGGGGATCCATTTTGAAATATCCCTATAGAAACAAAAGGATTAGAAAATAAGTATCCCTAAGGATCCTGCGTTGGGGATCTCGAGCGGGTTGGGAACTCCTGTGACGGTAGACTTGGGAATCCTAGCGATTGTGAGGATTCTGGAAGATAGGTCTCTGAGTATCCTAAGCTGAACTTTGTTTGTTGCACAATTAGTGGACTCATAGTGGGGGTTGTTGTAAAACTCCTGTTTGCCATAGTCGAGGATCCCAGGTGATAGCACTTCGAATCTGAGGATCCTGAGTAACCAAAAATCAAGGTGCATAGGAAACAACAAACTTTGATCTTCCGCATGCCTCTTCTATTTCTTAAGTTCTTTAATGTCTTTAGTGATTGTCTGATTATTATTTGCATGTTGTTTCATCTGGTTCTTCACCTATTCAAACAAAGCAAAGATATCATTGTTTGTAATAACAGGATCTATTGATTGAACCTTTGATCCCAAGAATGTAGGTTATTCTGTTTTTTTAGATTGCCATCATTCTTCTTCTGACTTCCTGGAAAAGGAGGGAGAGCAGGAGTGGATGAAGACACGGAGGTTGAAAGGGATTTCTGTTGGGTCGACATTCTTCAAATTAAAGGTGAATGAAAGTATTGATTTTGAAAGATTTGGCTAGATCAAAACACCACTTGCCCCATGGTGGGTGTCAAATTGTTTTGGTTAAAAATTACTGAAGTAATTTAGTGATCATACTTGGAATGTGAGGTAGTGTGCTTGATCAACTAGGCAAAGAAAATGACGAAATATAAATGGTGACAAAAGGATTAATGAGGGAAAAATCCAAAGATCCAGTGAGTATCCTCAAGGATCCCGTAAAAAAGCCTCGAAAGCCGGCCTGAAAAGCATGTTGCCTAGCAATATTATTGAATGAAAATAATAGTTAAAAAGGGTGAGCAAGTATGATCGAAGATGCTAAGTGTTACAGATAGTTTCTATTAGCTAGAATCTGTATGTGAGTATGAGAGTTCGTATGTGTCTAATGCCGATCATAATGCTGATTAAATAACTTAATTATCTTAACAAACTATCCGAGATTCCCAGAGGATCTTCAGCTAGTCAACTTGAACGTTAGCTTTCCACTAGACCCACGTCTAACTGTCTTGAGTGAGTCTTTAGGGGCAGCTTCATGACCATGTGTCCATTATTAGCATACAAATAAACACGGGAGCAAAATAGAAAGGTTAGTCAATAACTATATTATAGGATACCGAACCTTTAGGGGCATATTCATGACCATGTGTCCATTAAATCATTAATAGTTTTTCCTTTCGTATGGCTTTGGGTGCGTGTTTTGCATCACGTGTTTAATTATCTTTATTTACGCTTCCACGTGTGTTAAAACTAGTTGTTTAATGATTTAGTATGACTAATGACTCGGGTCCTGGTTTGTCACACGCCTTCGGTTATACTCCGCGGGTGGATTTTGAGAGTGTGACAGATGAGTATCAGAGCCATTTGTTATAGTGAACTAGGTCTTGTATTGTAGGCCAACTATAGCCGTAGACATGCATTATTCGTACACATACGCATGCACAAGATTTTATTATCCTAGCATTTCATGTGCATATACATATATGTATACATATTACATTACAAACATGTCGACATCCCCTACATCATCTCGAGCGGGTATGAGACATGCTAGTCCATCATACGTCTGAACTAAAGGAACACTTAATGAAGTTGAATATCTATACTGACGCACATGAGGGGCATACTCACGAAACAAGTGTTAGAGCATACTCCTAAGCTACAATGTCTCTCGTGTATTGTATCTAGATTAGAGCGTTTGTATGAGTTTTAGTGGCAACATACCAAGGTGGCCGTACCACTTGGTCCGTCAGTGTTATGTTGTGCACTATAAATAGGTTCGTGTTAGAGAGAGAGAGAGAGAGAAGAACTAGTTATGTCATTCTCATCTTGTTAACTGTGTGCTCTGAGTGTGTCTCTCTCTAGAACTTGTAACCTCTAAGTGAATCAATAAAATAAAGCTTTGTTTACTCTCGTTGTTATCGATTTTTCGAATCATGCAGTAGTAAGATCCTTCCGAGGTATCACAAGTGGTATCAGAGCACTAGGTTGCTCTACTGCTTTGATTTAGTCAGATTCGAATTTCTAGTGAGAGAAAGTTGGGTTTGCCTTTGTTTTTCATCAATTTTTCCCAATTCGTAGATTGTTTTAGCACCTCACTGTTCCAAATTCCAGTCCAAAAAGTCAAAAATTCAAAAAATCAGTCGAATTCAGTTTGGTACGTAGCTGGTACGCTCGATGAATGTCTTGGTATGCCGGATGAATGTCTTGGTACGCTAGGCAATCTTCATAAATTTTTGGTACGCTGCTCGTTGGTACGGAAGGCAATCTTCATACGTGGTACGCAACGGTTATTTTCTGGTACGCTGGCAGTTATACTATACCAAGTTGGTACGCTGAGTGTTTGGTACGTTGAGGTTGGTGGTACGCTGATATATATGGTCCGGGTTTTGGTACGCTGACTTGTTTGGTCCGTTGGTGGTATGTTGAATCTCATTGGTACGGAAGTCGACGGTTTGGTACGCTGGCAGAAAAAGTGGTCTTCACTAAAACTGACGTAACTTGAGTTCCGTTAAGAGTTAGGTCTCATTTTTTAGTTCGAAGTTTTAGATGGTATTAGCTCATCGAGACGAACATTTTGGCTGGTTATTTTTTGGTACTGTCCGTTAGGCCAGTATACCCGCAGGTTTGACCCCCAAAATCCGCTTGGAAGACCTTTGTTTTTGAGTTCGAAGTTTTGACGTTTGATTTTTAATTTCAAAATGAGCGATTTTCACGCATTTTTAGCTATTCAATCATCAACGCAAAATTTGTTAAACTATGATAATGAAATCGGAACAAATCAGAAAGTTCCTAAATTGGTAAGATTGGAAGATTATCACAACTGGAAGCAACGGTTTGAATCATACATTAGTGCTCTTGATATTGATTTATGGATACCCATTGAACAAGGGTATAAATATCCTACGAAAAGTGGAGAACCGGTCATGCGAAGTGATCTTGATGAAGATGAAAGAAAAGTTTATGCACGAGAAAAGAAAACATATGGAAATCTCACGATGGCATTACCAAGAGATCATTTGCATCAATTTAAGAATTTCACAACATCTAAAACCTTATGGGATGCATTAAAAGATAGGTGTGCCGGAAATGATCAATATCAGAAAAGTTGAAAGAAAGTTTTGTTAAAAGAATTTGACAACTTTCAACACTATGAAAAGGAAAGTATTTCAGACTTGGTTTCTAGGTTTTCACATCTTGTTAGTGAACATGGAGAACTGAAAGTTACAAAAGAGGATGATGATTTAAAAGAAAAGGTTTTGGAGGCATTACCGAATAGCTGGGAAAACTATGTTCTGTTATTGACACATGATAAAGATTATTATGGATGGTCTTTTCACAAGTTAACAGGAAAATTGCAAGCTCGTGAGTTAGAAATGAAAGTGAAAAGATCTACACCTGCTTTTAATCAGGATCCAAAATTGTATTATGGAGATAATTCAGCCACTGTGAACGCTAAATCAAAGTCACATTCTGATTCAAGTGTTAATCCA
The DNA here is from genome assembly GCA_039602395.1 of Deinandra increscens subsp. villosa. NCBI lineage: Eukaryota > Viridiplantae > Streptophyta > Magnoliopsida > Asterales > Asteraceae > Deinandra > Deinandra increscens. The sequence continues at coordinate 49,749,159 of JBCNJP010000007.1, read as the reverse complement.
CCACTGTTAGCTTTTCCTGGAAAAATTGGACATTCTAGTTATTCTCTAGGTTGTAGTTTCACTATTCCTGACAAATCAACAACCAATTCTATTCATGTTCAAATAGCAGAAGATCTAGCTGCACTATTTTCTGCTTTCATATCATCTGCTTCTGGGTCAATTTTTAGCCAAATTGGTATTCCGGTATGTTTCCAGATGATTTAAAACAGATGGATGATGATTAGCTGCATAAATTAGATTTGGAATGGTAGTTTGCTATGTTAGTTGAAAGAGGAAGAAGGTTTATGAAGAAACATGGCAAGAATTCTATTACTCATGGAGACAAACTGGGATTAGATAAGTCAAAACTGAAATGTTTCATATGTTTCAAATGTTCCAAATTCGGACATTTTGCTCGTGAATGCAATCATTCTTCATCTAAACCAAGTACTTCGGATAACCATGATCATAATAAAGAAGCTAAAGCTATGATATCTCAAACTGATGAAGGGTATGATTGGTTTAAGGATTTTCCGGATGAAGCTACGTTTCTTAGTAATAATGAATCTGCTTTGATAGCTACTGTGCAAATAGAATGCAGTGATTCTGATTCAGAAGTTAGTGGTTATGAATCTGTGTGTGAATTCTGTTCACAAAAGGATGCTCGAATTCAAGATTTGATAAAGGAAAATGAGTGTCAATTTGCTGAACTCAAAAGAAAAGATGAAGAGTTGGAAGGTTATGTAAAGAAATGTCAAGGATTTGATGAAATTCGCAAAACAAATGAGAAGTTACTCAAAGAGAAGAGTTTGTTGTTGGAAGAATTAGAATATTTTCAGAAACAGTTGTCAGAAGGGTGTATTCAAAATGATCAACAAAAATTACAACTTCAACATGAGAATGATGAATTCATGACCCAAATTGTCAAGTTAACTGTTGTGAATGAAAAGTTAGTAAAGGAGGTTGAGGAATATAAGTTTCAAGCTAAAGATGTTTGTGAAGATTTTGAAAATCTATTTCAGAAATCCACAGCAAGGGTAGAAGCTCTAAAGGCATCTAATGATGAACTTCAAAAATCATTGGATGAAATTACTGTAGAAAGAACTCAATATCAAATCGTCCAGTCTGAATTGCAAGATAAAATCATCAGTCTGAAGAAGGACAAAACTTTGCTGACCAAAAATGTTTAGATCTATAAGGAAAGAGTGGATAAAATTACAAAAGAAGTGTATGCTGCTCATGATGGTATGCGAAGAGAAAAGTCTTTAGTTAACAGCACATCTGAGAAGTTGATTCAATCAGAAAAGGTTAAGGCTGAGGCAAAAGACAATAGCATATTTGAATGTTGAAATTTTGGATCTTAATCGTCAATTGCATAACTTGAAGAATTTACATTCTTTAGCAAGATATTTGTGTCAAGATGATAATTTCAAGAAGGTGTTTGGAGGCGATGAATTTAATCAAATTCCGCATCCGGTGATTCAAACGGAATCTATTGTTGATTTGAGCACTTCGAATACAAAGCAAGATTATTCTGAATTGATTGCTGAAAACTCTGACTTGAAGACATCAAAGAATTCAAAGAAGTTAATAGAAAAGGAAAAAATTTGGTTGATAAATCACCATCACCGTTTGTTTCTCATGGGTTTATGTCAGAAGAGGGAGTTATTGCTACTGACAATAAGATTGAAAAAGATGAAAAGCAGTTGAATGAAGAAGTTGTTGCTGCAAAGTTGGTTGAAGCTAACAAGTTAAAAGACATTAAAGCTTCATTCAATCAAGCAGCTAAATCTGTTCCTTTGAGTTCTCAAGTTGATTTAACAAAGCTCCCGGGTTACAAAGGCTCTGGTTTGGGTAGTGAAGGCAAGAAGTTTGAAAAGAGAGAACAGAAAATTGTGTCAAAGAAGGTTCAGAAAGCAAAGAAAGACACCAGTTTGGATCAAATCTATCACTTGGCTCAGGTCTTCATTTCACCTATGGAAAAGGGTTTCGGAGGTCCACAAAAGAAGAAGGTTTCACCTAAAAGTTCTCCGAAAGAATCTTCTTCATCTAGATCTAATGCTACCCCTCGAAGTCCTACTTCAAAATGGGTACATGCTAATCGGTTTTAAATTTTTGATGATTCTTCTGATTCTTTTGAATCCGATGATAGATGTCCTTCATTTCAGGACAAACCACAATCTCAATGATCCTATCATTTGTGCTATCAATGTCGCCGAAAGGGACACATGGCACGGGATTGTCCTAAAATGGCAAAAAGATCATTTTCTAACAAATCTGCCACTTTGATTGATGAATTAGGTAGAATTTTTACTGAGTCGCCACCTTCACACTTTAAATCTAAAACTAAGGAAATTTTCAAAAATGTTTTAAGTTTTGCTAGTTCATCACGGGATGATGACTCAGTTTATTCTGATAAATCCAAATTGCAGTGGCGACCTAAGGTGGTCACTAAAGCTGCAAATGATTTTGTGGAAGACACATGTCGACCAGAAGCTGTGTGCTTCAGGTCATTTGAATACTAATCTTTAAATCCAGTGTGCAGGTTTCTTCAAGAAGACCCGTCGGTGATTGTGAAGTTCAAAGCTTCGAGCAGTTACTGATAGTGGAGTCTCCTACTTAACTTAAATTGAATGCTTCATATTTCAAAACTGAAAGCTAAAACTGGAAGGTAACCATATCGGTTGGTCAATTTTCTTTCTTTTACATTTTGTATGTAGGTTAGGGTGAGAAAATTAAAAAACCAAAAATAGTGTCTTTGTGTTTTTGTTAAAATAAAAATCCAAAACTAGAGTTTTCATTTTAAGGGGGAGAAATACAAAAAATACAAAAAACATTGAAAAACAGAAAAAAAAAAAAAACAAAAACATTGGAAAAATGAGAAATCGTATCCGACATATATGGGAAATGATGGTACATTGGCTTACGTGTCTGACTCATGGATAAAATAGATGAAAAAGCCATAAGATCATTGTTCGATGTGCTTGGTAGGCTCGACATTAAGTCAGAAAGTATTCAGATGTGATAAACACAATAAATACTAATGCTTAACCAAGTGGATAACATCTTGATGCATATTTCAAGATATAAAGAAAAAGATATGTGGAAAAGAAAAATGAGAAGTCACTGTGTAAAGATGTGTTCATTTTGCAAAGATATAAACTTGTTTGATTTTCTTTATTTTGTCAAACGACCGGACATTCTCAGCGTGTCCACAAGACCGACCTGATTGTTGTTCGTTTGACATTCTACTTTATTTTCTTTGGTGTTTTGTATAACTCATCGGACTTTCTCTGCGTGTACGGGAGTACCGACCTGATTGTTGTTGGGTTATACAATTTCAACTTGTTTTATTTTCTTATTTTGTTAAATCCAAGGCCTTATCTGCGTATCGGAAGATCGACCTTAAGGTAGGCGATTTAACGTTCTTATTTCTTTTTGCATGGAACATAGTTGACGATATAATAAATTCAATCATTATGTGTTAAATCACAAAATGTGATAAGCAAATGCATATCTAAGTACGTCTCATAGTGTGGGGAACACTGGTCAATGCAATCTAATCAATACAATAACATATCCAGATGTTATGAGTATGAATGTGCTTGAGTTTAAGATGGACAAATTATACTAGCAATCGACATGACTTGTGTGCTGAAGTAATTGAAATTGAAGTGTAGTTCAGCATGTCATGATCAATATGATCCCAAGTTGTGTTGTTTCTCGCAAAAGAAAAAAATAGAGTGTGATTCAGTATTTCATTTCTGTATTGCATTTATGTTTCATATCTGAAAATTCCAAAAAGATTTTAGGTGTGTTTTAGCTTAAACATAGAAAAATCTAAAAGAATTTCGGTGTGTTTTGATGTAAAGTTTTAAAAAGTCAAAAAGATTTTGTTTCTTATTTGTTTTCGACCAATTGATACACGATACAAAATCATAATTTCAAAACTATATCTTGGATTCTCTAAGAGAATTTTTTGCAACAAGATTAAATTAATTTTCAAAAGAAAAAAGAAAGCCGCGTTTCTGTCTTCTGAAATTGCAAGTTCTGTGTGACAAGACTCAAGCATGGTGAAAGGGGCAGTATGTGTAATATCTTTCACAAGTGGATCTTGAAGTCAAAGATTGTTCAAGATTGATCCAGCCATGCAAGCTCTATATCTGACAGGACTTCAAGTTGAAGATCAGATGCAGCGATGCTAAAGGTTAAAGACTGAAGTTTAGTTGGATAGATAGATAGGTAGATACACTACACATTAAGGGGGAGTTTGTTAGAGCATATTCCTATGCTACAATGTGTCTCGTGTATTGTATCTAGATTAGAGCATTCGTATGAGTTTTAGTGGCAACATACAAAGGTGGTCGTCCCACTTGGTCCACCGTACCATTAGTCCGGGTGTACCAATGGTACGCTGGGTGGTCCGCCAGTGTTATGTTGTGCACTATAAATAGGTTCTTGTTAGAGAAAGAGCAGAACTAGTTCTGTCATTCTCATCTTGTTAACTGTGTGCTCTGAGTGTGTCTCTCTCTCTCGAACTTGTAACCTCTAAGTGAGTCAATAAAGCAAAGCTTTATTTACTCTCGTTGTTATCGATTTATCGAATAATGCAGTAGTAAGATCCTTCCAAGGTATTTACAACAGGTTCTCGTAGTAGGTTCGGGTGGAACGCAAGCTGCGGGACGTGTGCAACACAACAGGAAAGATCACAAGCTTACTGGAGATCGAGAAGGATATTCGAGTCCTTACGAGAAAATTTAGACGTGACATCCAGGCATTTGACATGAACCACATGGATTCCCGTATAGAGCGGGATAAGCATCTGTGTGCACATAAAACTAGAATTTAGGGCCAATGAGGCCCGAGTGGTCGTACCAAAATTCAGAAACATGACGGCCGGACACGGGTAGCAACAACCAAGGCACGGGTCATGGTTGTCGCGTGTGCGATAACCTAATCATTTCATGTCGAGGAGGGTGAAGAGGAACCCGAGGAGAATGTCATGGTGACACTAACATGACTATAATTCAACGGACAACACCAACCAATCAATACCTAATGACAACATTAGCAGTTCATGCCAAGAGTAGGGACACGGAGGTCAAGGAACCTGTAGTTTTAGGAACTTTAAGGGTTGTAAGCCTCACGCATTCAACGAAACTAAAGGGCGGCTAGTTTGCTCAGATATATTAAAATATGGAAAATCGATATTTGGGACGTGTGATTTCCCCTTGGCAACAGAGTTAACTGGTGATAGGATCATTTGAAGGACCCACCCTCACCTGGTGGGATACCCAATTATAAATGTTAGGACTGAATGTAGCAAACACGCTACCTTGGAAGGAAGTCAATACCTTAGTTGGAGGAGAATACAATTCCAGTGATGCTATATAGAAGCTAGAAATCAAACTACAGAATCTCAGGATGGAGAATTCTGAAAAGCGGAACTTATATAACTTTATCTAATGAATGGAATTTTTTGCGTCCTCGCACAATGGAACCAACTTACAAGCAAATAGAACTTCATGTGGCTAGGTTGGCCATCAGACTCTGAGCATGGTAACTTCTTCAAATCCTAATACCATTCAACAAGCAGCTCGTTTAGCCTATGGGTTTGCCGACTAGGCTATAGCTCAAAGTACCTCTTCTTGAGGAAGCTTGAAATGAGTACTTCTAACACAAGAGAATGTGGAACGACACATGTGGCAATAATCCTAGAATCGAGTTTCATATGCTAACCAACGCCAATGACAGAGTCACAAGCTTAGTAACTTGTCAAGTAACTTCTTCAGCAAGTAGAGCAATTAGGAGTAAACAGTTTGGGCTGAGGCGGGTATAGTGGAAAGTACCCTAAAGTGTAAAGAGTGTAACTACCAACACACCAGCGCGAGAGGTAAGCATTATTGCCAAAACCAAGGATAGGTGGAAAAAATTTCAGGGTTAAAGGACAGAACCGTTACCACAAGGCTACTAGTTTCGTCACTGAATGTCTTGAATTGAATAAAGAAAAAACACTTCAAGAGAAATTTCCCATGGAACAAATGATTTTGCATTCCTGTGTGGTTCGGGCACAGCCAGGAATGATTTAAGCGTCACTAGCATTTTGCAGGTGATGAGAGACATCCAATCCTTAGAAGGGGCTAGGCATACACTATTTTAACAAATGGAAGATTTGAACGGAAACGGGAAATGTTATGAGGAGATTAAACTGGAACTAACAGGCCTATGTGCTAATCACCCGAGACTTCTTGTTAGAAGAAGATCGTCTGCATTCCTCTACCTAGTAGAAAAGTTTTGCAAGTTCAAGGATAGAAAAATGAGCCTGTCTTAGGCAACACATCGTATCTAAGGACACAAGGGTGTCTGCGAAAGGGTCACATTGCTATTCTAGATCATGTAAGAAACCCAAAGAAGAAGGGAGAATCGAGGATGTTCCTATTTTTCATAACTTTCAAATAATATTTAGCAAAGACCTACCCGATTTTCCATCTCACTGTCAGGTCAGATCTCTGATTGACCTCACACTCAAGGCAACGTCTACTTCTCGGGCACCACAACGACTCGAACGAGATAAACCACAACAAATGAGATAAACCACAATAATTATAAGACCAGCTTCATGAGTTAAAAGATAAATGGTTTATCAAGTCAAGCTTATTGTAAAACCACTGTACGATCTTACTACTACATGATTCGGTAACCGAGAATACAAAGGATGTAAATAAAGCTTCGCTTTATTGATTCACAAAGAGTATTACACAAAGTCTAGAGAGAGAGAGAGAGTTACACACTCAGTTTACACACACTTAAGAGATGTAGAAATGACAGAACACGTTGACTCTCTCTAACACAAACTATTTATAGTGTTGACATACTAAGTGACGGACCACCAGCGTACCATTTGGTACGCCCGTACCAAATGGCCTGCGGATCATTTGGTCCGGCCACCTCAGCATGTTACCACTAAGACTCATAAAGATGCTCAAACCTAGATACAATACACGAGACACAATGAAGCATGGGAATATGCTCTAACAAACTCCCCCTTAACGTGTAGTGTATCTATATTCTAACAAAACTTCAGTCTTCAATCTTTAACATCGTTGTGTCCGATCTTTAACTTGAAATCTTGTCAGAAATAGAGCTTGCATGGCTAGATTAATCTTGAACAGTCTTTGAACTTCAAGATCCACTTGAAAGATATAACAAACTCCCTCTTTCACCATGCTTAAGTCTTGCCACACAGATAACCTGCAATTTCAGAAGACAGAAAAGCGGCTTTCTTTTCTTTTGAAAAAATTAATTTAATCTTGGCGCAAAACTTCTCTTCGAGAATCCAAGATATAGATTTGAAATTTTGATTTCGTATCATGTATCGATCGGTCGAAAACAAATAAGAAACAAAATCTTTTTGGATTTTTGAAATTTTATATTAAAACACACCGAAAATCTTTTTGAATTTTTTAGATATGAAACATAAATGCAATATAAAAATGAAATACTGAATCACACACTATTTTTGTCTTTTGTGAGAAAGATCACAACTTGGGATCATATTGGTCATGACATGCTGAACTACACTTCAATTTCAATTATTTCAGCACACAAGTCATGTCGATTACTGGTATAATTTGTCCATCTTAAACTCAGGCACAATCATACTCATAACATCTGGATATGTTATTGAATTGATTAGATTTGCTTTGACCAGTGTACCCCACACTATCAGACATACTCAGATATGTTTTTGCTTTTATATCACACTTTATGATTTCATTTGTGATTTAATCATATAATGATTGTATTCATGAATCAGTCAACTGTGTTCCATGCAAAAAGAAATAAGAAGGTTAAATCGTCTACCTTAAGGTCGATCTTTCGATACGCAGATAAGGCCTCGGATTTAACAAAATAAGAATATAAAACAAGTTGAAATTGTATAACCCAACAACAATCAGGTCGGTACTCCCGTACACGCAGAGAAAGTCCGATGAGTTATACGAAACACCAAAGAAAATAAAGCAGAACGTCAAACGAACAACAATCAGGTCGATCTTTCGATACGCAAAGAAAGTACGATCGTTTGACAAAATAAAGAAAATCAAACAAGTTTAAATCTTTGCAAAATGAACACATGTATACACAGTGACTTCTCATTTTCTATTTCACATATCTTTTTCTTGATATCTTGAGATACGCATCAAGATGTTGTCCACTTGATCAAGCAATAGTATTTTAATGTTTATCACATCTGAATACTTTTTGATTTAATGCCGAGCCTACCAAGCATATCGAACAATGATCTTATGGCTTTTTCATCTATTTTATCCATGAGTCAGACACGTAAGCCAATGTACCATCATTTCCCAATCATGTCGGATCAATTTCTCATTTTTCAATGTTTTTGATCATTTCTATTTTTTGATGTTTTTGTATTTTTCCATTTTCTCCCCCTTAAAATGAAAACTCTATTTTTGGATTTTCATTTTAACAAAACAACAACATAAAGACACTATTTTTGGTTTTTCAACTTTCTCCCCCTAAAGGGAGGGAAATTTATGTATGTGCACGATTTTCGTGAGAGGAACAAAGTTACCCCCCAACACCATTAATGCTACCTCGAGTTTACGATTTATTTAATCAACTTCACGGATCAAACTACAGTTCTAAGAGTTAATGGATAATTTGTATATCATCAGCTAAGAATTCGGGAGGAGGAAGTCCCGGATAACTACGTTTAGAAAGCCAGTATGGTTGTAGCAAGTTTTAGCCATAACCGGTGGGTTGACCAACGCACTCATGGTGCTTAGAAATATAGAAAACCGTGCTTGTGAACCCTACCTCGATCGATTTGACAATGATTATTAGTGATATCGTTGTCACTCTAAATCTAGGAAGATCATGGAGAACATCTACATCTGAACCTATCGCCCCCGGAAAAGGATATTGGTTAACCTACCTATGATGGAGGCCATCAACGATTTGCCAGCTCCAACAACACCAACATCAGTGATGTTAGTTTCATAGTTTGAAAGATTTCTATCAATTGTGATGACCCTCTACAACTACTCAACTCTCTACTACCTAGACCACAAAGGTGCTGCATATACCGAGGAGACAACCACAAAACGATTTTTTCAAATGTTGAAGTAGGAGCTTCATAGTGTAGTGATTTTATCTTATTCAAGAGGACCAAAGACTTCATGGCATGCCGCAATGCCTCCAAGAAAGGTCTTGGTTGTATGTTGATGCAACATAGGAAGGTCATCGCATATGCCTCACATCAGGTAAAGATGCACGAGCTGGACTACACCACCCATGATTTGGGATTTGGTGCAATGGTGTTCATATTGAAGGGCTAGAGACATTGCCTATATGGTACCAGAAACACTATCCACATAGATTACAAGAATGAAAAAACCATAACGCGTGCATGGATGCGCAGATACCATGGTAGGGGATGGAACCCTATTGTGTAACAACTATCATAAAATTTTATCATATCTCTAAACTCGCCTACATACCAACAAGAAGGAGGGTGGTCCTTGTAGAAAACCAGTATGCTACAGGGATACCAAAGGTGTGGTGGGTTAGCTACGGTACACCTTATAGATAAACACTAATGGGTTTGGGAAGTGAGCTTCGAAGTCTGAACAAGAGCTAGCCCTAGTCATCATTCAGGAAAGGCTAGTGTGGCATCCGATTCCTGGAGCTGAAATATAGTCCCCAAACTCATCCGAGATAGAGCATTGGAATTTACTATACACACTGGACTATTAAATCAAACTCAGGACACTTAACTTGAGACAGTGTGAGGAGCTAACGTAAGGATATGATCCTTACGAGGAAACAACAAACACTTTGAGGTCAAACCTTGTGGCATTCGCCAATTTATGAGTGTTCTGGTTCGGACAAGCGGTACAAACATTTGAAAGCACTCTACTGACGGCTGAACTCGAAAGTCAAAATGTGAAACCTATATGAGTAAGTGCCTGACTTGCTCTACAGTTAAGACCGTATATCAGGAACCATCCGGACTATTACTACAACCGAAAAAATTCCTATGTGAAATGGAGAAAAAAAACCTCTATGGACTCTAGCACCAAACTACCTCGAACATCAGGAGAACGTGATATGATCTAGGTGATCGTTGTTCAATTGACTAGACCTACACACTTTCTAACGCCTAAAAGGACTGCAAGAATGGAGAAGTTATCTCAGCCCTACGGATAAGAGATCATGTCACAACATGAGGTGCCACTTCAACCATATCGGGACGAGACATTCTATCCATACCTCTTTCGGAAAATTGTTACATAAGGTGTTGGGAGCACACCTAGACACGAGCTCCGCATATCATTCTCAAAGCACTGAACGAAGTAAACCTGAACTACCCTAACCATTAGAAAACATTCCTAGGGCATGCACGATGGATTTAGGCAGTAGCTAAGAAAAACTTTTTACACTTGGTAGAGTTTTCTTCAACAATTATCACACTTAGCATTAGCACAACACCGTTTAAGGCATTTTATGAACAAAAATGTAGGTCACCCATATGCTGGGTAGAGGTTGATGATAAACAACTCACATAACATGAAGTTGTGCAAATAAAGACTGTAAAGTTACTGCAATTATGAAATTCTATGGCAGTGCCTCGCAAACATCACAAGAACTATGCGACAAACATTTTATTGAAAGTCTCACCCTAGGATCCGTTTTGGAAAAACGGGACAATTGAAATGCAAGATACGTAAGATCATATAAGATCGTATATAGATTCGGTTCTGTAGAATATTAGTTGAATCTACAGGAAAGATTTGACCATATACACAATTTGTTTCATGCATTTAATATGAAAGGTGGTTAGCGGATAAGACACTCATCATATAACTCGAGGGTTTAGAAATCGACAAAAAAAGAAATATAAAAAGAAAAGAAAAGAAAAGAAAGATAAAACAGATCTAGTCAATTTAGTCAAAGATAATATTACTATGGGGAACTCGTCAAGGGCTAAGTTGATAAATTCTTTATTTATAACCTTTCCTCAAGATTGATAAAAGAAAGATAAAACAGGTGAAGAGGCCGCCTCTCAGCCTCAAATCTCATCTCATTTTCATCCCATTAATCACCCATTTGGTATGAATCCTAGGAGTACTCGTGCCATTGTGAACATATATAGTGTGCGCGAATGCCATTTAGTTGCAGGGCCTTATAGTCAAAGTACCATTACACTAAAAAACGTTTTCATGAACCAGTAGGGGAACAACCGACGCATCGAACTATTGTATTATGAAAAAAATATTTTTAATGGACTAAGTTCTGTTTCTTCTATGCACCGCTCTCGCGCGTACATGGGGGGTCGTAACCAAAGCCAAGTGCCCAACACATCACCATCGGATCTACACGGTGGCAAAATATTACCAACCCCTTTTCCCAATCAATACCTTCAGAACGCACATGCGTGGAGACCAAGTTTGTTTACATAGACATAAAACACTTGAATGTTTTGCTTTACATGGGGTACGAGTCAAAATAAGGATCATGCATCGTCCCCCAATCGGGTGTCACAGGTCCGACTAATGAGCTTTTGACTCCTCAAATGGTCCGCAATACACAAGGCACGTTTGTTCAAAAGATTGAAAATAAACTTTAAATGAAAAAGGTTCTCATAAAGTCATTTATAGCAAACCTTGAGGTGAGTATATAAACACATTTTACCAACCCACCAAAGATTCGTTTTCCCAAAGCAAATGTAAGAATTTAGCCAGACATGGCTTTAAGGATATGCTTAAGAGAAGATGAAAGATTCATAGACAAATGCAAATCAAATTCCACTTAAGTTAATGTTCTTACAATCTTGAAGAATGACTAAAACACCAAAAACCAGTGTCACACCCCTACAAAACCACCCGCGTAAAACCTACAAGCGAGGGTGCGAACCAGACCAGGATCTGAGTTATCAGACACATCGAACATCTATATGCTCGACTCAATAACATAATTAAGTTTGTAAAACCGTTTATCAGAGCAAAACGTTATTTAAAATAGTGCGGAAGCATTTATCAAGTTTTAAAATCTCATATCCGGAAGGGTCAAGTTATCAAGTCCAATGATTCATATGCGAAAGCGATAATCATAAAATAGCTTTAACAAGTCTTTCTCCTATGGGGACAAAATAAGTTTAGAAATGACAATAACATATGCAGACCAATACCCATGATCCTAATGTGCGCTCCTTAGCGAACCTCCTAAGGATCTGAGAAGAAACATGTAAAGTGTTGACGCTAGGCTGGTGAATTCTCGGAGTTTAAGCAAGTAAATAAACATCAATTTATTTAAAACCAGTAAGATAACCAGTTACCCCAAGCGAGGCATAACCCCCTAGGATCACACATCCTGGAAAAGATAATCAGTATTCTAAATACTTGGGTTAGCAAGACCACGTTATTTATAACACTATAGGCCCCGTGTCCCCATTCCTGACAGCTAAGTTTTGACTTCATGCCATGCTATACCGAGCATGACCAAAGTTAGGACAATATAATACCCCTTCTCTACCACCGAAGGCGATGGGGCCAGAGCGACTAGCCAGAGCAGGGTTTGTCAAGCCCAACAGATCTATTTCATATCTCCCCGTTATAAACTTGATATTAATGGTACACGAATTGTGGAAGGACTCCCTTGGCATGTTTTCTTCTATGGGTTACAAATAGTATATAAAATAAGTTTAGCATTTCTCAACAGAAATCCTTTAGTATTTTCTCAACATAAAATAGTTTAGTATTTCTCAACAGAAATAAGTTTGTTGATACCTGATCTGTGCGTCGTGTGAAGTATCGAGTTGAATTAAGACAAGTCCAAGTTTAGCTAGGTTTGTTGTCTGACAAACCTGGTCCGAACCTGGAGTTCGGACCTGCCGAACCTGGAGTTCGGATAGGGTTCGTATAGTGAGTCTGGTCTTTGTTTTGTATACGAGTGTATAGCAGAGTGAATCTTAAGTGTTTGTTTACTAAGGTCTTCTCTGTGTCATTGTTTCTGAGTGTTACTGGTTGTAATTATTCGTAAGATCAATAAAACAATAGGTTAATTATTTGTTTCATATCCGTTATAGCTAGATTGAATAGATGATCCAACGCTCATGACTTTTCAAGTGGTATCAGAGCCATCTGGTTCATTCTACTGATCTGTGGTTGCTATTCTTGGAGTTTTTTACATGAAATGAGTATTTTTGAGTGATTTTTGAGTGTTTTTGCAAATTTTTTATCACTTTGATCGAGTCTTTTGTGAAAAGTTTGCTCCTAATTCATTCCTCATCACTTTTTCTGGTCCACTGCTGCAAATCTCGTCAAATTCTATCCAAAATCTATTTTTTTAGCAAAAATGGTGAAGTTCGGACGTTACTATTGAGGTTTGGACTAAGCGCTCCAAAGTCTTAGTTCGGACGAGGTTTGGAGGAGTTCGTTTCAAGTTCGGTCTCTGTTCGGTCATAGTTCGAACAATTGTTCTCTTTTGGTAGTAGTTCGGTCAAGGTTCGGGGTATTTTGAGTTCGGATAGAGTTCGGGGGAGGTTCTTTCCAAGTTCGTAAGGAGTTCGGTGATAATTCGGCACAGCTAGGTTCGTTTGAAGTTCGAAGTACTGATTGAGGTTCGGAGAGAGTTCGGAACAGGTTCGGATCACAGGATTAGGTTCGGATAAGGTTCGGACAAACAAAATTCCAATTTTCAATGATGTCGGAATTTCAAGCATTCGCCGCGATGCAGAATGCGATGCAGACTATGATGAATTCTGATAATGAAATTGGAGTAAGTCAGAATGTTCCCAAGTTGTTGAAGATGGAAGATTATCAGAACTGGAAGCAACGATTTTCGGCTTACATAAGTACGAATGATATCGATTTGTGGATTCTAATCAAGAAAATTTATCAACATCCGATTGATCAAGGAGATTTCAAGGAAGTTCATACCTTCGACATTGCTGAAAGGAAATCATATGAGCTTGAACAAAAATCCTTTAGTACATGCAAGAAATCAAAAACAGTTGTGGGATACTTTATCGGCTAGATGTGAGGGTAATGATGATTACAAAAAGAGTCGAAAGAAAGTGTTGAATAAAGAATTTGATAACTTCCAACATTATGATAATAAAAACATTACTAGTCTTGTTTCACAGTTTTCACATTTGATTAGTGAATTAAAGGTAGTTGGAATTGAGAAAACCGATGCTGATTTGAAGGAAAAGGTTATGGAAGCTTTGCTTGAAAAGTGGGAGAACTATGTTTTGTTACTCACCCATGATAAAGAATATTCTACATTGACATTTCATGAGCTTACTGGAAAACTTCATGCTCGGGAAATGGAAATGTTAAATTCAAAGAAGTCAACTGCATTGTTACAAAATCCTGAGTTGTATCATGGAGAGAATACTGCTAGTATGAATGCTAAAGCTAAACCAAATCTGAGTTCTGCACCAATTGTTGCTTTTATGGCGGGAGCTTCTGGAAATTCGGATTCTTCAAAAGGTTGCACTTTTACAATTCCCGTTTCATCAAGTCAAAGTGTGTTTTCTATTCAATCGGTGGATAAAAGTGCCAAATTGATTGCTGCTCTCATTTCTTCATCTTTTGGAATGATTATAAATGATGTTGGGAAGGCACAATTGGTTAAAGAAGATTTGAATGAGCTTGATGATGATCAATTGAATGAGTTAGATATGGCATGGAAACTTGCTATGTTAACTCAATGGTCACAGTGATATTATAAGAAAACTGGAAAACAAGGTTTTAGTGGCAAATTGGGTTTTGATAAATCAAATATCAAGTGCTACAAGTTTTCAAAGCTTGGACATTCTGCTAGAGAATGTCAACAAGCTCATGTTAGCAAACCCAGTTTTACTCAACCATCGTTCAGTAATTCAACTAAGATAACAGCTTTAACAGTTCAAGATGATGGTGTTTATGATTGGGGTAAGCATTTTGGCTCATCTGCTTTGGTTGTCACGCATGATCAACAAGCAGATTATAGTTTAGACACAAGTTCAGATACAAGTTCAGCACCGAGTTCTTATGAATCCGCTGAAAACATGGAAAGTTTATAAAAAGAAAATGCTTCGTTATTAAATGAAATTCAAAAGCTATCTGGAGAATTCAAGTTGGTGAAAGAAGAATTGGAGATTTTTACAAGAAATGTGAAGAATGTGGTATTGAAGAATGAGTCTTTGATGAAGGAAGTTAAGATGCTTCAAGTAAATAATGGAAGGTTAAGTGAAGAAAAAGAGAAGTTAGTTCAAGAAGTTAAGAAATGGAAGGATGAAACTGACGATGCTGCAAATGATTTTCAGAATCTTTTTAATAAGTCAAAGGTCAAACTTGACTTGCTCACAAAGGATGCTGAAGAATCTGCTGCTAAGATTGTAGCGTATCAAATTGATATGGAGAAGTTGTTAGATGAATAGAGGGAGTTAGTTAGCATGAACAAAGTTCTAGCTGTTAATTTAGAAATTAAAAAGCAGAATGAAGATAAATTGAAGAAAGGATTTTTTGAAGGGATGGAAAATCTTCGTATGAAAAAAATTGAAACTCACAAAGTTGCAAACCGGTTGATAGCAACTGAGAAGGATTTAGCTGAAGCATAACAACAATTTTCTGATCTCAAGATTCAAGTTATCGATGCAAATTGATTGTTGAATAATGTTTCAAATTCACAAGTGTTCACAATCTTCTTAGCTAATGATGGTAGTTTTGAGAAAATGTTTGATAAGACAGCTTCACCTCTGCTCATATTAAGGAAGCTTTCAAAGAAGCGAAAGAAAAGATTGAAGAGGTTGATTATATAAAGTTTTCTTCTACTACTGAAGAAGAAAAGATTGTGAAAACAGAAGAAAACCAAGAAAACTAAGAAGAAGAAGGGCAAGAAATCTGAGATTCCTCCAGCTCCTAAGTTTGTTTCTGGTTCATCTTCTGCTGAAAATGAGAAGTCAGCTACTTTAAGTGACAAGATTCGTTCTCAACCGGAATTTGATGAGATGATCTTCTATGAACGGAAGAATGTGAATGACATCAAAGCTGAATTTACAAGATTGGCAAAGAATGGACACCAGAATTCAAATTCTAAGGAAAAGATTTCTCGCAAGAGTGTTGGTCTGGGATATCAAAAGCTTGTTGCAAATGCTAGTGGTCAAGGTTCCACTTCCTGGAATTTAAAGAAACTAAAGATGAAGCAACATAAAAAGGAGGTCTTTAAAGCAGACAAAGTTCAACCTGAGAGATTTTACAAACTCAAGGGTTCGGATCAGATATTTTCTGACAAAGAGTTTCCTCTTCACTGTGTCGATGCACGGAAGATTTCTAAAGTTTTTGTCAAGGATGTTGTTTCAGCAAACATGAAAAATCAGAATGCAAAAGTTTCTTCTGAAGATTCTTATACTCGAAGCCCAACATCCAAATGGGTCCATGATCACCGCCGACAGGTATATGATTCGTTCACTGATCATGTTCGAGATATTCATGTTTGTAACTCTTTGCAGGTATCTAAACAGTGGGACAAAACAAAACGACTATGTTATGTTTGCCGCCAAAAAGGGCCTATGGCAAAAGATTGTCCACTTCCTGCTGATTCTTTCAAAGGTTTCCACATAAACCAGTTTTTGGTAAACCTGCCAAACAAAAGTTCTTTAATGAACAAGGAAGAGTTTTTGATGAATGTGAACCTACATTCTTTCTGAGACAAAAATGTTTTGTTCCTAAGATTCAAAAGGTATAAAATGTAGGTTCTTCGTCACAGTCACCTTTGATTGATTCATTAAAAACAGAATTACCATAACAAACACAATTTTGGAAACCAAAGGTGGTTTCAAAGCAAAACCAGGACACTGGTCGTCCAGAAGCGATCCGCTTCGGGTCATTTATGAACTAATTAGTGTGACCAGTGTGGAGGTACTTCTAGAAGACCTATCGACAATTGAAAAGTTCTTGATGGAGGAGTACTATGCTTAACTTAAATTACTTGCAATATATTTTTCTAACCTACAATCATTTCTAAAATTCTAAAACTGCAAGGTATCCGTGTTGATTGATCAATTTTTCTTTCTTTATGCATTTTCAATTTATAAAAACCAAAAATAGCGTCATGTTTTTGTAAAATGAAAATCTAAAAATAGAGTTTTCATTTTAAGGGGGAGAAATGCATGTAAGGGGGAGAAATTGTGAAAATGCATGTTATGGGAAGAAGGTGAATACATGCCAAATATATAAGGAAGGTGAATACATGCACAATATATAAAATTTTGAGAAATTGATCATTGGGAAATGATGGTACATTGGCTTACGTATCTGACTCATGGATAGAGTAGATGAAAGAGTCATAAGATCATTGTTTGATATGTTTCGTACGCTCGACAAATCAGAAAGTATTCGGATGTGATATACACTAAATACTAATGCTTGACTATGTGGATAACATCTTGATGCGTATTTCATGACAAAAAGAAAAATCAGTGTGA
Organism: Deinandra increscens subsp. villosa; assembly: GCA_039602395.1. Classification (NCBI taxonomy): domain Eukaryota; kingdom Viridiplantae; phylum Streptophyta; class Magnoliopsida; order Asterales; family Asteraceae; genus Deinandra; species Deinandra increscens. The sequence goes on along the minus strand of JBCNJP010000007.1, from coordinate 49,731,683 downwards.
AAATCAAAATGAGAAGTCACAGTGTATACATGTGTTCATTTTGCAAAGATTTAAACTTGTTTTATTTTCTTATTTTGTCAAACGATCGGACTTTCTCTACGTGCTCACAAGGCCGACCTGATTGTTGTTCATTTGACGTTCTTCTTTATTTTCTTTGGTGTTTCATATAACTCATCGGACTTTCTCTGCGTGTACGGGAGTACCGACCTGATTGTTGTTGGGTAATACAATTTCAACTTGTTTTATTTTCTTTATTTTGTTAAATCCGAGGCCTTATCTGCGTATCGAAAGATCGACCTTAAGGTAGACGATTTAACGTTCTTATTTCTTTTTGCATGGAACACAGTTGATGATATCATGAAAATATTATACTTTGTGAAAGTTCACAAGTCTAATCACACAAAAAGAAAAATCAAAAGAAAAAGAAAAAGAAAATGTCTGAATATGTCTGATAGTGTGGGATACACTGGTCAAAGCAAAATCTAATCAATACCTTAACATATCCAGATGTTATGAGTATAATTCTGTCTGAGTTTAATATGGACAAACTATACCCGCAATCAGCATGACTTATGTGCTTCAATTAGTTGATATTGAAGTGTAGTTCAGTGCGTCATGACCAATATGATCCCACATAGTGATCTTTCTCATACCAAAAATAGTGTCTGATTCTGTATTGCATTTTATTTTATTTCAAGAAAAGTACAAAAAGATTTTTTGTTTGTTTTACCATAAGTTTGAAAAATCAAAAAGATTTTAGGTTTGTTTTGATATAAACTTTCTAAAAGCCAAAAAGAATTTGTTTCTGCTTTATTTTTGATCTGATCAACACGTGATACAAAATCAAATTTTTAAAATCATATCTTGTAGTCTCGAAGAGACGTTTTACGCCAAGATTATTTAAATTTTGAGCAGGCTGCTAAAGTGAAGGAAATCACAACTTCAAGTCTTCTGAAGCTGTTGATAAAGACCAGAGAATCACCAGGCATCGTCAAGTATTCAATATAAAGCTACGATCAAGTTGAGAAGGAGTTTCTTCGAAGATTTATTTCATTGGAGGAACTGATTCTATACTTAAGGGGGAGCTAGATTGAAGATACAGTGTTGAGGATGTTGAAGAGATACTGCACACGACGAGGGGGAGTTTGTTGATACCTAATCTGTGCGTCGTGGTATCGAGTTGAATCAAGACAAGTCCAAGTTTAAGCTAGGTTTGATGTCTGCCGTGGTCCGAACCTAGAGTTCAGACCTGCTGAACCTGGAGTTCGGACAGGGTTCGGCCAGCAGGCTATATATAGTGAGTTTGGTCTTTGTTTTGTATACGAGTGTATAGCACAGTGAATCTTAAGTGTGTGTTTACTAAGGTGTTCTCTGTGTTATTGTTTCTGAGTGTTACTGGTTGTAATTGTTCGTAAGATCAGTAAAACAATCGGTTAATTACTTGTTTCGTATCCGTTATAGCTAGATTGAGTAGACGATCCAACGCTCACGACTTTTCAAAGTTTAGCATTTTCTCAACAGAATATAGTTTACCACATGTCTTCTCCCCCAGACGCATAACACGTTAAAATATGGGGCTGAGAACTCACCTTAGGGTGAAAATAAGTTTCCGAATAGTAACGCTTGAACAGAGAAGGTGAATTCCTCCTAGACTCCACCTATGACACGCAATCGTGTGAGTGTTGACTAAGTTTGACCAACCATCCCGAAAACGCGCGAACAACAGACAAGTGCACTCAAATACACATTGGTAATTGAATTCAGGTTTTATATACTTAACCTAACACGTATCACACATACAACACATTGTACTATAATAAACATAATGCGTCACAATTACTTACGACATTATCCCGCTTATACGATGTACGATCTACGGGGCAATCGTACATAGTCTTGTCATTGCCACCGAGGTAGGAGACTTAGGACTTGTACACTCGTATAACTCATAACCAACTTTACTAATGATATGCAAACACGTAGTCAAGTAATCCCATGATCATATACATGCATTTACGTAGTTATTTATTTTCCAATAAATATATATTTACCACATGTAGGCTAATTCCATGTTTATAGATCATCATCATCTCATATAAGTCACATAGATCATCAATTAACATACTTCAAGCCATGTCATAAATTTCTAACCACATGCGTGAGTGCCATCTTGACCTAATAGACCATTCTATGCTCAATGTACCTACATACTTAAAAGAAAATATAAAAACTATTTGTAGAGGCGTGGTATGTAACATCCCCCATTGATGGGGAGGAGAACTAAGCACTGTTTTCTAAGGGTGTGGATACCTCCCCTACCAAGACACGTTTTAAATCCATGAGGGGCGGATGCCTGAAGGCATGCATGCTGCCAAAGCGGACAATATCTTGGTTGCGACGGGCCTGGGCTGTTACAGGTGGTATCAGAGCCACATTGGTGGGGAGGAGAACTAAGAACTGCTTTATAAGGGTGTTGATACATCCCCTGCCAAAACGCGTTTTAAATCCATGAGGGGCGGATGCCTGAAGGCATGTCGGCTGCCAAAGCGGACAATATCTTGGTTGCGATGGGCCTGGGCTATTACATGGTAAATCTGTTTATGTCTTTGTCAGAGTATTCTGGTAGGTTTGAAGGTTCAAAGTTACACAAATTGAACCGCGACCTGCAGCACTACTAGTAATGGGAAATAAAAACTACTACTAATAATAATACTAATACTAATATAATAGTTCTAAAACTAAAATTTGAATGAAAATGAATGAAACGCTAACTGTCTTTCTGATGTTATCTTCATAGTTCATCCGAATCAGTCAATCTTTTATTTTAGACGTCCATGGTAAACCGCTATGGAGCGCGCCATATTTAGTCACAGGTCTACTGGCTAGACCCATAGTACTGGGTCTAGAGGTTGTTGGGTGAGATGGAGGCTTCCTCCGTATGTTGATAAGCGAATTCTAGACCTGATTGAATGCAATTCACCGCCAGTGTATTTCCACCCATTTTTCTTCTGACGTTGAATGTTGCTTCCTTCTCGCCAAATCTTATTGTAAGTGGTACCTCATTATCTTCCTCCATATCTAGAATTACAAAGCCAGCTCGGAAGACGAACTCTCTTACTTTAACTAGGAGGTTTTCAGTGATTCCTGAAGGATACTTAACTGATCGATCAGCCAATTGGCTACTCATACGGGTAGGTGTCGATATTCCGAGGTTCAGCTTATGAAACATGGAGGCTTGCATAAGGTTGATGCTAGCTCCAAGATTTGCGAGTGTCTTTGTAACTAAGATTCCACCTATCAGCAGGGAATGGTGAAACTACCGGGATCCGTTTGTTTTCTTGGGTTGGTGTTAGAGAGAATGGTGGAGCATTCTTCCCCTAAACGGATGAGATTAAGTTCAGCGATCTTCCTTTTATTAGTGAGTAAGTCCTTCATGAATTTTGTGTATTTGGGCATTTAGGGAAGAACTTCAACAAAAGGAAGGTTTATATGGAGCTGTTTAAGAAGTTTCACGAATTTACCGACCTGTTCATCATTTTTTTTTATTTTGGCCCTTCTTCCTGGATATGGAACATTCGGGCTTCTCATGGCTTCTTCAACTACTACTAGGGTGGGTAATTCTTTTTTCTTCTTGGGGAGGTCTGATGGGTTCTTCAATTCTCGAGACAACTTCTTCTGGGCCAACCCTTTGGCTTCTTAAGGTGATAGCATGAACTTGGGCCTTTGGGATGGTCTCAGTGTTAATAGGGAGAGAACCAGGCGGTCTTTCTCCAACGGTCTTAGCAAGCTAGTCTAGTTTCTTCCTGAAGGTTTTTATGGAGGCTTGTTGATTATGAAGCTCGGCTTCGTTGCTCCTGAAGCGTTCCTCATTATTTTGTCTTATTCAGCAAACATCCGGGAGATAGATTCTTCAAGCCGAGAAAGTCCATTAGAGAAACTTCCTCCTTGATAGTTTTCAGTGTTTCTTAGTTGCTACTGATAGTTGCTTTGGTAGTTTCTAGACTGCTGGTTACTTCCTCTACTTCTCCATTCAGAGTTGTTGTTGTTTTGCCACTTAGAGATGTTGCTATTGAATGCTCTTTGCTGGCAAGGCTAGTTGCAGATAAAGTTCACTATTTTGAATGAGGCATCATTTCCAGCCATGCAGCTCTAAATTTCATGCGTCTATCCACATTCTTCACATTCCATGACAGATGCCACATATTTATTGGTCTCGAGTTTCTTGACTTTTGAGGTCAGGGCGTCAATTTTGGCTTTAAGTGCAATGGACTCATCGATTGCGTAATCAGGGGCTATCACTTTAGCACTTCATGAGGTGTGCCACTAAAAGCTGGTTTGACTAATTTCCTTGATCTTTTTGAAGACTTCCTTCGAACTTCCGTCTCCCAAGATACCACCAGAGTTGGAATCGATAATTTGGCTGGTTTGCTTGAGCAAACCATTATATAATATGGAAATTTGTTACCAAATTATAAGACCATGATATGGAAACCTTCGAAGTAATTCCTTAAAATTCTCCCAAGTGTTGTACAACAAATCTCCATCTTCTTGAGTGTGGGAGTTGATAGCAGTGAGGAGTTTAGCTTTTTTGGCAGGAAGGATGTATTTATAAAGGAATTTATGAACTAATTCGTCCCAAGTGGTGATGGAACCATTTGGTAGAGTGTTCAACCAGGTTTTAGCTTTGTCTTCTACGAAAAAGGGAAACATACGGAGTCTAACAGAGTCGCTAGATACTCCTTTTGCTTTGAAGGTTTGGCAAATTTCAAGGAAATTTTTAATGTGAATATGAGGGTCTTCATCGGGTAAACCATGGAAGGTAGCAAAATTTTGGAGCATATGTGCCAGCTGGGGTTGAATTCCTAAAGTTACAGCTTCGACACCAGGGAGGGCAATAGCAGAACCAATATTAACTGCATCAGGTTTAACGTAGTCTATGATGGTTCGTTGTTCTACCATTGAGAGGTTATGTTCAATGGCAGTAGCAACCGCTCTGGTTCGGTTTCTAAGTCTTTGATGGAGTAGTCTCTATGATCTAAGGTGTGGCTCTAGTATTTCTGCGGCAGGAGTAGAGCTCATGCCCTACCTAAAATCAAGAGAACACTAATAAGGAATAACCAGGTCTTATTAAGTATGAAAAAGGGAAAGTCAACTTAGTTCGTGTGTGATCGGGAAACTACCTAGGTTGATGTACATTCTATAAAGAAAATTTTCAAAAACTTAGATCTATATTAGTAAAATACAAATCTAAATTTTAAGAAAATAAAGAGGAAAGAAAAATTATATTTATATATATGTTATATATTGTATATCATTGGTTAGGCTGCCGACTTGGATTCTAGAAATCCTCGTTTTCTGTCTCCGGCAACGGAACCAATAGCTTGGTGTGCTCCGCGGAGTGTATAAAAATATTCTAATTATGCGTTGATTTTAACACCACTATTGCATTTAAGTTTTAAATTTATAAACACGATAACGAAGAATCACTATACATCACGTACACGGGCAAGTGCACCCATCGCGGCGTAGTGTAAGGAATATCACATTTTGGATATTCCGGTTGAAGTAAATTTTGTAGCAGTTCCGGCTGAACAGAGTTCAAGCGGAAGTCTAAGTTCAAGTGGAGAAGATATTCAACCGGAACGAAGCAGTTTTTTCTAGTAGTGAATATTCCGGGTGAACTCGATTATCCACCAGATAATGAGTTCAACCAGACTTTTCTTGAGAAGTCTTTATAGTAGTCTAATCCCTGCAAAAGCTTCCTGGTTGGTTCCTTATCTGCCAAAGCCGCTCTCCCAAAGTAGATTGTTGCTGACCACACGCAAGATATCCCATCTGTCAAAGATTATTCTTCTAGTGGTATAGTTTGACTTTTGTAATCAACGGTCTAGATGATCGTATGGAAATCAATGGCTATCATTGATTTCCCTTAGCACTATATATAGCATAGCTCGTCTTCAACATTGGTACACATGAATCTGTGCAAGACTTCTGTAATATTGTTTAGTTAATACAAATAGTGCCGAGTATATTTTACTTTGTGTGTTACTATACTTATGCAAACAACTATTATTCACAAGTGTTACAAGTGGTATTAGAGCTCAGGCTCTCACTTTGAAGACTTCAAATGCTTCAAAGTTGATATTTACTTGTCTACTTTACTACTTTCAAGCTTTTCTTTCTTAAAGTTTTTCAAATGAACAATCTCAGTTTTTTTACTTCAAACGGTAGCACCAACAAACCACCCATGTTCACTCCAGAGGACTTTGACACATGGAAGTTCCGAATGGAAGGGTTTGTTCGTAGCTTAGATCACCGTATTTGGAAATCTATGACTGTTGCTCCCATTGTTGTAACTGTTCCATCAGCAGATAATGAAGATGTTCTTATTCCAAAACCACTTGAAAAATTTACCGACATTGACCACAAACAACTTGAGCCGAACTTTAACCTTGCAAGCTACACTACCTAACTCCATATTAATTGGTTTTAAGGGGGAAAACGGCTTTTGAACTGTGGAATCCTCTTAATGAGATGTATGAAGGAATAAGTGAGGTAAAAAAAAGGGACATTTCAAAGCAAAAATATGAAAACTTCAGTTACAAACTGGTGAAATCATGACCAACCGGTACCTTCGATTTGTTTCTCTACTTGATGAGCTTCAAAGAGCTGGTGTGACTCTTGAACAGGTTGATGTTAACAGAAATTTTTTGAGGTAATTACCTTCTATGTGGACCGTCTATACATTAAGCATAAGGGAATGCAAAAACCTCAAGAAAATGAAAATGAGTGAACTCCATTATATCTTATGTGCCTATGAGATGGAGATAAACCTTAAACAAAACTCAGTTTCTGAAACATCTCAGCCTCAATTAACTGCACTTGTAACAACTTATTTTCAAGGTCAAAGAAGCATAAACTCAAATTTTTCTGAAACTGTGTCTCACAACTTTGAGAACAACCATCATGCCTTTGTAGTCACTAATTCACACTCCAACTTCACACGTGAAGATCTTAAGTGTATTGGTGCTGATGACTTAGAGGAGATGGACATTATGACACAACTTGCCATGGTCTCAGTAAGAGCCCAGCGTTTCTATAAACGAACTGAGAGAACTTACAAAGGAGCCAAAAATGCACCTATTGGTCTTGAAAAAAGTAAGGTCAAGTGTTATAATTGTCACCAATTGGGTCATTTTCCAAGGGAATGTTCAAATCCAAGAAAAGAAGGTTAGTTTCAAAACCAAGCTCAAGTGAAGAAACAGGGAAACAATCATCACAACAACAAAAGCTACCAGAAAAACAACACCAATGGTAGCTCAAACTCACATCCAACACCGCCAAAACCAAGCAGAAGTGGGAGTAACAGTAACTCAACAACAGCTGTTGCAAACCAAACGGAGTTTGTTGACTGGGAGGAAGTTATTGCAGAATTTGAGCCAATCAACCATGCACTTTTGGCCAAGGAAGAGTAATCATCTCAGGTAAAACCTATTCCTGAGAAAGTGTTAACACACCTGTGCTCTCCTGCTTGTATTAAACAAGTGGAAAGATACAGGAACCAAAACTCTGAGTTAATAGAAGAAGTTTCAAACCTCAAAAAATTAAAAGAATGCTTTAGAAAGACAAAAAATTCATACATTTCAAAAGTAACTACTTTAAATGAAGAAATTGAGAAACTAAAACAAACAAACTCAAATATAGAAACTCAGATAGATGATTTAATCTCCACGCTAAACGCCTCAAGAAAGGAGACCAACATGCTAAGGCAGATGTGGGTGCTCTTGAGGTGAAGCTAACTGAAGCTCAATTCACCTGTGATAAAATTCAAACGGTAAATGAAAAGGTTGAAAAACTTTGGAAAGGTGTTATGTATGGCAAAACAGGAATTGGTTACAACTCTGTCCAACCACCAAGTGATTACTTACCCGTAATTGAACCAATTCCCGCCATACAAACTGAAAGCACAGTCAGTCTAGTTGTTGATGATTTTGCTCAAGCAATAGTTGTTGAAGAAAAATGTGAAACTGTTAAAACTAAAATCACTGTTGCAAGCACCTTTGCAGCAATTGATCAATCAAAAATTTTGAAACCAATGCTTGAAGTGCCTCCACCCACTTTTTATGAACCAAAAGATTCAAAAGTTGGAGGTAAACATGTTGAAAATGTTAAAACTGGCAAAGGTCAAAATTTTGGTAGAACTGTTTTCAATTAAGAAACAAATGAGAAATCCCCCAGATACACTGACTCTTATGAATCTTCTAGAGTTCCAGATTTTATAGTTTGTGGTAAAATGGGCCACTTGGCAGCTGATTGCTATTTCAACCCTCTAAACGGAAACCAAGCTGTAAAACCTAAAACTGTGAAAAGTCAAAATTTGGCCACGAAACTAACATGAAAAGTTTCACATGTTAAGAGTTGCACAGTTAAGCATTTTGAGTCAAATTTAAATCAGATTTTCATTGGTAATGAAAGAAATGGAGGTTTCTCAGTTTTTAAGCAAAAAAAATTTCCAGCTGAAGTTTAAGCGGAACATTTCTCCGCTCGAACTCAAGTTCAACCGGAAAACAAGAAAAACTTTAGGTATGTCACTGCTTTGAAACAAAGACCATCTGTGAAGTTTAGTGAAAATTATGAAGTGTTTGAAAGTTAAGGAAGTAGAAATCCTTCGAGAGGAAATGTCAATCCTCGAAACGTTTTCCAAACAGAGAAAAATTTTGGTCAAAATGAATTTGAGACTAGTTCAAGCGGAAGTTCAATTGTTCCGCTTCAAAGTGCAACATTTGTCAAAAATAGATTTGTGTCACATAAGTATGCTGCTTCACCAGAAAGAACGAGAGTTCCAAGTCATAACCAATTTCCAACCAATGATTTTGTGAAACTGAGTCAAACAAACAAAGGAAGTATCGAGAGTTTAGAGAAAGAAAAGCATTGGAAAGAAAATCAACAATAGGAAGTGAGAAATTTCATCAACAATGTTCTTATCAAAGTTTAGACCTTCAGAATGATGACTTGCTCACTAAACAACTTCTTTTAAATACTTTAGTACTGAAAGAGTACAAGTATAGTGATGCATTGGGAAGACCCAAGACCACAAAGGCTTGGGTCCCTTACAAAAACTATTAAATTTGTGACATGTGCAGGTGCAGAATAAGAGTCAAGATCAACTATGGATTGTTGACAATGGATGCACTAGTCACATGACAGGAAATAAAAATATCCTAGAAAACACAAAAACATACAATGAGGAGATGTTGCCTTTGGAAGAAACAAGGGGTACATCTCAGCTAGAGGAGATGTTACAAATGGTTCATTAAGTTTTGATAGAGTTAATCTCGTTGGTACATTAAACTTTAACCTACTCAGTGTCTCACAAATGTGTGACAAAAGGTTAAATGTTTTGTTTAATGTGAAAGAGGCAATCATATTTATATATGAGGTCAAAATTCCTGAGGAAATGATTTTGCTAAGAGCACCTAGGAATGTAGGTTTGTATGTATCGGATGTGTCAGTTCATGCACCTACCAGTGGCACTGCTTGTTTTATATCCAAAGCCTTAGTTGATGAGTCCGATCTTTGGCATAGAAGGCTAGGACATGTAAATTACAAGAAGATGAACAACATTGTCAATCTTGGTTTAGTCAAGGGTCTTCCTTCTAAACACTTTACTTGTTATGAGTACTGTGTGCCTTGCCTCAAGAGTAAGCAACACAAATCTTCCTTCAAGCCAAAAGCTAAAAGTTCTATCTCTCAACCCTTAGAGTTGTTGCACATGGATATATTTGGGCCAACTAGGGTAATGAGTTTGGGAAAAGGGTCATATTGTTTTGTAATTATTGATGATTTAACTAGATATACTTGGGTTTTCTTTCTAAAAACAAAATATGAAGCTGCTGAATTGTTGAAAACACTTATTGTTAAGTTGGAAAATCAGTCAAAACAATTAGATGTGGTAATGGCACTGAATTTAAAAATAATGTTTTAAATTCATTTTGTGAATAAAAAGGGATAACCAGGCAGTTCAGTGCCCCAAAAAGTCCAAAACAAAATGGAGGTACTGAAAGGAGAAACAAGACTTTGATTGAAGCTACCAGGGCAATGTTAGCTGATTGTAAACTTCCTGTAATCTTTTTGGCTAAAGCAGTAAATACTGCCTGTAATGTTCAAAATATAATTTTAATTGTTAAGGGAAAAAATAAAACACCATATGAGCTTTGGAGAAATAGAAAACCTAACATTTATTTCTTTAAATCTTTTGGGTGCCCTGTTATAATTTTAATAACCAATGAGCTATTGCCAAAATTTGCTGAAAAAGGCAGATGATGGATATTTTGTTGGATACTCTGGTGTGTCAAAAGCATATAGAGTATACAAAAAGAGAACTAAGGTTGTTGAAGAAACATTAGGTGTGTTCTTTAATGAGAAATCAAACAACAACTTTAATTCTTAGCCCACTTGGTTATATGATATTGATTCACTAACAACTGCCTTCAACATAACTGTTAAGAATCCTATTAGTAATTCCTGTGCAGGAACAGGAAATCAAAACTTCTGCTGATGAACATAGGAGAAGTAGCTCAAAGAATTTCTTAGTGACCCTCATTCTTTTCTTCTATCAGCATGAAGCCACTAAAGCCAACTGTTGTGAACAATACTTATAATGTCATTCAAATTGAAGCAGATGTTGTTCTGGTTCAAAATCAAGCGGAAGAACTTCCGGTTCAAGTTCAAAGGGAACCTGTCTCAACTGAATCTCCAGCTCAAGTTCAACCGGAAAATGACAGTTCAGAGTCTTTGGAGAACTCTGACTCTAGGATCACTAACCCTTCAAACTCAAATGATTTGGCATCAAATGAGCTTGGTTTTTAAGATAAATCCTATGGGTCAATGCCTAGTTGCCAAGAGTTAAACACAACACCCGATCCCATCTCACCCATTGGCTCAACTCAATTTCCCCACCAATGGAAGAAGCCATGAATTCCCAATGTTCCAAGATAGAAGAATCAGCAAGTATCATCCGTTAGAGAATGTTATTGGATAAATATCAGCACCTTTGTTGACAAGAAGCAAGTTTGTTGAAACAAACATCTGCCTACATGTTGCCTTTCTGTCACAAGAAGTTCCAACCAAGGTAACAGAAGCCTTAGAAGATAACAGTTGGGTAGAAGCTATGCAAGAAGAACTGTTTCAAATCAACAAATAGAAGGTATGGGTATTAGTTGATTTGCCAAAGGGGGTAGAACCAATTGGTACCAAATAGGTGTTTAGAAATAAGAAGGATGGCAGAGGAATTGTGGTGAAAAACTAAGCAAGATTAGTAGTGCAAGGGTATGCTCAAGAGGAAGGAATTAATTATGATGAAGTTTTTGCACCTGTAGCAAGACTTGAAGCCAACAGAATCTTTTTGGCTTATGCTACATTCAAGAACTTCCAAGTGTTTCAAATGGATGTCAAGAGTGCCTTTCTATATGGGTTGTTGGACCAAGACGTGTATGTATGTCAACCTCCAGGTTTTAAGGACCCACAACACCCTAACAAGGTGTGCAAGCTGATCAAAGCTTTGTATGGTCTCAAAAAAGCTCCTAGGACTTCGTATGAAACCCTTTCCAATTATCTCTTGGAGAATGGGTATAGGAGGGGACCAATTGACAAAACACTTTTCATCAAAAAGGTTGATGAAGACATGTTAACAGTTCAAATTTATGTAGATGACATCATCTTTGGTTAATCAAATTCTGCTCTTTATAAAGAATTTGAAGCTCTTATGCAAGCCAAGTTTGAGATGAGCTCAATGGGAGAACTCAGTTTCTTTTTGGGGCTGTAAGTGAAGCAAACTGACTCTGGTATCTTCTTGAACCAATCTAAATATATTCAAGATATGCTTAAACGTTTTGATATGCAGTCAGCTTCAAGCACCAAAATTCACATATGTACATCCCACAAGCTCACATGTGACTATAGTGGTGAACCTGTGGATGAGCATCTTTATAGAGCAATGATTGGATCACTAATGTATCTCACAGTAAGTAAGCCAGACATTATGTTTAGTGTTTTTCTATGTGCTAGATACCAAGCATCACCAAAGGAATCCCACATGTTAGCAGTTAAAAGGATATTTAGATATTTGAAGGGTCAACCAAAACTAGGTTTGTGGTACCCTAAGAATTTTGATTTCACCTTCAAAGCATTTATTGACAGTGATTATGGAGGCTATAATTTAGACAAGAAATCAACTTCAGGCGGATGTCAGTTTTTGGGGGAGAGACTTGTCTCATGGCAATGCAAGAAACAAACCTGTGTTTCTAGTTCTACTGCAGAAGCTAAGTATATTGCTGCTTCAAGCTACTGTGGTCAAGTCATGTGGATTCAAAACCAAATGCTAGACTATGGAATCACATTCATGGAGACTCCCATCTTTGCTGACAACAACAGTGCCATCTCAATGACCAACAACCCAGTGAAGCATTCCAAAACAAAGCACATTGACATCAGGTATCATTCAATAGACACTGTGTTGAAAAACATTTGATTAAAATTCTTAAATTTCACACAGACAACCAATTAGCTGATTCATTTACAAAATCTTTTGATGAGGCAAGATTCTTCTACCTCATTACAGCCATTGGTATGATGAACTTTGATTAAATGTTTTCAGAAAATTTTAAATAAGGATTTGTAAGAAAAAGAGAAAAGAAAATCTTTGTGTTAATCAGAAACCATTTCAGTTCATAGTCAGTAACTTCTGTCAAACTATGAAGATTAACACAAGTTATTTTGAAAAATCATGTGTTTTGGTTTTCCGTTTCAAGTTCCAGTTCAACCTGTGAGAAAATCACTTTTGAAAATCTTCGGGTGAACATCAACCGGAAAAATGCTTTGTAATAAATTGTGGAAAAAAAATTAAAAACAATTCTTCCAAGTGGAAAAGTCATTAAATATCTGAGGTTCAGTAAATATCCTTTTGGATAATGACATGCTTCAGGTGGTTGTACCCTATAAACCCCTAAGCACAAGTCACATCAGTTGCTGAACGGTTGCGTAAAAACTTCTCTCTTCCACGTCACCCACGAAAAAGGTAAAAAACCCTAGATTATCGTCTTTCTTCACATATCTTACAAACCCCAAACCCAAACTTCTCTCACAAATCCAACAATTGATGGCTCCCAAAGCAAGCACGAGTGGCAAGAAGCCTGCCAGTGATTCTACGTTTCCTGTGGAACATAACCTGGTGGCCTATCTCGAGATACCAAGTAAAACTCATGTTTACACTGGCATGATAGTGTTCTGAAAAACTCATATCTTCATCACGCGCTGACAGTTGAAGCGGTGATTTATGAAGAAATAATGGAGGAATTGTGGTCAAACGCCAAAGTACTCGAAGATAGCGATGGTAGTGAAACTATTGTGTCAACTGTAGAGAGAACAAAGGTGGAAATTGATGAAGACAAGGTTCGAAAGTTATTGAAACTGAAGGACAAAGATGGCTTCATTATAGTGGATTCCAAGAAGTATTTTCCAATGTCAGAGAAATTGGGTATGGCGGTTCACCCACCAGCAAAACTATCAAAAAGAGGCAACTTCCATACAAATGGAGATTTCTTGTTCACATGATTCTGGTGTGCCTCACTCCCAAAAAAGGAGGCTTTGACGAACTTGCTGCTGAACAAGCATCAGCTTTCTATACCGTGGTAAAGGATGAAAGTTTCAATTTTTCTAAATTAATTATTCATTCCCTAAAATTGAATGCCACACCATCATACTTTTACATCCAAGGTTTTTAACCTGTATTTTAAAAGAGGAGTACCCTCAAATTAACTTAGGTGGTACAATTCTGCATGAAAAACTTCTCAATGAGAAGACATTTTCGAACCTGGCTCTAAATAAGTCAGCATTTCACGGAAGGGATACCGACCATCCCCTACCAATTCTGAGGCAGTTTCCTGATGAACCTTTTACTGCTGAGGTTCAAACGGAAACTGTTGCTGCAACTGAGTAACTTACTCATGATGACAGGACTATTAACCCCATAGTTCCTGAGCCCACATCAGCCCCCACTTCCTCTACACTTCAAACTTACCAATCCAAAAAGAGGAAGTCTTCCACTAAAATAATCACCACTTCCCACTTATCATCTGAATCCCCGCCTGTAATTTTCAAAAGACAGAGAAATGTGGTTGTTGGGTCTCCTCCACACATACCCACTGACCAACCCAAAGCTTCTAGCCCCGCTAAAGGCAAAAAGTCTAAGTGGAAACTAACAAAATTGGGATTATCTCTTAGGGATGAAGCTTCATTTGAGGGGGAGTCATTAGATAAGGATGTACAATCCCCATCCGAAAGGTTTTCATCCCTTATTTCCCTATCACCCAGGAGTGACACTGCAATCATTCCAGATCCAAATGAGGGTGTTATTAACTCACCTGCCTCATTACATGAGAACATACTGATGGATTTGGACTATGCTGTAGTAAACTCACACTCTCCTTTGGGGGTGAATCTCATGAGGGAAGAAGAGATTCATACAGAAAGGGTTGTTGCTGCCCAAGTGTCCTCACTGAACCTTGGTGCTAGTACTAACATCTTTAAGACCCAATCTGTGGTAATCTTCTCTGAATCAACACCTGCAGGTCCTTCATTGGATCCAAGGGTTGTTGACATAGATGAAGAGAATCCCCGGTGCCAAGAAGCCATGGGTACTAGGCCTGGTCAATCTCGGATTGACAGCTTAGTTATGTCCAGGGATACTGGTAAATAGCCAGTTGAGGACAGCTTAACACTACCAGAATTGATGGCAATGTACAAATCTCTACAACAACAGGTTCACAAACTGAATTTCACTGTTGCATCTCTAGTTAAAACTCAAGGTGCTCCTACACGGGTTGAAGCAGGTCCTTTAAACCCAGGCAGAGATCTTTCAGTTAGCCGATCCTATCAAATTGGGGAAAAAATCAACAACTACTGCTTCACCATTCTGTCTGCAAGATACAATTAAGAGATTGAGGAAACAGAAAGACTTCCGGCTGAAGTTAGAAACACTGCCTTTTAAGAAAGCAGGTGTTCAATCATTCTCTGTTGAAGAAAGTTGGGAGAAAATTAGGAATAGCCAACTAGTTGTTGTGTCCCCATTCAAAGATCCCACACTCACTCATTTGGTACAATCTCCAATGCTTATAGCCGGTGCTCTTCCTGAGCATATCAACATGATACTGAGGTTACTGAAGGATGTCATCTTTCCGGTTGAAGATGCCTTTGCTCAAGCTGAAAACGATATAGCCTTGTTAGAGCATATTCCTTTGCTACATAGTGTCTCATGTATTTATCTAGTCTAGAGCGTCTTTGTGAGTCGTATAGTTGCAACATACCAAGGTGTCGTACCAAATGGTACACTATACCAACTGGTACGCCCGTACCAAATTGTATGCCAGTTGGTATGCTAGTAAGTTGCTAACTATAAATAGTTCGTGTTAGTGAGAGTTCAAAAAGTTCTGTCATATCCAATAACTGTGTGTAACTGAGTGTGTTTCTCTCTCTAGCTTGTAACTCTTAGTGAATCAATAAAGCAAAGGTTTATTTACATCATGTACAGTCTTGTATTATCGAATCTAGCAGTAGTAAGATCCCTCAGTGGTTTTACAAGTGGTATTAGAGCATTTGGTTGCTCTATTGCTTTGATTTTGGTAAATTTTCGGATTCTAGAGTGAGAAAGTTTGGGTTTTCTTCATTTTTCATCAAATTTTCGCATGTCAGAGTGTTTCTACGATGAAAAATGATTTCTGAGTGTTCCTAGTGTTTTTATGCACCTAACTGATCCATATTCCATTCCAAAACATCAGAATTTTGAAATTTCAGTCGCATTTCGCGTGGTCCACTTCTGGTCCGGCTAAAGAACACCTAGTACGCATTTGGTCCGCACGGCTATCTCCTTGGAGATTCTGGTTCGCTAAATCTGGTCTGCCAAGCAATCTTCAAATTTGGTCCGTGGCGGTTATTTTTGGTCCGTAGGTAGTCACTACGTACCATTTTGGTCCGCTTCAACATCTGGTACGTTGAGTTTATTTAGTTCGCTGTTGGTACGTGAATTAATCTGGTACGTTGGTGGTTTTTAGTGTGACAACTTGTAAGTTTCCAAGAATTTAAACCTGTGACAACTGCAACTTCCCAAATTAACCCCGTTAACTTTTCCGTTAGTTCCGTTAACGAACCTGAGACCCGTTATGTGATTTATTGTATGTTATATATGTTTACGTGCTAAGTGATGTAAATAACCTGTTTCGTGAATTCGTTGCATGATATTACGTGTTATGTGAAAAATTAGCGTTTTCGGGTAAAACCGGACTTAAACTAAAATTTTTATGTGTAAATAATACTTTTACTATCCCGAGTAAACATTTCATGTTAAACAAGTTAAAAACACTTAGTAACATTTTTTAGAAATT
>JBCNJP010000007.1:49685097-49714747 GCA_039602395.1 Deinandra increscens subsp. villosa | reverse complement strand
GGAATGAGATATGCAAGTTTCCATTTCCTTTGACTAGTTTGCTAAATGCTAAAATGTGCCAACTTACGATGTGCATAACTTCTTCGTTTCTCAACATTTTTAGTTGATTCTTCTTGCTACAATTCCTAAATGATGTGTAGTATATGCCTGTAAAATTTAAGAATCTAATTCCAAGTATTGTGGATTTTAGCTATGCCACTAGTTAAGTGCTTGAAGTTTGACTTTCTGGGTCAACTTTGACTCAAATTACAATTGCTTGATTTTCTCCCAATTTGGGACTTGTGTGTGCTTTGTTTGACTTGTGTGGCTATATGAAACATGTTTAGGAGCTAAGATTGCTATTTTAGTCCTCGCGACATCTCCTAACCCGTTTAGGCCATATTTACCCAAACAGCTTGTGTGTGACCGACTTGTTGAATCTTTTGCTGTGTACCAGTGCCCCCTAAGGTGAGTTCATTACTATAACTTGTTATGTCCATTCAGGGACGATAACGCGCAACGGTAAGGTACTTCTTACTAAGTAAATTTTCCGACCAAATATCATATGTGACATTGAGTTGATTTTAAACTGCAAAAGTCCTTACTTTCGGACCGTTAATATTGAATAGCTAGGTAATGTTGAGTAGTACTACTGGGTATTGACACCCCCGCCCAGCGGTGCACGGGATGCACCAACCCGACTGGAGGTCGGACTGGGACCAATGTTAGCCTACCCTCCGTGGTCTTTCAAGACACGGGAAGGCAAATCCATAGGTAACCCCTATACATTGTCAGCTTCGGTTGCGAACAATTCAAATGTGCATAAATTAGGCTAGCTACCTACGATATGGAAATTTACGGGTCTTATGATATTGATTGTCTTGTACCTGTCTTTGATCATAAAAAAATTTAGGTCTACTTGTGACGGGTAGACCGCTTAGTGAACTCACCAGCCTTGGCTGACACTTCATTGTTGAATGCTTTTCAGGTTGCTTGGAGGATCATGGATGGCACGGACGTTGGTCGTACTTGCCCTTTGTAAAATTTTTTTTTTTTTTTGAAATTGTATTTCAGATGCTTTAGTAATCACTTTTAGTAAACTACAACCTTGTAAACTTTTAATGCTTCCGCTGATTTTTGTGAAATGTAAACTCTGATTTATTTAATGTAATACATGACTGTTTACCCCTTTGACTATGGCTTGGTTGTAACTAAAGACTTGGATCCTGGTCTGGATCACACCCCACACGGTTATACTCCGTTAGTGGAAATTGGGGGTGTGACAAAACCGATAATATATGCTTATGTGTTAACTATGTTACGTAATTGTTTACTTGAAACGTGTCAATTTTATCATAATTACATCCATTTACAATAGGAATATAGCCTTGACGTAGCCTTAATTCGTGTTGTAAACAATAATTGAACATGATGACTTCTTTGCACGAAATGATTGCTGGAAATTCAACAATAATGAAGCGACTAACCGAATTCATTTATTTGATTTACCAAACTATGTGGTAAACACCATACATAATCCCATCATCTTGTGGATTTTTCATTATTTTCATTTATCATTTTACCTCCATTTTAATCATAAACTTTGATCAACCTCTATCATTTTATGAGACACATATTTCACATGTTACTTATATAAACAATTTCTTATTAAATAACAATGTGTGTAGACAATGACAACAAAACGAGACTTGTGACTCAATCCCTACGTTAAACTCGATTTATTTTACGTCCAAAACATTTTATTAAACTTTATTAACGTTCGCGACAAATGTATTTTTGCATGCATGTTATACATTTATACATGCAATGCAGGTTTTCAAAATATAAACCTTTGTAATATTTTGAGTCCACCTAAGTTATCATTTTATTATTTCTAAACGTCGTGAATAACTATTTTTATAAAATGATTCGTTACACTCGATTTGTTTAATTATTTTATCCGTTCCGCGTAGTATTTGATCCGCCACCTTTTTCCTTTTTCTTCTCCCTTCTCCTCGCGACCCGGTCTCCACGAGATTCGAACCCGTGACCCCTTCCTTCCTCCCTCGCCGGTTACTACAACCAAACCAAACCACCACCATTACTATTTAATCTATCTAGTTAGTTACTAGTACAACATTTGACTAAGTTAGATCCCATTCACATCAAGGTTAGACAAGTTTCTTGCACCCTACACCCACTTTAGCAACTATAGGGAGAACTTGTCTCCATAACCAACAAACCTTTTAACCAATGGTTCTTAATTTCCCTCCAAACTCTTTTCTCTTCCCTCTTGCTTCCCCTTGGCCTAAATATACCATACAAACACATAAAACACAAATTTAAACCCCTTTGACCCCCCCCCCCCTTTGTGAGCTAGTGAGCCGACCCAAGCAAGGGACTCGAACCCGTCCCCTTTTCTTCTTTCTTTTCGGCTCACAAACACAAGCCACACACACAAACACTTAACTTTTATTTAACCTCTCCATGTACTAGATATTTATCAACATAACAAGACCCAAACTCTCTCTTTCTCACCATCTCTCTACCCCTCTCGGCCCTCTCTCTTACTCGGTTCCATTTGGACCGAAACCCACACAAACACTAACCAAATACTTCCCTTTTCTCAATCACTTTCATACATAACCACCTTTTAGAGAACCATTTATCACATTCAATCTCAAGAACACTTCTCTTGCTCTCTTGTAAGTTCTCTCTCTCTACTCTCTCTAGATTTCCTACTCAACCACACATTCTTATGATGATCCATGGTGCTAGGAAGTAAGAACACTCAAGAACAACAATCATCATCCTCATTTCCGGCCATCCTCATCTCCTAACAAGGTTCCATCTTCACTTCTCCTACAAAAATCTTATTCTTGCAAGAATACTAGTCTACCTACATAACTAGTTCACTCCATTAGCAAGTCTTGACTCACATTGTTGTCTAAACATCATTTTACCCCATAAAAGCTTACTTACTTGTATTTAACTTCATATTCCACCATGTATTTACCTACTAGAAACTCATGATAGTGTTTACTTGTAATATTATGTGCAAAACTTAGCTTAGTTGGACTTTTACACAAGTATTTGTTTAGTTTGCATTTTTAGACATTAACTTTGTATTTATTGTGTATTATGTGTTGATCTTGTAACTTTGGACCCCTTGATGCCTATGACACGTTTTTAGACTCTTAATATAGTCAAAATATGATATCTTGGACTTTAGAAAAGTTACTAGTGCTTAAACTCACCATAGCAAACTTTTACATACAAAAGTACACTTTAAAAACCCTAGAAAGTGCTTTTCACTATAGAACAGTTTAGACCAGAAACTTTAGACTTTTAAACAGTAGGTTATGATGTTTTAAATGACTTTAGAACATGGCCAAAAGATCCCTTTACAAATTACTTGAATTTGGGCACAAACCGGGACTAAAACCGACACCCGACGGGCCCGAAAACACCATTTTTGTAAAGAAACCCAAATCTAGTCCAAATGAACTCATAGGGTTATTTTAATAATGGAAACATGTTTACAAATGCTTATGGTGAATTTAGGAACCTAACAGTGTCATTTAACGGGCAAACGGGACCGAAACGGCAAAACCGACACTAAATACACAAAACCGGCAAACTAATGCAAACCGACACTTAAAATAATTATCTACCCATATTGGACAGAAATTAATCATATTTTATTTGACTTGATTGATTTCTAACTTAAACGGATAAATATCGTGTAATCGGCGGTTACCGTAAAATCGCCCGATTCTTGGTTAACTAGTCAAAATAACCAATTTCATATGAAAACCCCCATTTTGACTTAATATTTATTTCTATAAATATTTACCATCTTTAAATATTATTTGGGAATTTTTATATATTTTATTTAATTAAAAATATATATTTTACATTATTTCCAAATAAATACATAACCGGATACACTCACTTTGGCTTTTCAAATCACTTAACCATAAGGCTACCATGACGTCAAGACTTGACCTACCTAATTGGAGTGACATTAATGTCAACCCAATTACTTATTACGTTGCATGTCTTATAATTATCTAGGCTTGCATTCTCGTTGATCACATTTCCGACTACCGTTTCTGAATCATGTGAGTTTTCACGGCCCCTTTTTCCCCCAACTATTTTATCTTTGGGGGAGAATTCATACATACATTTTCCATGTTAGACAATTAGACCTTGTTATCATAACTGTTTCATGTGCTTTTCCATTGTCCACACTTGTTATCTCATGTTCATTCATGCTATAACCCAAACCCCACTATTAACTGAATCTGATTAATTATCATTTGCAAACGGTAACGTTTGAATAGATCTATTGGGTTAACGCCCCTGCTCTGATTGGTGGCTCCAATCGTGACTCCGTCTTTTGTCAAAGAGTACAAATTGTTATTTCATATCTATGCGGTACCAACCGGACAATAGGTACCAAGAGTGGGTAAACAGTCAGTTTCGGTATTCAGGGTACATGGTAACATTATCATCTAGTCTTATCAAATATTGTCAATTATTAACATGAACTGATTTCAATTACTATTTTCATTTAACATTTAACTGCTAGCACTTTAAACCTGTGAAACTCACCAACAATTGATTGTTGACCGTTTTCTCGTATGAATTCTCAGGTACTTGAACTTAATTGCTGTGCATGCATCGGACCTGCTTGCTTGTTTCTTGCCTTAGCATCTTAGGACTTTTCATTGTTTCTGGAGTATGGTTTAGCTTTTGGAGATTTTCCTGACATAATACCTAACGGTGTCATGTCCTAAAAATCTTTTGAAAACTTATGTGTTGTAAACTTAAAACTATTTACTTTTCTCATTACAATTAATCCGCTGCGTAATGATATTGGAAAAACTCCTATTTACTCCAACATTTTAACAATTTCCAAAACGGCTCTAGTTGTTGAACCATGCAGAGTACGTTCGTAACCTTGACTGTGATAACTTTTTCGCATCCCGACACAAATCTTACATGGTGTGACATTTGGTCCGCTGATTGGTTTGGTCCGAAGTTGGTACGCTGAGACTTGGTTTGGTACGCTGGTAGAAAAGTAGTCTTCACTAAAACTGACGTAACTTGAGAACCGTTCAGAGTTACGGGAGCTACCACCAGCCAAAACGTTCGTCTCGACGAGATCTATACTTTTAACGGCCAGTACTTTCCGGTCTGACCCCTAAAATCCGCTTGGAAGGCCTCCGTTTTTGAGTTTGAAGTTTTGACATTCGATTTTTAACGTCAAAATGAGAGATTATCAAGCGTTTTCAGCTGTTCAATCATCAATGCAAACCATTATGAACTATGATAATGAAATTGAAACAACTCAGAAAGTTCCTAAATTACTTCGATTGGAAGATTATCATAACTGGAAGCAACGATTTGAAGCATATCTCAATGCACTCGATGTTGATCTTTGGATACTAATTGAACGAGAATACAAGTATCCTAAGAAAAATGGAGAACCGGTCATGCGAAGTGATCTTGATGAAGATGAGCGGAAATCTTATGCACGAGAAAAGAAAACGTATGGAAATCTTACTATGGTATTACCAAGAGAAATTTTGCATCAGTTTAAAACTTGCACAACTTCTAAAACTTTGTGGGATGCATTAAAAGATAGGTGTGCAGGAAACGATCAGTATAAGAAAAGTCGAAAGAAAGTTTTATTAAAAGAATTCAACAACTTTCAGCATTGTGAAAAAGAAAGTATTTCAGATCTGGTTTCTAGATTTTCACATCTTGTTAGTGAACTTGGAGAACTCAAAGTTACCAAAGATGATGAGGATTTAGAAGAAAAGTTTTTGAAGGCATTGCCGAATAGCTGGGAGAATTATATTATGTTACTGACACATGATAATGACTATTCTAAATTGTCTTTTCACAAATTAACTTGGAAGTTGCAAGCTCGTGAGTTAGAAATGAGGGTGAAAAGATCTGCACCTGCTCTCAATCAGAATCCAGAATTGTATTATGGAGATAATTCAACCACTGTGAATGCTAATTCAAAATCAAATTCTGATTCAAGTGTTAATCCACCATTAACAGCGTTTCTAGCTGGAAAGTCTGAACGATCTGGTTATTCTTCATGTTACAATTTTACTATTCCTGATAGATCACCAACTAAGTCTACTCCTGTTCAAGCAACTGAAGATCTAGCTGCTTTGTTATTTGCTTTCATATCATCTTCGTCTGGATCAATTTTTGCTATGGTAGTGGAGAGAGGAAGGAGATTCATGAAGAAACATGGCAAGACATCTATTCTTCAAGGAGGAAAGCTTGGTTTGGATAGACAAACGATTAAATGTTTTAAATGTGACAAATATAGACATTTTGCTCGAGATTGTCCTAAACCGTCATCTAACAAGGTTACTTCCGGATGAATCTGCATTTTTGGCTCACTTGCCAGAAAACTATGCAATGATGGCTAATGTGCAAGTGGACTCAAGTGATTCTGAGACAGAAGTGAGTGGTTATGAATCAGTGTGTGAATTTTGTTCACAAAAGGATATTCGAATTCAAAATTTGTTTAAGGAAAGTGAAAATCAAATTGTTGATATCAAGAGAAAAGATGAGGAGTTGGCAGATTATGTCAAGAAATATCAAGAATTTGATGAAATTTGCAAAGTAAATGAGCAGCTACTCAAAGAAAAGAGTGTGTTGTTGGAAGATTAGCCGATATTCAGCAAAAATTGTCAGAAGGTTGTATTCAGAATGATCACCAAAAGTCACAACTTCAACATGAGAATGATGAGTTCTCGACAAAAATTGTCAAGTTAGCTTCTGCTAATGAAAAGTTGGTCAAGGAGGTTGAAGAATATAAGTCTCAAGCTAAAGATGTGAGTGAAGATTTTGAGAATTTATTTCAAAAATCTACAGCAAGAGTAGAAGTCCTTAAAACATCTAATGTTGAACTTCAGAAAGCTTTAGATGTGGTTACTGCTGAAAGAACTCAATATCAAATTGTTCAATCTGAATTGCAAGATAAGATCACTACTCTGAAAGCTTTAGATGTGGTTAACCAAAAATGTTGAGATCTATAAAGAAAGAGTGGAGAAAATTAGAAAAGAAGTGCTTGCTGCTCATGATGGTATGCGAAGAGAAAAGTCTTTAGTTAACAGCACATCTGACAAATTGATTCAATCAGAAAAGATTGTTGCTGAAGCTCAAAAGACAATAGCAGATTTGAAAATTGAAATCTTGGATCTAAATCGTCAATTACATAATTTGAAGAATTCTCATTCTTTTGCAAGTTATTTGTGTCAAGATGATAATTTCAAGAAGGTGTTTGGAGGCGATGATTTTAATCAAATACCACATCCAGTGATTCAAACGGAAGCTATTGTTGATTTGAGTCCTTCAAATACAAAGCACGATTATTCTGAATTGGCTGCTGAAAATTCTGACTTAAAGCCATCAAAGAAAGCAAAGAAGGTGATAGAAAAGGAGGAATGTTTGGTTAATAAAACACCACCATCATTTGTTTCTTGTGGATTTATGTCAGAAGAGGGTGTTATTTCTACTGGTGAAAAGATTGAAAAAGATGAAAAGAAATTGCATGAAGAAGCTGTTGCTGCAAAGTTGGTTGAAGCTAACAAACTAAAAGATATCAAAGCTTCATTTAATCAAGCGGCTAAAGCTGGGTCCTCGGGTTCTCAAGTTGATCTGACAAAGTTACCTGGTTACAAAGGTTCAGGTTTAGGAAGCCAGTGTATATAATTTGAGAAGACAACAAAGAAGAACATGCCCAAGAAGGTTAAGAAGGAAAAGACGGATACAAGTTTAGATCAAATTTATCATCTAGCCCAAGTGTTTATTTCTACCATGGAGAAGAATTAGGGGGAAAGCACAAGAAGAAGTTTTCGTCTGAAAGTTTTCCAAAAGCATCTTCTTCATCTAGTTCTAATGCTACACCTCAAAGTCCTATAACTAAATGGGTACATTCTAACCGATTTCAAGTTTTTGATGATATTTCTGATGATTCTGAATTCACTAATAAATGTCATCCAGTTCAGGACAAGCTACACTCTAAACGATCATATCGTTTGTGCTACCAATGTCGCCGAAAGGGACATATGGCCTAGGATTGTCCTGAAACTGCCAAAAGAATGTTTTCTGGAAAAACTGCCACAATAATTGATGAATCAGGTAGAATTTTTACTGAGTCACCAACTTCATTTTTTAAATCAAAAAGTAACCCGGGTTTTAAAAATGATTCTAGTGTAGGTGATTCATCACAAGATGATGTTTCAGTAAAAACTGCACCTGCAAAAATGCAGTGGCGACCTAAGGTGGTCAGCAAAGCTGCAATTGATTTTGTGGAAGACACTAGTCGACCAGAAGCTGTGTGCTTCGGGTCATTTGAGTACTAATCTTTAAATCCAGTGTGTAGGTTTCTTCAAGAAGACCTGTCGGTGATTGTGACGTTCAAGCTTCAAGTAGTTACTGATAGTGGAGTCTCCTGCTTAACTTAAATTGAATGTTCATTTTACAAAAATTGAAATGTTTTTTCCGAAAGCTAAACGGAAAAGGTATTCGTATCGATTGGTCAATTTTCTTTCTTTTGCATTTCGTATCTAATTTAGGGGGAGAAAATTGAAAAACCAAAAATAGTGTCATTGTGTTTTTGTTAAAATGAAAATCCAAAAATAGAGTTTTCATTTTAAGTGGGAGAAAAGAAGAAAAGTACAAAAACATTGTAAAACAGAAAATACAAAAACATTGAAAATGAGAATTGTATCTGACATATTTGGGAAATGATGGTACATTGGCTTACGTGTCTGACTCATGAATAAAATAGATGAAAAAGCCATAAGATCATTGCTCGATGTGCTTGGTAGGCTCGGCATTAAATCAGAAAGTATTCAGATGTGATAAACACATTAAATACTAATGCTTGACCTAGTGGACAACATCTTGATGCATATCTCAAGATATCAAGAAAAAGATATGCGAAAAAGGAAAATGAGAAGTCACTGTGTGTACATGTGTTCATTTTGCAAAGATTTAAACTTGTTTGATTTTCTTTATTTTGTCAAACGATCGGACTTTCTCTACATGTCCACAAGACCGACCTGATTGTTGTTCATTTGACGTTCTGCTTTATTTTCCTTGGTGTTTCGTATAACTCATCGGACTTTCTCTGCGTGTACGGGAGTACCGACCTGATTGTTGTTGAGTTATACAATTTCAACTTGTTTTATTTTCTTATTTTGTTAAGTTCGAGGCCTTATCTGTGTATCGAAAGATCGACCTTAAGGTAGAAGATTTAACGTTCTTATTTCTTTTTGCATGGAACACGGTTGACTAAATCATGAATACAATCGTTGTGTGATTAAATCACAAATGAAATCACAAAGTGTGATATAAAAGAAAATACATATCTAAGCATGTCTGATAGTGTGGGGTACACTGGTTAATGCAGCCCTAATCAATTTAATAACATATCCAGATGTTATGAGTATGATTGTGCCTGAGTTTAAAATGGACAAATTATATCAGCAATCGACATGGCTTGTGTGCTGAAGTAATTGAAATTGAAGTGTAGTTCAGCATGTCATGGCGAATATGATCCCAAGTTGTGATCTTTCTCGCGAAAGAAAAAAATAGTGTGTGATTCAGTATTTTATTTCTGTATTGCATTTATGGTTCATATCTGAAAATTCCAAAAAGATTGTAGGTGTGTTTTACCATAAATTTTGAAAAATCAAAAAGATTTTCGGTGTTTTTTGATTTAAAGGTTCAAAAAGCCAAAAAGATTTTGGTTCTTATTTGTTTTCGACTGATCGATACAAGATACAAAATTATGATTTCAAAACTATATCTTGGTTTCTCGAAGAGAAGTTTTGCACCAAGATTAAAATATTTTTCAAAAGGAAAAAAAAAGCCGCGTTTCCGTCTTCTGAAATTGCAGGTTATTCTGTGTGACAAGACTCAAGCATGGTGAAAGGAGGAGTATGTAATATCTTTCAAAAGTGGATCTTGAAGTTCAAAGATTGTTCAAGATTGATCCAGCCATGCAAGCTCTATTTTTGACAAGAGTTCAAGTTAAAGATCGGACGCAACGATGCTGAAGATTGAAGACTGAAGTTTTGTTAAATAGATAGATACATATATACACTACACGTTAAGGGGGAGTTTGTTAGAGCATATTCCTATGCTACATGGTGTCTCGTGTATTGTATCTAGTCTAGAGCGTCTTTGTGAGTCGTATAGTTGCAACATACCAAGGTGCCGTACCAAACGGTACACCGTACCAATTGGTATGCCCGTATCAAATGGTATGCCAGTTGGTATGCTGATAAGTTTCTAACTATAAATAGTTCGTGTTAGAGAGAGTTCAAGAGTTCTGTCATTTCCAATACTCTTAATTGTGTGTAACTGGGTGTGTTTCTCTCTCTAGCTTGTAACTCTTAGTGAATCAATAAAGCAAAGCTTTATTTACATCGTGTACATTCTTGTATTACCGAATCTAGCAGTAGTAAGATCCATCAGTGGTTTTACAAACCTCAACCAGCAGGTTCATAAAAGGAAATGTGGTTGCAAAAGATGTTGCAGTTGAACAGAGTGATACTGCTGTGTTAGGAACTTGTGTTGAAGGAGGAGATGAAAATGTGTTAGATGAAGATGAATATATAGAGGTGATTGAGTCTATTGACTTAGGAACTGAAGTCACCAAACCACAAGTGGTGACAGAAGTTCAAGCTGAAGTCCAAGCAGATGTTCAAGCGGAAGGTCTGAATGAAAATCAAATTGAGGTAATAGAGATTGATGAAAATGCTCCTGATGTGAGTGGACATGAAGGCTGAATGAGAGCATCTCCATCTTTGGAACTGATCATTTTCCGGTAGTTCAATTTGAAAATCAGCCAAGAGATGAAACTGAAGATGTTGCTCAGACTCTGGATGCTATGAGGAGTGAAGAGCCTATTCAAGCAGAAGAGCTAGTTCAAACTGGTGCTGCTCTTACAATTCACCAGGTTGTTCACACTGAAGAATCAGAAGCTCTAAATAAGTTTGTGGAAGATTCCATAGCTGCTGCTGAGAATGAAAGGTTAGCCAAGGAGTTTCAAGATGAATTGAATTTATTCTCACAAAATTGGGTTGTTGAAAGTCTGTTTGAGGAAGCTAAGAGGAGATCCATGGAATGGAGGTTGAAAGAATTCAACCTAGGAGGAATGGAAGAAGGTGAAAGGCAAGGGTTGATTGACTTAGCCTCAAGGATGCTAACTAAGTTAGTAAAGAATGATGAAAATTTTGAGTTGCTGAAGAAGGTTAAAAGGGTCCTGATTGTCATAATCTGGAGATCAGAAGAAGTGTTTCATATGAAGGTTAAGGACCTATGCAGCTTAATTAACTCTATTTATCAAGAGATCAGAGGAGATAGTGTTGCTGTTAACCCAAACCTGGTACTGCCCCTGCCTTCAGAGTTAATCTCAGGTATGGTAACTGATGTGTCTATTAAACCAGAATTGGATGACTTTGCAGATATTCTACCTCCACCTTCTTTCATTTATGAGCCAAACCCTAACCCTATAACCCTCTCATCATCATCCCTTGCCTTTGTTCCATTCAAACCTCCCACCATATCCAAAATGGTTGCCACCAAGCTCTCAAATCCCAAATACAAAACTGACAACTTTACCCCAATCATTGCTTTCACAAAGAAACCTACCTCTAACCTGGATTTATCTGATATCTTTCCACCATCACCTCCCACTAGTCCTGCACCAGAAGCCATTAAACCACCCTCTCAAAAACCTCAACCTATACCACCTCTTACCATGAGAGAACCTTCATCCATCACTGCTCCCACACCTCCAACCAGACCTATTGACATACCTGGTCCATCCGCTCCCTCATCAAAAGGGAAAGCCCCTGTTGATAAAGATTCAAAAAATGATTCTGATGAGGAGAAGAAGAAGAGAAAGAGGAGACTGATGCATGCAAAGAGAAAGACAGATCAGAAGCAAAAGAAGAAAGGCCCACCCAGAAAGAACAAAGTTATTAGGTGGACAGCCAATGGAGACACTTTTGATTTCACCCTCCAACTTCAAGATGGCACAACCAGAGTTGTAAATGCTCATTAAGCAACTAGAATGCTTGACGTCTTCCAGTTGATAAATATCTTTGTAAGGCTAAGAGAAATCATGTCGCCAACCAAAGCCGAGCATCTGTTGAGAATTTGCATAGAAACTGCATTGCTTGAGTATGGGCTGCTTTACAGATCTCAAGGAGATACTGACAATGAAGAAGAAAAACCTATTAGTGAGATCAAATTTGTCATATGGAAGAAGAGGAGAAGCTATTCTATGTTTACAAGGCTGATGGCACTTTCACCACTCATGAATCCATCTTTGTTCAAGATCAGTGGAATGAAACAGATTGGGAAGCACTTAACTTTGTGAAGGTGACCAAAACAAGCATGAAATAGCTATCTCAAGATTTGGATGCAAGTATCAGGTCCTTGGACAAGTAGGTCAAGGAAAATAATTTTTTGTACAAGTTAATTTTTGAAGATAGCTTAGATGATGGTGAATAATTTGACAGCATCAGCTTGGGGAAGATTGTAAGGAATATCACATTTTGGATATTCCGGTTGAAGTAAATTTTCTAGCAGTTCCGGATGAACAAAGTTCAAGCGGAAGTCTAAGTTCAAGCGGGGAAGATATTCAACCGGAAAGAAGCAGTTTTGTCCAGTAGTGAATATTCCAGGTGAACTCGATTATCCACCAGATAATGAGTTCAACCGGACTTTTCTTGAGAAGTCTTTTCAGTAGTATAATCCCTGCAAAAGCTTTCTGGTTGCTTCCTTATCTGCCAAAGGCGCTCTCCCAAAGTAGATTGTTGCTGTCACACACAAGATATCCCATATGTCGAAGATTATTATTTTGGTAGTATAGTTTGACTTTTGTAATCAACGGTCTTGATGATCGTATGGAAATCAATGGCTATCATTGATATCCCTTAGCACTATATATAGCATAGCTCGTCTTCAACATTGGCACACATGTATCTCTGAAACACTTGTGTAATATTGTTGAGTTAATGCAAATAATACCGAGTATATTTTACTTCATGTGTTACTATACTTATGCAGAAAACTATTATTCACAAGTGTTAATCGTTTTAGTAAAGTGAAGGTTAACTTAATTCCGCAAGGTTAATCTTGCAAGTAAATTTTGTAACTTAATTAGGTGTTACGAATTTTGATCCTACACGTAGTAAAGCGAAGGTAAGATACTGAGGTCATCCAAGGACACAAAGTATGAAAATGAGGGCTCTTGATACTTCATCTTTATCTACAGCTAACCAATTCTATAGTTGATGGTTCTAGAGTTAGTCTTTAAGGCTTGTGTGTAATGGGTTAGAGAGTGGTAGGGTGGTCTGATTTAGGGATTTACGCATGTGATGAGTTTGTATTTAAACAAACTCATCCAATCGTTTTGTGGTTGTTGATGTCAGAGGGTTCGACCGGCCCTAGGGTGAAGATTATTGTTTCAAAGTGATCTTAACAATTGTTGGCTATTGCATCTTAATCATTTGTAACGTGTTCTTGTTTTAGTAAGATTATTTGATTGTTCTTGTTTCTTGAATCAACCAGTAAAGGGATTCCGCACCCTTAACTGTTCTTGATATTGTGTAGGACTGATTTTGGACCTACAATTGGTATCAGAGCCAAGAAACATTGTTTCAAGGCTCACCTGATATCGGTTCAAGAAAAATAGCTAACGTTTGATTTGTGTTTTAAGTGATTTCAGAATTTTCGAGGTTGCTGCTGCTGTTTTTTCTGCTTTTCGAGAGTGCATTTTTGTAGGTTCTTCGAAAAATTCCTTGAAGATTGCTGTATTCTTTAGAACCGGAAGATCAAGAGCAATCTATTCTAGATTTTGCGATTTCCTTGCCAAATTTAAGTATTCGGTCCTATCCTCAAGATTTTCGGTCCGGCATTGGTGTTAGTACCTAGTTCTTGATCGTCATGTGAAGTATCAAGTACAAGAAAAAGTCATGCATGATTGCTGCTGGCCGAACCCTTGGCGAACTCCAAGCTCGGACAGGTCCGAACTTGTCCAAACCTGAGGTTTGGACCATCGGGTTTTCAGCTCTATATATAGTTTGTCTTGTGTATTGTTTAGGTGCTTCTAAACTTCTAGTTAAATCTTGTATGTGAACTCTGTGGTGTTTCTCTGTGGTGTTTCTCTGTGGTCTAATACAAGATTCATTGTATTTACTCTCGTATTCTTACTCGTTTTACATTGATTTCGATACGACTAAGTAGACGATTTATCGCTCACGCATTTTCAAGTGGTATCAGAGCATTTAGTTTGTTCTACTGGTCGGAAATCATTGTTTTTTGGAGTTTTGAGTCAAAATTTCACGGTTTTACGAAAATGAGTATCATTTTTTAGTTCATTTGATCATCTCGAGTGTGCTTTACATAAGAAATCTGTTTCTAGATTCTGTCTATTGAGTTTGATTGACTTCCTGTCGAAAAGAAAATTGCGAAGATGGAGTCGAGAGTGTTTGTGTTCGTTTGAGGTTCGGACAACTTCAAAATAGCCGCTCCAAACTCTAAATTCGGATGGAGTTTGGCTATTTTCTAGTTCGGTCAGTGTTCGGGTCACGTTCGGACATAGTTTGGCAGGGTTCGTACACATTTCGGAATAAGTTCGGTCTAGAGTCTGTTTGATCATCCGAAGGTGAGGTTCGGAAGGAGTTCGGTCAACTTCTGTTCGGCTAAGGTTAGGCTTAAGTTTCGGTAGAAGTTCGAAGAGGTTCGGTACAGGTTTGGAGTGAACAGTAATCAAAATTTTCAAAATGTCTGATTTTCAAGCGTTTGCTGCAATTCAAAATTTGATGCAAGCTATAATGCAAACTATGTTTAACTATGATAATGAAATTGGAACAAGTCAGAAAGTTTCCAAATTATTGCGATTGGAAGATTATCATAGTTAGGCTACACGATTTGAAGCACATGTTAACACAAATGATATTGATATGTGGTTGTCATATCATGAACCATATGTTTATCCCAAAGATGCGTCTGGTGAACCAATTCTTCAAATAAAATTCAATAATGATCAAAAGAAAGCATATCAAGCTGAAAAGAAGGCGTATGGTACTTTGACAATGGCATTGCCGAAAGAATTATTACATCAATTTTCTGCTAACTTTACATCATACAGCTTATGGAATGCTTTGAAGAAAAGATGTGAGGGCAATGACCAGTACAAGAAAAGTCGTCAAAAAGTTTTGAGAAAAGAGTTTGATAGTTTCAAACATTATCAGGATGAATCAATTTCGTATCTAATTGCAAGATTTGTACATTTGATTAGTGAAACGAGTCTGATGAATCTTACAAAGGAAGATGCTGAATTGAAAGAAAGATTTTAGAAGCATTACCAGAAAAGTGAGAAAATTATGTGATGATGGTTACTCATGATAAAGAATATTCTGGTTTGAGTTACAATGATTTGATTCAAAGGATACAAGCACGGGATATGGAGTTGATGGTGAATAAATAACTTCCTCCACAAATCCAGAATCCAGCGGTGTATCATGTTGAAAATGTATCTACAATCAATACTGGGAAATCTAATATTCTTAGTTCTGCACCCTCTACAGCATTTCTTGCAGGTAAATCTGAAATTCCTAGTTATTCTGTTTGTTATAATGTTTCTGTTTGACTCAGAATGCTTTGTCTGCTCAAACTACTGATGATTATAATGCTTTAATGTCCACATTGGCATCTTCATATTTCGGGGTTATCACTGGTTCAGTGAGTAATGCTGAATTTACAAATGAAGATTATGATAAAATTGATTATGATCATTTGGAAGAAATGGATTTGAACTGGCAATATGCTATGTTGGTTCGAAGATCAAAGAAAATTTTCAACAGAACTGGGAATAAGAGATTGAATCAAGATGGTAAAATCGGATTGGACAAATCAAAGGTCAAGTGTTATACGTGTTTTGTATATGGACATTTTGCACGAGAATGTGGGCTCAACTGAAAACAAGCTAAAGTCTGGTCAACATGCTCATTTGGTTATTCGTTCACCAAATGAAGCTTTCAAGGTTGAGGAGAAATCTGTTTCTTTTGAAGACAAACCGACAGACATATTTTGGCATCCAGATGAATTTGCCTGGAATGCAGATTCTGAAGCAGCAATGAAACATGCTCCATTTACTGTTACATTGACTGATCATCATGATGATGATAGTATTCTGACTGATTCTGATTCCAATTCGACAATATCAATGATTAAAGAAGTAAAAGTCGAAGCATCAAAATGTCTTGAATGTATAAAGATGAGAAAGAAGAATGCAACTCTTGTGAAAGGTTCTAAATTGTTGTCTGAAGAAATTGTAGTTCTCAAGAAAGATTTGGAAGAATTCCTGAAGAAATATTATGAATTGGTTCATGTTCATGATGAGGTTTTGAAAGAAAAGAGTCAATTGGCTGAAGCATGTGAAAAAGCTAAAGCTGAAGCATTAGACGCTGCTCAAGATAATGAGAATTTGTTTGAAAAGAGTTATCCTGTTCAACAAAAGTATGATAAGGCGAATGCTCTTCTTATTGAGTCTGCAGGTACTATTGAGAAACTTCAGAACAAAATCTCTATGCTTCAAGATGAAAATGTTCTTTATCGTGATAAGAATGAAGTTTTGAAATTGCTTGAGCGTGTGGATCATCTACTTAATCGTTATGAAATCAATATTATACGAGCTAGAACACAAAGAGTAAATACAAACGAGCTTTGTATTAACCACAGAGAGTTTACACAGAGACACTTAGAAGATATGACCAAGAATCTTAACAAATCTATACAAGACATCCTATTTATACAAGCTAAACCATGCTGGTCCGAACCTCAGGTTCGGCCATGTCCGATCTCCATGTTCGGCCTGAGTTCGGACCTCAGCAATCTTGTGTGATTCGTCTTGTATTCAATACTTCACATGACGATCTAAGACAATGTATCAACAAGTTTTGACTAAAGATGTTGAAATTTACAAGAAGAAAAGAGAAAGTGTTCTTGAAGAATTGTTTGCTGAATGTGAGGTTCATAAAGTGCAAACATATGAATATGATGAGCTCAATACAAAGTTTATCAAGTCACAAAAAGAAGTGTTTGCTGCTCAACAAAAAATATCTGAATTGAAGTTGGAAATTTTGGAGTTGCAAAGGCAAGTAAAGAATTGCAATTTTTCACCGACATTGCTGAATTTGTTATACAAGCAGGATAGGAGTGAGGATAGCTCTAAGAAGGATGATATTCACTTGGTTCCTCAACTAGTGGATTTATCTGAGGTTACATATGCTCCGCTTGATCCTAAAGCTGAATTGCATGATTATTCAAAATTTGCCACTGAATCCAAGAAGCATTAGTCAAAGTCTAAGAAGAAGGAAAAGTCTTTGGGTGAAGCTCCGAAATTTAGCTCACAGTCTATATTTTTGGAAAATGAAAAGATTTTTGAGAATGTTGCTTCGAGTTTTTCGTCTGGAACCGAAGAAGAAAAAGTTTTGGTTGAGAAGAACAAACTGAAAGATATCAAAGCAAAAATTCACTAGAGAAGCTAAGGGGAGAGTAGCTTCTGGTTCTTCTTCAAGCTCATCAAAAACTTCAGGTGTCAAGCATAAAGGATTGGGTTATGAAGTCAAAGACGCACCGGTTCAAGCAAAGAAGCCAGAAAAAGCTGAAAAAGTTTCAAAAGTTACAGTTTAAAAGAAATCATCTCCTCTAAAGAAACATTCTTATCATTCTGGAAGGTCATCATCTTCAAGGAGTCCATCTCCTAGGTATGATTCTTCTGATGATTTCTTTGATAACTTTGATTCTGAACATGCATCTGGTTTTCAAAATTCAAATAATGTTTCAAACATTTTTTGAGAACGACTTTGTTATGCATGTCTTCAACCAGGACATCTTGCTGCTGATTGTCCGACGACTGCTTACATCCACAACACTGCTAAATATGTGGATAACAAACGTCAAATTTTTTATGAACCATATTCTCATAAGATTAAATCAACTGATTCTGGTTCTGATCAAAAATCAAAATCTTTCAAAATATGGACACTAAAAGTTGTTTCCAAGGCCAACAATGACTATGTGGAAGACACCGGGCGACCCGACGCTGTTGAATCGGGTCGATCCCAGAGCGACTAATGTTTTATTTGTTGTCAGCATGTATTTCAGGAAGACCTTTCGGTGATTGGCAAATTGCTGATTCTAAAATATCTGTGATAACTTAAATTGAATTTTCAAATCAATTTGTTTTCAAAATGCTAAAACGGCATGTATTCGTGTTGGTTGATCAATTTTTGATTTGTTTTTGCACTCCGTCTCATTTTGAGGGGGAGTTTGTTGTTGAAAAAATACAAAAATAGTGTTGTTTTTTCATATAATATAAATGAAAATCTATAAATAGAGTTGTCATTTTTAGGGGGAGAAATTTGAAAATTAAAAAAATAGTGTTTGTTTGAATTTTAGGGGGAGAAATTTGGAAAATATAAGAAAAAAATGAAAAATTGAGAAATTGATCTGACAAAAGCGAGAAATGATAGTACATTAGCATATACGTTTATCTGCCATGGATAGATTAAGTCTAAAGGCTGTAGATACTTGCATAATCTGTGAATGTGCATGACTAATCTGATATCTGCAAGTAAGATATAAACATAAAGCTTGCCTGATGATCTTTGGTTATTTACTTCTTGATGATTGCTCTGTAATGATTCTGAGAAAAATAGAATCATTGAAAAATGTAAAAATCAAAATGCAAAAATTCAAAAACATTGAAAAAATGAGAAATTGTATCTGAAATGATTGGGAAATGATGGTACATTGGCTTACATCGTCTGACTCATGGATAAAATAGATGAAAAAGCCACAAGTCCATTTGATCGATGTGTAAGATAGGCTTGGCAAATCAGAAAGTATTCAAATGTGATATACACTAAATTTGATGCTTGACCTAGTGGACAACATCTTGATGCATATCTCACGATATATCAAGAAAAAGTTATGTGTAAAATAAAATGAGAAGTCACTGTGTATACATGTGTTCATTTTGCAAAGATTTAAACTTGTTTGATTTTCTTTATTTTGTCAAACGATCGGACTTTCTCTGCGTGCTCATAAGGCCAACCTGATCATTGTTCGTTTGACGTTCTGCTTTATTTTCTTTGGTGTTTCGTATAACTTATCGGACTTTCTCTACGTGTCCACAAGACCGACCTGATTGTTGTTGAGTTATATAATTTCAACTTGTTTTTATTTTCTTATTTTGTTAAATCCAGGCCTTTTCTGTGTATCGAAAGATCGACCTTAAGGTAGACGATTTAACGTTCTTATTTCTTTTTGCATGGAACACAGTTGACTATATCATGAATTCAATCACTATGTGATTGATCACAAGTGAAATCACAAAAATGTGATAAACAAAGCATATCTGAGTATGTCTGATAGTGTGGGGTACACTGGTCAATGCAAATATAATCAATACTTTAACATATCCAGATGTTATGAGTATGATTTTGCCTGAGTTTAAAGTTGGACAAATTATATCTGTAATAGACATGGCTTATGTGCTACAATAATCGAAATTGAAGTGTAGTTCAGCATGTTATGATCAATGTGATCCCAAGTTGTGATTTTTCTCACAAAAGACAAAATAGTGTCTGTTTCTGTATTGATTCTACATTTCATATAAGAAAATACCAAAAAGATTTTCGGTGTGTTTTGATATAAAGTTTCTAAAAGCCAAAAAGATTTTGTTTCTGATTTGTTTTCGATTGATCAACACGGAATACAAAATCATTTACAAAATCAAAACATCTTGGAGTCTCAAAGAGACGTTTTGCACCAAGATTATTTATGTTGGCAGGTTTTTAAATGGAAAGAGAACATCACAACTTCAAGTCTTCTGAAGATTGTTGATAAAGAGATTACACACGATGCAATATCGAGTATTCAAGATTGGACTCATCATCAAAGAAGAGGGAGAGTTTGATTGAAGATACAAGATACAAGTTTTTAATGGAAGAGTTGATACTGCACATGTCGAGGGGGAGTTTGTTAGTACCTAGTTTCTGATCGTCATGTGAAGTATCAAGTACAAGACAAAGTCATGCATGATTGTTGGTGGCCGAACCCTTGGCGAACTCCAAGTTCGGACAGGTCCGAACTTGTCCGAACCTGAGGTTCGGACCCACGGGTTTTCAGCTCTATATATAGTTTGTCTTGTGTATTGTTTAGGTGCTTCTGAACTTCTGGTCAAATCTTGTATGTGAACTCTGTGGTGTTTCTCTGTGGTCTAATACAAGCTTCATTGTATTTACTCTCGTGTTCTTACTCGTTTTACATCTGATTTCGATACGACTAAGTAGACGATCTATCGCTCACACATTTTCAATTGGTGAGGTTCGGCTTAGTATTCGATTAGGTTTTCGATCATCTACAGGTCCTCAGTTTGGTCCGATTGCTACTGCTTCTGTAAGAATAAAAACAAATATTTTAACTGCATAGTTTCATACAAAACATACATTTCACAATTATTGAATCACAATTTTAGATTTCATCTTTAAAACCCTGTTCTTAGAATTGAAAAGCATAGCAACAATTAACCGAAGCATACAAAAGCAAAGGCATAGAATTCTAAGATGAACTCAAAGTAAAACAAATAACTAAAATTCAGACACAAAATAAAAACTTATGAGAATGTTGTGGTTTTAATTACGAAAAACAACCAGAATCTGCACTTACCTCTGATAGTTTATACATCACTTACCTCAAACGAAGAAGAAATATGGTTGTCTCCGTCTTTGTCTAGACCTACTCATATCCTCAACTCAATGAGTGATTAGAACATGTAATGGTGGAAATCGCCTAACTCTTTTATGAGTCCAACTTACAGATCTGGATGACGGATTTGACCTACTCATATCTGCAACTCAATGACTGATTAGAACAGGTATCTAAATGACCAATTAGACCTACTCGTATCTGATGAACCATACATTAAAAGTTTCAACAATGGGAAACATCAATCAGTGTTATATTGATTCAAAATCAAAACGGAAAATTGATTTTAAGCAACACAGATGCGGCGAGATGGTTTCAATACCTTGGGTTGAGAGAGAGTGACGGATTGAAGATCGAGATCGAGAGAAAGGACGATGCCTCTTTCTGGTTCAAATACGGTTGTCAAGTGAGCAGATTGAAACCAGATTCGAGAGAAACCAAGTTTGAGAGAGTGGGTTTGAATTTCAAATCGAAGGTTTCTGAGATCTGTTTCTATTGCTTCAAACGAAGTGCAATTATCTGGTACATGAAACCATCCAAATTGAAAGCAATCCCTGTGAAACCGTTATGATGAACCGTCGGATATTCGATCGAATTGAGAGCAACCGTTCGATTTTGCTTTCTTCAACATCAATGTGAAACCATGGCCGGATTAGGGGACTGTATAAAGCAAGGGGAGAAAGAGAAGAAAGGGCTTACTCGATTTGGGTTCTGATGAGCGGGAATCACATTTTCGGGAGGTTTGATCTGAGGATAGAAATTTCAACCAATTCATATACCTTTTGGAGATTCGATCTCTCAATACTTTTCAACCTAAATCTTAATATTTAGTGCTTTAAGGAGCTATATATTATGTTTCATTCTCTTGTATACTCTTAAAATTCAACAATCACAATGTTCTCTCTTATATATATATATTAATGTATTATATATATATATATATATATATATATATATATATATATATATATATTAGGGTAAGGATCATGTAAAAACCACAACTTTTTGCGAAAGCCTAAAAACTAATACTAAAACACTTATAACTTTTTCATACGTTCATTTTTTATTTTTTTAAATTTGCACCGAAAACCTTAGAATTATGAGTTCTTTATTTCTGAAAAAAATAAAAATAAAAACTTTAACGCCTCGTCGTTTTTTTATTAGTGCACATGTGTACTAATAATAAAACTCATACATATAGTACGCGTTAAATTCTTTTTAGAAAAATCGCACCAAATACATTATAATTTTGTTAGCTTTTCGAGGTTTTTTATTAGTGCACATGTGCACTAATAAAAAAACACTTTATACGTGTCGTATATATTAATATTTTTGAAAAAAAATTGCACCATAAATCTTATAATTGTGTTATCTTTAACTATGAAAATAGATTTAATGTTTTAAATTATATGCTACACATGTGCACTATAACAAATAGTGGATATGTAGAATTATCTTTAGTTCTATAAATATTTTAGTGTTTTTAGTTGATTTTAACTTAAACATTATTTTTTCGCAAAACAATTCTCTTTGTGTAGTACTAATAAAAATGGTGCACGTGTGCACTAATAAAAAAATCAAAATATTTTTTTTCCAGAATCAAAGACAATGGAATACTAAATGATTTTTTGTGCAAGTTTTATAGAAAAATATTAACGTATGTAAAAGTTATGAAGGTTTTAGTGTTAGTTTTTAGGTTTTCGCAAAATAAAGGGGTTTTCGCAAGATCCTTACCCTATATATATATCTATTACTATATATAATACATATTGCTCAAAAGGGTAACTTGGTCATAAAACTTCCTTAATCTTAAGACGCGTACAAACAGTTATACACCATGTACAAGAGTTTCAAGCATGAAAATTAAACCCTCAATCTTTAACAATAACTGTCGTTCAAAAAGGAGGGTTAGAGTTGGAATTTAACATAAAAGCACGCCTGATTAACCCTGTCGGTTGTAGCCTCTCCTCGAATCGATCCACAGCCGGCTTTGAATAGCCCGCTTCTCCACACTCTCTCCCTTCCATTGGCTATCAGTCATCCGCTTCATTACTCTTCATCTTCTCCGGCCGTCTCCCTCCTTCGATTGGGCATCTCCATCTTCAGCCGCATCTCCCCTCGATTGCTACGTTTCAGAAACGTATCACGCCATCTCGATTACCAATTTGCATACTCAGTTTTAATTGTTCACCGCTCAAATGTTCATGAATTGCCATAAATTCGCATCTCTCTCTCGATTTCGTTCACCATCTCCATCTGGCATTCTCAAGAAATTATCATAACAAAAAACGATCCAAACACCGATTTGAGGTAAACCCTAGACAAAGTCTTCTGCTCTCATCGGCTTGCAATTTGGGGAAACTAATGCTTTGGTCTAATTGCAGTTTGTTTTATTCTTCCTCCACTTTCTTCGGCTTGAAACTTGAGGTATAATCGTTGTTCTTCATATGTTTCTTGTTACTTTCTGGATCTGTTTTTTTTTTTCGCTTTTGTTGTTTAAGGTATAATCGTTGTTCTTCAATTTGATTTCTTCATAGTTATAATTGTTCTTCATTTGGTTCAGATTTTATGTGCATATGTTTCAGATTCAGTGTTTGAGATTGAATCTGAATTGAAAAGGGTATAAAGATTTCACATTTAATTGGTCGTTTACTAGAACACAACAAAACTGCAGGGCTTGTGGAAAGACCGTTTATCCAGTGGAGCTTTTGTCTGCTGATGGTATTGATTATCATAGATCTTGCTTCAAGTATAGCCATTGTAAAGGCACCATTAAGGTATGATAATTATTTTCTACTTTATGATTATATGACATATCAAAAACCATCTCTTTAAGAGTGGTAGTCCTTGACACACCAAGAAAATGGCAACAGTCACTTCCGTTTCTGATGAGAAACATAGATGGACCCACAAAGCAAACATGTTATTTTGATAGTAAAGTATGTATGTCTTTGATTCAATATGAGTTGAAAGTTCTTTCTTTAACTTTTATAATCTTTACACCACGAGATTGTAAGATAAAGAAAAATTAGATATATTAAAATAAAGAGATAAGGTTGACTTTTGAGTCACAAAAACAGTGTTTCAGAAATTCAAATCACAGTGCTTCACGGATGCCCTTTTAAAGAGGGAGGTGTGTGTGCATACTTTGTATCGCATGTGTTTAGCGAACAAGTTTTATGATCATAAGTATTTAGTTTTTAAAGTTCTTTACATGTTATGATTATTGCAAAGAGGAAATAAAAACAATTTTATTGGTTGCTATAACTGTAGGG
Organism: Deinandra increscens subsp. villosa; assembly: GCA_039602395.1. Lineage (NCBI taxonomy): Eukaryota > Viridiplantae > Streptophyta > Magnoliopsida > Asterales > Asteraceae > Deinandra > Deinandra increscens. The sequence goes on along the minus strand of JBCNJP010000007.1, from coordinate 49,690,652 downwards.
AGCTTGGTGAAAACATACAACAATTTGAAGTGAGAACCAGATACTTTGATCAACAGTGGGCTAAGGAGAGAAATAAGCTGCCATTGGTATCGTGTTTTGTTTCAGGTGCTTTGCTCAACAATAATATTATAACATCTGTAGATGGTAATTAGGTACTACTGTAGATTACAGATGTTCTTTTAGTATTTTACTTTGTTTATGTTTTTGCAGAGTGAATGTTACATCCTAATGACATCAAAAATGCTAAATTCATCCGTGCATATACTTAAGAGGAATGCTTTGAACTGTGGTTAAAATCTCTAAATTTTGTCACTAAATCATTGTTGCTTTAAATGTATTTATGTGTATCGGCCTATGCTACTTTCCAGATTTATCTTTCACTACTCTATGGCTTTTTTAAATAAAAATCATCTTTATTGTATAGATTAATAAAAACTTGGTTATCAAACGGGTCAAACAAGCTATTGAATTAACATATATGAAAGCTTCTGACTCATTCGGTATGAGGACTCACAAAATAATGAACATTAACGTAAGGATTTTGGTGACAAAAGGTGATCCTACACAACATAAATAAGTCCATTCACATTTGAAATTGCAGGTCCAAACCTCCTGCAACTCCACAGTACCTCATAAAGAAGACCTCATGGTTAGTTCACATGATTAAGATTTATATAATTTGATTTAGCATATCAACAGTTGGATGTCCTACTTCCTAATTGAAAAGTGAAACCAGTTGAACTTACAGTTGCAAGTTGATTGATTTTATTGGAAGCTTTTATATTTCTTGAAGTAATGTTCTTTCAAAAGAATATTTTCAAAAACCGGTAAAATATTGGATAGTATAGTCTAAGTCATTATTAATTCGATCTTTCTTTTGTCTAATGCGTGTTACCATATACTAGAACTGAACTTGGGTGTTGATTAATATGATTATGCTAATAATTATACTAATTAACCCATCTATTACTATATATAATACATATTGGTCTCGAGGGTATTTTCACAAGTTTTCGAGAGTTTAGATTCAGTTTCGCATTTCTAGGTTCTTTATTTTATCGGTTTCTCAATTGAGTTCCTCATATTTGATTTCTTATAACCTCCGTAATTTCAGCCTGTATTGGGTACCAGTTTTAAGGGGCTGTGCATATCACTTATTGGGATTTTCACTTCACTGGTATGTTTTACTGTTTTTTCTCTCCTGTACTCAAAGTCTTTATGAGTTACCTTTGTGTTGATTCAGGTTGCAAACCAGGAGTAGACTTCAGCAGCAACATTGGGGTTCCATTATCTGGTAGTAAAGACTTCAGCATCCCTGAGACCAAAGGTTTGTTTACTGAAATTTATATCCCTATACTTCTACGTGAAACATAGCTTTATGTTCATATTGAGTTTTAGAAAAGAATTTTCAATTTTGTATACATACAGTTGGGTTTTAATGGAGGGATGCTAATGAAGGCCCTGACAACTGCAGTTGCCTACACAACGAACTCAAAATGGATTTTAGTTAAAGTAGATGTTTCCTTTACTTATTAAGTATTCAAAATGCCTCAATTTAAAACACATGTAAATCATATATATGTTTCTGTCACTACTAAAAGAAGCCATTGTGATTTTGCAGAAATGAATACTTTTTTACTTACCTTTTGAAATTGGTGAAGGGAAATGGCAGATTGGGGAGGTATGCATACTCAAGTTCAATCGATGGGGGAGGTATGCATACTCATGATGAAGAGACACAAGTTTTTCAAAACTATTTTGTCCATTATGTGCTTTCGCTTCGATATGCAATGTTTCATTTTTACTGATTAAAATCATAAAAGTTTCTTTAAATAATCATTTTTTCTGAAGAACATACCAGCGATCCACTGGTAGTTTTGAGTCTGAATGAGTATATTCTTTGTTTTTGCATAAGGTATTCTTCAAGTTTTGTAAACTTTATGATGGTAGTTAATTATAACTATACAAATATTTTTCTACAGGGACTGCTTTTGAGAGGAACAAGAGTATTTTTTTATTTGCTGCTTCTTACATGTCTAACTTAGGTCCATACATGTCAGACTGATTTTTTTAATACTCAGATTACACTCCATACATGTCTATAAAAAAAGTCTGATTAGATAACACTAGGCTGTTAGAACAAATGTTAACTTCCTTGACAGATTTAGTGTATCAAATGATATTACAATATTTAAAAGAACTACCATAACATCCCATGGTTTGCTTTCATTTGTTTCTTTGATGGTTACAGCTTTTAACATGATGTCAAAGTTATGGCAGAGGCTTATTTTTTAAAAATACTTGTGGCATTTTTTGGAAAATGTTAAACATAGCTGTTAGTGCTTTGGCTAAGAGTATTTTGGTGGTTAAGGTTTCCAACAGATCAGTGTGTTTGTCGAATTTCATGTAATTTGTTTTGGTTAGTTTTATTCTTTTATCTCTAACTTAAAATGCATGTACAGCCAATTTTTTTTTGCTCTTCATGTGTTATTTTGGTTAGTTCTAATTCTTTTGTCTCTACCTTGCCATTTTTAGGCTCAAAAGATGGACGTGCTCTAATTGAGGTCAACTTAAACATACATGAATCATATCAGGAAAGGTTCGACATGTTAGGGATTTTGATTGGTGATAAATTTATGTTTTTGTTTTTGATTTAGTTCCCACTCTGAAGAGGTTTTGGTAATTACTTTTGATTTAGTTCCCATTCTTAGGTTTTTGTTTAAGAATGGACAATGTGAACAATGCCACAGTTGGTCAATATTAAGGACTGTTGGAGGCTGAAATGTAATGACCAAAAGAGTGAAGAGATTATGAATGGTTTACAAGATAAAAAAGGACTCACATCTAAAAGAGATGATGAGATACAACAACTATTAATGGTTTCGCCTTCTTGCTTTCATGCAAGTTACTTTGCTGAATATTGGTGTTTCTAGGCAGCAGGTTTGTTATTGTTTGCTCCTTACTCCAGCTCGCTTGCTTTTTTTTTGTCAATACATGTTTGTCTCTTTCTTTTTGTTCATATCTCTTTGTGCAGGTAAGGGAATTAGTGACAAAAAGTTTACCGAAGAGTCGTAGACACCTAATATACCGAGCTTGTGTTTATTGTTACGAAGTCAGATATGTGCTTTTATGATTTATGGTAAGTGGGGTTGATTATACATTTTCTTATATATAGACCCTTTATATATTATTTCAACTACTGCTACTGTTTCTTTTGTGTAATTAAAGCAATAATTTTAGTTTATTTTCTTTTTGTTGTAACAGGGCTGTGACTAAACGAATTGGTGAGCAAAACTTTAAAATCTACTTTTTTGTGATTATGTAATTATGTCATACCTTATAGATACAAGACAACTAACTACTACACTATTTTATGATTCATGAAAAAATCATAATCTTTATTTTTTTTCCTCTCATTTTGAGTCCCTTTTAAACATATTGGTGTCTTGCAGATTGACAAATCATGTTCTTGACTTGCTCCTGGTTTGACTTCTTTAAGCAGAATCCTGGTTCAATTTAGGCCCAAAATTTTACAATTTCTCATTAGGTTTCACTTTCTTAAAATTGCCTTAATCTCAAGTTCATGAATAGATCATGTTCAATATTGTTTCGGTTTGCAACTGGTTTTATGTTGACAAAACATATTTCACGGGGATTACTGTTTATTTCTCTGTTATAGGTTGTGCCCTTATAGGTGTGAAGGTGTATGTGCACCCTCTCAAATCCATGTATGATTTCGTTTTATTATGTGTTCGAACCTTCATCTGCTCCTAAATTATGAGCATGTTAAATATGAGTTTGTACCTAAATTAGAAGAAAGATTTCACAACTGATGTTTTTTTCCTCCTTTGAGTGCAATGGTTCTCATGTATTGATACATGGCAAATGGGGGCATATAGGATAATGTTGACAGTATGTACCTTTCTATATTTCTTTAAATTCCTGGTCTCTTCTTTTTAAGTTCCTCATGCGTTTGTGCAGGTCCAGGCTTGGCTGCATTTGGTTAGCACACATAGATTCATATTCTTAGTAATAGCCAACTTATGGAGCGTCAATGCTTAATTTTAGTTTGAATTTCTTAATTTTATAGACATTTATTTCCCTTTTTGTTAAAGAATACTTCAAATTTTACTATGATCATCCTCTTTGTCCTCAACATGATGTGTGGCCTAAAAGGAAAATCCAAAGAGATGGTATACAGACGTGTAGTTACACATTGTGTAATCCAAGTAGTTAACTCTGAAAACATGCAGCTATACAGGACTGAAATTAAAGAGAAATGCACTACATTTCAGCTCAATAAAATGTTTACATGAAATAGTTAATGCACAAGTCAAATAGAGTTGTGACAAGTGAATATAGAAAGTATCCCATGAACATTTTGAAGTTTATGTCTTAAAGAAATAGTTGAAATATTATTAAAAGATTCACCAAAGAAGAAGCTAGAAATTGTATTTAGCAGAGAACTGAAGACGAATAAGTCTTCTGCAAAGCCATCATAACATGTAATGCTCACTTGAAATAGATATAAATAATAACTTTTAACGCTTGTGTAATAAGTAAATAGCTATAACTTATACAACTAATATACCAACTAAAAAGATCATGCAACCTATAATCTCTAAGAACCGGTCCAATTTTTTCGACCACTATCATTAAAACTATTATGTTCATGAATTCAACTTAAAACACTGTTTATGACTGATTGCATGGCATACGACACGGATTGACTTCCTTACTATGGAATTCATTGACCCTCGGATTTTGATTTAAAAAGTACTATGTTATTACTGATATCTTAAAACTATGTTGATGACTTCTATCTTACAACTCATTTGGTTTTAAATTACTATGTTTGTGACCAATATATATATTTTAATTCGAGTTTTTGTTGTTATTTGTATGAGTTTAAAAAAAAACGAATACCTCGATGTAAATTGTCATGCGGCCATAACAAGCGAACAGAAGACGAATACCGCGTTGTAGTTTGTTGTGCCGCTGCAACGCGCGAACAGAAGACGAATAACACACTATACACTGTCGCCGCCGCAACGCGCGGGCACACGGCTAGTATATATATATATATATATATATATATATATATATATATATATATATATATGGGAAAAACCTCTCCAAGTTTGGAAAACCGTGAAAACCAAACTAAAAAATTCGTTTTTTGTTCCGATTTTTTTTATGGTGATTCTCTAAGTTAAAAAAACCCCCTTTATGCAAAAAAGTAAAAAAAACGCCTAGTAAATTTAAAGAAAAAATATTTTATAACTGATGTTACATATGTAACAGGGTACTGTTACATATGTAACAGGGTACTGTTACATATGTAACATCGGTTATAAAATATTTTTTAAAAAAATTTTTACTAGGCGTTTTTTTTTACTTTTTTGCATAAAGGGGGTTTATTTAACTTAGAGAATCACCATAAAAATAATCGGAACAAAAATCGAATTTTTTAGCTTGGTTTTCACGGTTTTCCAAACTCGGAGAGGTTTTCATTTTATCCTTCCTCTATATAATATATATATATATAGGCCTCG
>JBCNJP010000007.1:49636368-49684597 GCA_039602395.1 Deinandra increscens subsp. villosa | reverse complement strand
AATAAAAACGCATGTGTTAAAATAAATAACGCACCCTTACTTTTTATACATAAAATCATGCATACACTTTAAAAACCTCACAAAACACAACTTAACTGTCTTACGCTTTAATAAAAACGCATGTATTCAAACAAATCATGCACCCTTACTTTTTATACATAAAATTATGCATATTTGATATAAAAATAACTCATACACTCTAAAATCCTCACAAAAATGCAACCTAACTATCTTACACATAAATAAAACGCATGTATTCAAAATAAATAACGCACCCTTACTTTTTATGCATAAAATAACGCATAGTTGATATAAAAATAACGCATACACTCTAAAAAACTCACAAAACACAACCTACCTGTCTTACACTTAAAAAAAACACAAAGTAAATAACGCACCCTTACTTTTTTATGCATAAAATCACGCATAGTTGATATAAAAAATAACACATACACTCTAAAATAATCTCACAGAACAAACTACCTGTCTTAAACGTAAATAAAAAAACGCAAGTTGTTAATAAAAAATAACGCAAACACACAGAACATAATCGCACTTGTTAAAAAATTCACGCATTAGTAGCCTATCTGATTCAAGTAACTAACATATATATATTTAAAAATCACGCACGTTATTCTAAAAATCACGCGTACACTCCAAAAATCTCACAAAAACCACATGTTTCACACCTAATAAAATAACGCATGTTGTTCAAATAAAATATCGCAAACAATATAATACAAAAGCATAAAATAGATTAAAAAGAAAAGAGTGCCATATATTAATATTTATAAAAATTTACAAGTGGAATAGACTACTAAAGATCAAAAAACATCATAAAAACATTAAAAAAAAACCAAAAAAATGGGTGCCTAAATCTTCTTAAATATTCCAGCAGCCTCCACACTGTCCTTCCCCTTCTTAATGGTGATGTCGACAACACCACTAAGGAGGGAATGAATCTCCTCCTTCCGCTCCAGCTGCTGAGTAATATACTCAGCAGCAGCGTCTTTCATCGCGGACTCCGGCTCATCCACAAGCTCCTTAAGCATCCTGATGTGGCCTTGGATGATGTTGACAGTAAGACCCCTGATCATGGTGAAAGAATTACGCATTATGCGATCATCCTTCGATTATTTTGCATGCATTTGTTCAACAAATTGCATGACTTTGTTTTTAGACGCAGAGTTAGGGTTCGATGAAGAAGAAGCCATTTTTTATGTTAAAAGGATGAGAAGATTGAATTTAGGTCTGGGATATATGGGAGATTTGGGGACTTTGTCCATTGAGTATGGAATGTGCATGAAGAAAGACAGAATATATATATATATATATATATATATATATATATATATATATATATATATATATATATACAGAACAGAAAAATGTAGGGAAAATGAAACGTCGGATACAATTAATTTTTTTTTACATAATTAACCCAAAAATAAAAAAGTTAAATCGCTTCCATTTCACATCCCCACCCGTCCCCATTAACACGGTAATAAATAAAAAAGCTGGTGACGCATTTAATGGCATTTAATACCACGCGAATCTCATCATCCATCATCTATAAAGCTAGGTACTCGATTGCATTTTGAAATCACGCAAACACAGTTCATTCAATTAAACATCAAATCACAAAATCACAGATAACGAAAAAATGTCTTCATCTTCTTCCAACACCACGGAGGCCATCAACAACGCGCTCAAGGAGAAACTAACTCTGCAAATAATGCTGGAGTACAATAAGGAGAAACTGCTGATAGACTTCCTCGAACAAAATTTCGAAAGCCTCCAAGCAAACACGCAAGCTAGGGACGAAATCGCGTAGAAGATAAGCAGTCTGCCAAAGAATTCACTTAAAGACATTGTCCGTTTGTTTATGATAGACCAGGACAAAACGGATATGGAGCAGATGGAAACAATAAACAAAATACTCGAGGCTATGAGTGCCTCTCTTGAATTAAAAAAAAAAAGTATTTTTTACAAACTTATCAGTAGAATGTATCCTGTTATCAAAAAATAATAATAATATTTTTTGTATTTCTTCATTTATGTTGGTTTATGTTTACTTTAATCTATCCATATTATAAAAATAAAAAACACATCAAAAAATTGATTATTCAAAAAGAAAAAACTAACCAGTATTATAGAAAAAACAATTCGATTTAAAATTATGCAAACTATAAACTAATCACGCAAAAGATAAATTAATCACGCAAACACAGAAAACTCTAGTAAAAAAACTAAAACAAAACTACTTGAACATTATGAATGATTCCGCAAAAAAAAAAACAAAATCAACCTTAAAAATACACAAGTGTAACAATAAAATACACAATTATTACGCACACTATAATTGTGTGGGACTCCCGTTAAAAATACATGAACATAAGTTCAAAAATTTGAGATTCTATTATCACGCATGTTACTTGTATTTTCACGCATGAAGAAACTCGTAAAAATTAAGGTTACAACAATCACGCAACGACATATAATTAAAAACACAAAAATAAAATATTCACGCAAAACAGTAAAAACAAAAAAAGAATACAAAAAAATAAAAGTTACGCAATTTTTAACTAACTAACGCAAACAGAAAAACTCTTACAATAAGAAAAAAAAACATGAACATAAGTTAAAAAAAGTTTAAAAAAATGACTTTCTATAATCACGCATGTTGTTTTTTATTTTGACGCATGAAGAAACCCGATATAAAACACCTTACAACAATCACGCAAAAGATACATAATTAAAAACAAACGATGTGACGTAATCTACCGTCTATTTTAATTAACAAACTTTAAATTGACAAAAATGCCCCTTTGCGTCCAGAAAGAAAACGCCACGCGTCAGCCTCTCCTTTCTTCGCACGGAAAAAAACCTTTGTATTTAAACTTTCACCTATATATATATATATATAGGGTAAGGATCATGTGAAAACAACTTTTATTGCGAAAACACGAAAACAAATATTAAAACCTCTATAACTTTTTCATACGTTAATATTTTTATAAAAATTTTGCACCAAAATCCTTAAAATTATGTTATCTTTAGTTATGGGAAAAAATTTAAAAAATAATCAAATTTTTTAAAAAATTATTATTGCACAGGTGCAATAATTATTATTATTATTATTATTGCACATATGCAATAATATTAAAACCTTTATAACTTTTTTCATATGTTAAAATTTTTTATAAAAAATTGCACCATAAATCTTATAATTCGGTTATCTTTAATTCTGGAGAAAATTAAAAAAAATTCAACGTTTTTTTTATTTTTTTATTATTGCACATGTGCAATAAAAATTTATTATTGCACATGTGCAATAATATTAAAACCTCTATAACTTTTTCATACGTTAATATTTTTGATAAAAAATTGTACCATAGATCTTATAATTCTGTTATCTTTAATTCTGGAAAAAATTAAAAAAAAAATTAACGTTTTTTTTATTAATATTGCACATGTGTAATATAATTAATACGTATTATTGCACATGTGCAATAATAAAAAAAATCACGAAATTTTATATTTTTAATTTTTTTTCCCAGAATTAAAGGTGACATAATTTTAAGACTTTTGGTGCAAATTTTTTTAAAAAATATTATCGTATGAGGAAGTTATAGTGGTTTTAATATTTGTTTTCTTGTTTTCGCAATAACATCTTGTTTTTATTTGATCCTTCCCCTATATATATATATATATATATATATATATATATATATATATATATATATATATATATATACACCCAAAAGATGCCTAAGAGCACACAAAAAGACCCTAAAGTGTCCAAAACCCTTAGCCTTTGTCACAAATGCGTACTACGTGTCACACGTCAGGTTGCAGCTTGATTAAAACACCACTGCGAAGTTAGTTGACATGTATATTTACCCAAAATTTATGTGATCTAGTCTTTCTCTTCTCATCTAAACTCTCGAGCAAGGTTACAAACCTCTAGACAGGGTTGTGAAAATCTGTTAAAGCATTATCGGTTCGTCGCGTGAAGTATCTGAACAAGACGATGGTACAAAATGGTTATTACACGAAGTGGGTCCGAAGTGACACGAATTGTCATCCGAACTGATAGCTCCGGTGAGTTCGGGTTCACATGAACCGTGGGTTCGGGTGACTTCAGATGGCAGTAGTATATATAGTCGTTTTGCTTTGTAATTTAAAAAACGAGTTGAGTGTGAGCTGAGTGTTAAGTGTGTGTTTTGTAAGGTGTTTCTCTCTGTGAGTTCCAGATTGTAACTGTTCTTTGTTGATCAATAAATAATCTTTTAATTACGTTTCTCATCCAAAATAGCTAGATCGAGTAGACGATCCGACGCTCACGGCTTTTCAAGTAGTATCAGAGCTTTCTGGTTCACTATACTGATCTGTGGTTGCTATTTTTGGACTTTATGGAACAAAAAGTGTCATTTTTTGGAAAATTTGGCGTGTGTTTATGAGATTTTAACAATATCAGTCGCGTTTCTTATGAAATTTCACTCCTAAATCATTCCTTATCAATTTTTCTGATCTACTGTTGTGAATTTGATCCAAATCTGTCCATAATCGAGAATTTTTTACCAAAACATGTCTGGTTCGTTTCAGTTCGTGTGAAATGTTTCCAGTTCGAAAAATAACCATCACCCAAAGTGACAGTTCGCTTCAGTTCGCGTGAGTTTGGCTCAGTTCGTTTAAATGAAGTCCTAGTTCGGACGAGTTCGGATTCTTTCTAGTTAGGATCATTTCGGTTTGGTTCAGTTCGCTTCACTCCATATTCGGATTAGTTTGGGCGTGCTTGAATATCCAGTTCGGTTTAGTTTGGTCCAGTTCTGTTGCATATTTTATTTCAGATAATTCTCAGTTCGGTTGAGTTCGATTCAACTAGATTCAGTTCGGATAACCAGATTTTGACATTTTTCGTGATGTCGGATTTCAAGCTTTTGCCATTATGCGGAAACGCGATGCAAACCCTGATCAATTTTGATATCGAAATTGGAACAAGTCAGAAAGTTCTCAAGTTATTAAAGTTTGAAGATTATCACGATTGGAAGCAACGGTTTTCTGCTTATGTTAGCACAAATGATATCGATTTATGGATTCTGATTCAAAAGCTTTACAGACGTCCAACTGATGCTTGTGAATATAAAGAAATCAAATATTTTACATCGGAAGAGAGGAAGAGTTATGAGCTCGAACATAAAGCTTTTGGTTATCTTACCATGGCTTTACCTACTGAATTATTACATCAATTCAGAACTTGCAAGAATACTAAGCAATTATGGGATGCTTTATCGGCACGATGTGAAGGAAACGACCAATACAAAAGAGTCAAAGAAAGGTGTTAAACAAAGAATTTGATAACTTTCAACATTATGATAAAGAAAACATCACGGCTCTTGTATCAAGATTCTCACATCTGATAAGTGAATTGAAAGTTGTTGGAAAATTATGTTTTTTTGATCACACATGACAAAGAATTTTCTACATTATCATTTCATGAATTAACCGGGAAGCTTCATGCACGGGAAATGGAAATGATGAATTCTCACAAATGAACTGCTCAATTGCAAAACCCATAATTGTATCATGATCAGAATGCTACAAGCATCAATGCTAAAAATAAACCAATCAGTCTTAGTTCTGCACCAAGCACAACTTTCATTAGAAAAGTTATGGGAATGTCTGAAAATTCTAATTCTACAAGGGGTTGTAGTTTTACAATTCCAGGTATGACAAATCAGAATGCATTTCTGTTGAAACAACTGATGAATGTGCTACATTAATATCTGCTTTAATTTTATCTTCTCTTGGCTTTATTATTAACAACGTTGGTGATGATAAGATTACTTGAGAAGATTTCAATGAAATTGACGAAAATAATCTAGATGAAATGGATATGGCATGGCAACTAGCTATGTTGTCACAAAGAGCAAGAAGATTTTTGAAGAGAACAAGTAGAAGAACTATTACTCAAGATGGGGATTTGGGTTTAGATAAATCAAAAGTCAAATGCTACAAATTTGCAAAACTTGGTCACTTTGCAAGAGAGTTACAGCAAACTCAAACAAACATATCTGATTAAAAAACTACCAATGGTACTCAAGCTTCATCAAGTACCATGGCATTAGTTGTTCAAAGTGATGGAACGTATGATTGGTGAAAAGTTTTTCATAAGTCAGCATTGATTGTCACAGATGTTCCAGATGATTATTATTCCGATTCAAGTTCCTATGAATCAGCTGAGAAAGAAAATTCTGAAATTAAAATTGATAATTTGGTGAAGGAAAATGATTCATTGTTCAAAGAAGTCAGAATTCTCACTGCTGAACTTAAGTTAGTAAAAGAAGAGTTGGAATTGTCTAAGAAAAATGGAAAGGATTTTGAATTGAAGAATGCAAAGTTAGTTGAAGAGAATGCTGAATTGGTTCAAGAAGTTGAAAAATGGAAGGCTGAAGTTAAAGATGTTGAAAATGATTTCAATGACCTATTTGAGAAACACAAGATTAAGCTCGATGTGAACAAAACTTCTGATGAACTCGCTTTGAAAGCAAAAAGTTATTCTATTAAGAATGAAGCATTGTTAGAGGAGAATAAATAATTAACAAGGATAAATAAGTTATTGAATTCACACATTGATATTTAGAAAAGGAACGAAGATAAGTTGAAGAGAGAGTTATCTGGTGAGTTAGATAATTTCTCACTTCAAAAATCTGAAACAATAGGGTTGCTAAGAAGTTGATTGCAACAGAAAAGGAATTAGCCGAAGCACAACAAAAGATTTCTGATTTAAAGATTCAAATGATTGATACAAACCGTATTCTGAACAATGTTACAAATTCACAATCATTTACAAGTTTCTTAGCCAAAGATCAAAATTTTGAAAGAGTTTTTTGTAGGACCGTTACACCCGCGACTATTATCAAGGAAGCAGTCAATTTCGTGAAAGAAAAAGTTGAAGAATGTGCTTATTCAAAGTTTATAACATCAAATTCAGAAGAAAAAAAGGTTGTGACGAAGAAGAAGAACAATAAGAAGGGAAGGAAGATTGAGAAGAAATCTGTGATTCCTACATTTTCAAAGTTTGTGTCTGGTTCATCATCATCTGAGAATGGGCAGTTAGTTACTTCAACGGAGAAGATTTGTACTCATACTGATATTGATGAGACGATTTTCTTTGCACAGAAGGGTGTTCAAGAAGTTAAAGCTGAATTTTCTCGATTGGCGAAGAGCGGATAAAAATCTTCAAGTACGGAAGAAAAGATTCCAGCTAAATTTTCTTTGCATAGAAGGGTGTTTAAGAAGTTAAAGTTAAATAAAAAAACTATTAACGATGTTGATGTTCAAGCTTCAAAACAACAAAAGTTGAAGAAAATTAATTTGAAGCAAGTTAAGAAGGATGTTTTCAAGGCTACAAAAGTTCAACCTAAGAGGTTTTACAAGCTTAAGGGTTCGGAACAAATATTTTCTGAAAAAGAATTTCCACTTCACTGTGTGGATGCTCAGAAGATATCTAAAGTATTTGTGAGAGATGCTTTTCAGAATCACACAAAGAATCAAAATGCAAATTTTCTTCTGGAGATTCAAATTCTACTGCAAAGAGCCCGACTTCCAAATGGGTTCAGGATCATCACATCAGGTATATGATACTTTTTATAATCATTTTTTGAGGTAATCATGTTTTTGAAGCTTTGCAGGTTGCTAAAAGGGAGAACATAAACAATCGTTTCTGTTATATGTGTCGACAAAAAGGGTATATGGCACAAGATTGTCCGGTTCCTGCTGCTTCTACTTCTAAGCGCAGAAAGGTTCCAGTTTTTGGTAAATCTGCCAAACCAATGTTCATTGATGAACATGGCAGAGTGTTTGATGAACTTTAACCTACTTGTCACAAAAAACAAGAAAGATTTATTCCAAAATTTTCAGAAGTTTCAAATGTAGGTTGTTCATCACAGTTAACTATGATTGATTCATCAAAGACTACTTTACAAAAACAACAACAACAATGGAAACCTAAGGTGGCTTCGAAGCAAAACCAGGATACTGGTTGACAAGAAACGATTCGCTTCGGGTCATTTATAAACTGGTGTATTTGACCAGTGTGCATGTATCTCTAGAAGACCTATTAATGATTAAAAAGTTGTTGATGGAGGAGTATTCTGCTTATTTTAAGTTAAATTTCACAGTGATATCATCTTTCTAACCTGAAAGTTTCTCTAAAAAACTTACATTGACAGGTATCCGTGACAGTTGATCAATTTTTCTTTCTTTACATTTTGTTTTATAGTTTAGTGGGAGAAAATTGAAAAAGCCAAAAATAGTGTCTTGTTTTTAGAAAATAGAGAAATTCAAAAATAGAGTTTTTCATTTTTAGGGGGAGAAAGTGCATGTTATGAAAAAATGCATAATATGGTGAAGGTAACTACATGCAAAATATATATAAAATTTTGAGAAATTGATCATTGGGAAATGATGGTACATTGGCTTACGTATCTGACTCATGGATAGAGTAGATGAAAAAGCCACAAGATCATTGTTTGATATGCTTGGTAGGCTCGAAAAATCAGAAAGTATTCAGATGTGATATACATTAAATATTATGCTTAATCATGTGGATAACATCTTAAAGCGTATTTCATGACAAAACCATTGCTTGTCCCCACACTTAAACCTTTGCTTGTCCTCAAGCAAAACTTTATAATATGTGGGCTCAGACACATCCCTAATTTCCATTTTTGTGCTTTGTCAAGACTTGTGCCCTTAAAAGTTGTACCTCCTCCATTTTTTGTACTTTTATTCCATTAACTTATTTTAACCTTTTAGGTTTGAAGTAAGTTATTTATGAAAAGCCTACTTAGAAATTTATTTAAATATTTACTTACACACCTCACAAGTGGTAACTCATCACTCGGGTTAGAGATTTTCTTTTTGGGGTGGACACTCATACCAGGGTAAGATGAAATAGAGAGCATATGCTTGAAACGGAATCGAACCTCCACCGATCTCACCAGAAGTCACAAGTTTATCATGAGGTCTTAAAGGGTAGGATTAGGGTTAAAGGGTAGGAGTGCTTTATTTGAAAAGGGGTAAAAGCGTAAATAAAATGGTCTTTTGATTTTTTTTCAAAACTTTGGAGTCTTTCACTATTTTCTAATTGAATCTTCTAGAGGCATAATAGCTTCTAAGGATTTATCCCATTTAATTTGACCATTTTTTTCATAGACAACGGGTATAAAGTCTAGGGTCATCAACTTTATGCCTTGTTATTAATAGTAGGAAAATAGTGAAAGTTTTTACTTATGAAAAACCTTTTTAAAGAGCCGTTTATTTACTAAAGCAAAGGGGTGTAAATAGAAAAAAGTTAGGGGTTTCTGGGTGATTTGCAGAGGGAGTTTATTCTGCAAATAAATTGGGGGTTAAGAAATGAACAGGTTTAGGCTCAAAGGGGCTTACTATGGGGTATTTTTTGGGTAGAGAATGGGTGAGAAGAAAAGAAATACTAGTTGCCTCAATCCTTTAAAATTGTGGCTTCTAATTTTCCGTCTCGGGACGTATTACCGTGTCAAGTTCTACCTCTTTCTCATTTACCTGGTTTCTCTCTTAAAAAAAGCATGATTTATAGTTAATCAGTCTATAAAGGGCTCAAATTATTACTAAAAAGGGAAAAGGAAATGTGTAAGTTTATAATTAAATAAATTTGGTTTCATCTTGTCAGTAAAAATTCACTTCAACTTTTTTAGGTTTTTACAAAATTAATGGAATTTTAATTTGATAAATGAGAGGAGGAAAAACTTTTTAGACACGTTTCTTTTAAAAACAACAAATTTTTGAAAAATTTTGGGCAGTACAGAAGCCAGTTTCCAAATACGTTTTTGTGTAAGGCTTGAATTAGACGAAGCAATGGTTTGAGTTTTCTCCTGGATTTACCCGAATTGTTCCTGTCCCCATACTCAAATTGTACATTATCCTTAATGTGTCACATGCATTCAGATTAAGGATAATGTAATAGAAAAGTAAAGGGTTAGAATTTTTTTTGGCAAAGTTTCCCCAGAATTTGGGACATTTTACCCGTCGAATGATTACCACGACATATTGTTTTGACCTCCCGGCCCAGTTAGCTGCAGAGCTAGCCAATCCACCTGCTTCTAAATTAGTCAAACCATAACACAACATAATAAAATAAAAACATACAAACAGTGTCATCATCCATACCTAATAACTGAACATAGAAATGTATCAAACATAAAATTAAATGTTATCAATGCCAGATGTCATGTGCACGGCATATCTTCGTGCAAACCAAGAGAATATCATACATGTTAATCAATATCGGAGTCAGCCTCTAATTCATCTTCCATGAATTCAGCCGGCACAGGATCCCATACCCGCTGCTGTATGTCCATCATCCTAAAAGGATGATGAGTGGTAATCGAGGTGAATCTGTGGGTATATTTTATATCTGCGAAGATGATAGCTGGGGTCTATGGAGTGCCACAGGGATATCTACGTTGTAGGCCCTGTAGTTGTGTTAGATAACACCCCTCATGTACAATGAGCTATTATCATTTAGTGCGGCGTCCTCAAGGATATGGCTACATAAGGCGTGAGGGATATTCAAGGTTTCCCTCATTAGGAGGCTGTAGAATACCAACATATCTCTTGAGTTAAACATCACAGCTGAATTCCCTCGAGCAAAGATCGACCAGGTGATGCAATGGTGGACGTAACGGTGTAGCGAGTCATGCAGCCTCAAGCTCCTGGTGGTGCTTGGGTTATAACCTGTTGTCCCAGTACCAATCGTCTCCCAGAAAAATTGTCGGATTGCTCCATATTATGGATCAGACTGGTGCTCCTCGTATGGCAAGCACCATATTGAGCTTGCTAGAGATTGCAGCTCGTGTGGCCGGTAGAATCCTATGTCAGTTATAAACTACCCCAAAGACCTCTCATACCAAGTCCGCCCTAGTCTGAACCTCACAGCTCTTGGTGCATCTATGTCCGTGATGTTAGGGTTGAACATAAAAGATGCCAAGAACTCGATTGTGTAGTTTCTAACCCCAATAGGTGAGAATTGATCAAGTGGCCACAGAATCGGATTCGTCAACAACTCGGTATACCTGTCTATCTGGTTGAGACGCTCGAGAGTAGCGGGGTGGGGCATCACGACTAGGGAATCACGCCGTAGCACGAGCCTTCGAAGTCTTTATCGATAGTATCTCTCATCCGGGGCATCGAAAGTGATCCAGTCTGCCCTGAAATGGAAAACATGAAGATCTTAGTGCAAATGAAACAAGAAAAAGTGAAGTTTTAAAAAAATAGGGGTCCGACACAGGTCGTGCTTGGTGGGGCATGGGTCGTGTCGTCTGGATTGGTCCAGTTTTCTGCACAGCGATGAACAGCACAGGTGGTGTTGGGTTCAACACAGGGCGTGTTACTCGAGCCTGGGTGATATTCAAGAATGATGAATAGCACGGGGCGTGCCTACCACAACACGCACCGTGTCACCCATTTTTTTCCAGAAAATCATAAATTAAGAACAGCACGGGCTGCATTGGTCCAAGCACCAGGCGTGTTGTTCATCTGTTCTTCGGTTTTTAACCCAGAAAATCGTGATTTTGATGAAATTAAAAACTTTTTGCATGATCAGGATCGTAAACTTCCAATTTTAACTACCATGTCTACAATTCTTCCAAAACTTAAATCATCTATCATTAATCTAAGTTTTTCTAAACTAGAGTTTTCGGGAAAATTTGTCAAAAACTACTCTAATTCGTGTGTTTTGACATGGATAATCAACAAGGGTGATAATTAGACACTTATTAGACACAATTCTACAACAAATTTTAGTCAATTCGGTCTACAATCTCGGATTTGAAGAAAAGCCCTAATTTGACCTAACTAGAATTTTTTAAGAAAAACAAAGGGGTTTGGTGACTTACATGATGGTGATGGATGTGGAGGGAAGAAATTCGTGACGTGGAGATGGAATCCGGCCAGAGAGAATTTTCGAGCACAACTCGTGTAAAATGACATCACAAAAGGGTGTTTCTCCCTTTTGTCCGGCTGTGGTCCCGCTCAGCACGGGGCGTACTTGGTGGGGGACAGTCCGTGTTGGTCGGTTGCTCTGGTGATGTGGTGATCATATAAGAACCTAAAAACCTCAAAGTTTTCTTCAAAAGTTTATTTATTCTAAAAACAGCTTGGTTTATCTACAGGTCGGAAGTTGGACATGGTTTATTGACGTTTTGGTAATTTTCAAAAACTTAGTTTGATTAAAATCTTATTTGATTCGATCAGACAGGATATTCTGATAGTTTTGTTTTAAAAGATTTTTTAGATTTCTCCAAACAAGTTGAAATAAATCAAAACACTTACATGGGCCGAGGGTTGTTATTTTCATAAAATTTTACTACAATAACTTCCCTGGCCGTTGATGATTTCTTCTTTCCTTCTTGGCTCCCTGTTCCTTCCCGTGGATCCTTCCTGTACATGAGAGGAGTATTTGCTAGCCAGACAAATTCTTCTGCGGGTGCAGTGTAGGTAGGAGATTAAAAGTGAAAGGTTGATTTTTTTTAAATATATACTACTATATATTAATTAACTAAATTATACTAATATAATATTTTATTTATATATATATATATATATATATATATATATATATATAAAAGGAAAATTTTGGTTAAGCCGTTAACGCATGTTTTTCTTTGAATCCTCGTTTGTGTACCCGGCAACAGCGCCAAAAAGCTTGACGTGTGCTGAGGTATACAAAAAATATGGCAGTTTTTCTTTAACCTTTTTAGCAACTTGAATCTTTTAAATTTATAATACCTGATTTACTTGACAGCTACCATTTCATCAGGTTACATGGGCAAGTGCACCCATCGTGGGTAGTATAGTAGTGGTAAGTTGAATTGGGGTCGATCAGGACACAATGGAAAATGAGAGCTCCCAATAATCAACCTTTATTAACGTTTAACCAGAGTCTATCTTTTAATTTTTAGAAAATAAGTTTGTAATATATATATATATATATATATATATATAGATAAGTAAAATGGGTTTTGAGATTTAAATAGTCTTTGTCAATATTGATTGGAGAAACATACCATTAGCTTGAAATCTAGTTGTTGCTTTACGACTTTGCTTTAAGATTGTTTATCAGCCGAAGACCAGCCACCTTTCGGAGTCTTAGGCTGATTCACTATCTCCACGATCAACCGTCTACGAGGAGTACAAACGTTGTGGGAAGGTGTCACTAATAAACAAACAAAGTGGTATAATGCCACTTACTTACGGGGTCCCTCAAACCGACGACTTAACGTACTTAACACGCCGTCATGAACCAGTAGGGGAACAACCCTTCGTGCCAGATTATTTTAATATGAAAATTACATTTTTAAGGGACTCCAGTCCGTTTCATATGCACCTAGCTCTCTGCATGTATACGTAGGATGTAACCAGCGCCAAGTTCACAAACACGTACCATCTTGGCTTCCGTGAAGTGACAAAATATTACCAACCCTCATTCCCAACCAAATACATTCAGCCCGCACCTGCGTGTTTAGCTGAGTTTCCTTACATAGACATAAGGAAGGGTGCGAGTCACCTTTTGGATCATGCATCGTCCCCCGACCGGGTGTCACAAGTCCGGCCTTTGGGATTTCGACTCCCCAAATGGTCTGTGATACGAAGAGCATATTTGGTTCAGAAAATTAATAATAAACTTTTAATAAAAAAGGTCTTTATAAAGTCATTAGAGACACCTTAAAACAACATTTATAAAGACAACTCGAAAACTCATTGGTAACCAATCAAGTGTAAGAGTTTAACTAATCATTGCTGATTAGCTTAAAGATGTGCCAGGTAATAAACGAAGAATTTCATAGTCAAAATGTTTTCATTTACTAATGCTAGTTATAGTTCTTTCAGTGGTGGACAAGCATGGGCCGTGCCCTGCTTGGAACGGGTTGTGTTGTGTCAGTGACTTTGATCCGCAAATCTTCCTTCCTCAGAGGCACATGCCATGTTGAATGGGGCACATTTTAAGGGGGAGAAAGTGCATGTTATGGTAAAGTGCATAATCTAGTGAAGGTAAATACATGCAAAATATATATAAAATTTTGAGAAATTGATCACTAGGAAAAGATGGTACACTGGCTTACATATCTGACATGGATATAGTAGATGAAAAAGCCATTAGATCATTGTTTGATATGCTTGGTAGGCTCGGCAAATCAGAAAGTATTTAGATGTCATATACATTAAATACTATGCTTGATCATGTGGACAACATCTTGAAGCGTATTTCATGACAAAATAGAAAAATGTGTGAAAAAGAAAAATGAGAAATCACTGTGTATACATATATTCTTTTTTCAAAATTTAAACTTGTTTGATTTTCTTTACTTTCTCAAACGATCGGACTTTCTCTGCGTATCGAAAGATCGACCTGATTGTTGTTCTTTTGAGGTTCTGCTTTATTTTCTTTGGTGTTTTGTATAATTCATCGGACTTTATCTGAGTCCACAAGACCGACCTGATTGTTTTTTAATTATACAATTTCAACTTCTTATTTTGTTAAATCCGAGGCCTTATCTGTGTATCGAAAGATCGACCTTAAGATAGACGATTTAACGTTCTTATTTCCTTTTGCATGAAACACAGTTGACGATATCATGAATACAATACACGATGTGATAATCACAAGTGTTATCACACAAGAAAAAGAATAATGTCTGAGTATGTCTCATAGTGTAAGATACATTGGTCAAAGCAAATCTAACAATACCTTAACATATCCAGATGTTATGAGTATGATTCTGCCAGAGTTTAAAATGAACAAATTATACCAGCAATCAACATGACTTATGTGCTTCAATTAGTTTAAATTGAAGTGTAATTCAGTGCGTCATGTCTAATATGATCCCAGATACTGATCTTTCTGGTACCAAAAATAAAGTTTGATTCTGTATTGCAATTTTATTTCATTTCAGAAAATTCTAAAAGATTTCGGTGCGAATTAGCTTTAGTTTTAAAGAAAAAATCAAAAAGAGTTTAGGGTTGTTTTGATATAATCTTTCTAAAAGTCAAAAAGATTTTGTTTCTGCTTTGTTTTCGATCTGATCGTCACGGGATACAAATCAAATATTCAAAACCAAAATATCTTGGAGTCTCAAAGAGACGTTTTGCGCCAAGATTATTTATGATTGAACATGTACTAAGTGGAAAAAGAATGTCACAACTTCAAGTCTTCTGAAGCTGCTGATATGGATAGAAACACATTGTTCATCGTCAAGTTTTCAAGATCAAGCTAACCATCAAGTTCAGGCGGAGTTTATTCGAAGATATGTTTTGATTGGATGAACAGTTACTGCACACGTCAAGGGGGAGTTTGTTAGAGCGTTATCGGTTCGTCGTGTGAAGTATATGTACAAGACGATAGTGCAAAATGGATGTTACACGAAGTGGGTCCGAAGTGACACGGACTGTCATCCGAATTGACAGTTCGGGTGAGTTCGGGTTCGCACGAATCGTGGGTTCGGGTGACTTTGTATGGTAGTAGTATATATAGTCGTTTTGCTTTGTAATTTAAAAAACGAGTTAAGTGTGAGCTGAGTGTTAAGTGTGTGTTTTGTAAGGTGTTTCTCTCTATGAATTCCAGATTGTAAATGTTCTTTGTTGATCAATAAACAATCTTTTAAGTACGTCTGTCATCCGAAATAGCTAGATCGAGTAGACGATTCGACGCTCACGGCTTTTCAAAATGTGCGGTAGGGAATTTTTGTGCTTGATAGAATGCATATTTTATCACCTTGGATTTGTGTGGGACTTATTATATGTTCATAATTAATTCACTATGATATTCATCCTGATTAAGTTCGAGATTTAGAGTTTAAAGTGGACCAGTATATTGGCAATTACTTGGACTTGATCAAGTAGCAGATGCTAAAAAGGGTTCCTTAGTTCAGAAGGGGTCGGTATGATCCCTGAAATTTGTCTTATCAAGCCTGTCCCGCTATGTAATTTTATTGGTAATGTTTTTTTTTTGTTAACTTTGTTTGTTGATTAATTTATTGTATTCTTTTCATAAATTTTCTTGTTTGTCGGATTTGTCCTCATCATGTTCGAGCTTAGGGGAAGTTTGGTGTCAAAAGATTGGGGGTTAAATTGTTCAAAGCTAATGATTGATAAGGTTTGGGCTAAAAATGTCATGCGGTTGAAAATAGGGTTTGATATGGTAAGGTCGGCTTTACTTAGGTCTAGACCCGCACCCATTTTTCCCTTTCTTCTTTCTTCATCGTTGTCTCCTCCCCTCATCTCCTCATATCATCGCAGACCACCATTATCCACCCCATCACCTCCTCCTGTTGTCACCAACCATCACAGCCACCATCACAGTCATATCTTCACCGTTCCTCGTCGTCACCAACCTCCGATCTCTTCACTGCTTTCCAAACATCACCACCTCTGTCGTTGCTCAAGCGCCGCTCAATCAACGATCCGTATCGATCATCATCTCACATCGTCGGTGTTTCACAACATCACTGCTCATCATCGGCTATCTCTGCCTACTCTCATCTGAGCCCTGCTATTAATGGGTTCCTCACTCAATTTCTTCATGGAGGACGCAAGGTTTGCTTGATTTGTTTATGATTTGTTTGTTGTTTTTGTGTGTCTTGATGATTTTATAGGTTTTTCAATGGCCCGATGGTTTTTTCAAGTTTTTATAGGTTTCTGGTGGTCTCCGGCGACCTGGACGAAGAAGACGGTAAGTCTTCGGTTGGGCGCTAGGGTTTTTGGCTCGACCGAGTCATCTTCTAGGTTTTCGGTTCAACTAGATGGCTTTTCGGTCCTATCAAAGGTCTTCGGTTCGATCGAGTAATCGTCAAGGTATTCAGTTCGGCTACTCAACCTCTTCGGTTCGGTCTTCATTAGGTCTTCAGTTTGGCTCATGGGTTTTTGGTCATAGCCTTTGGCTGACCGAAAACCTAAACCGAATACCCCTATGTGAACCGAAAACCTAATCTAGTGTCTTTGTTGACCGAATACCCTCATTTGGACCAAAAACCCAACCGAATATTACATTTTAAGCCAAAAATGTCCATCATTTGATGTTTAAGTCATAAATGTGCATCTTTTTTACCATGCGTGTTTGCTGATATGATCCTTTGAGTTTGTGCAGTGAAATGGAGTTTGCAATGGATCACAACATCGTTGCATTCATGATTGATCCTCTTGTTGACCATTATGACTTGTTCAGATCATTAATTACTAGGTTGAATAAGTGTTTTCTTCATGTTGTGTTGAGAAGCACTCCTATGGTATGCAAACAGATGATCAGAGATTACTAGGGTACTGCAGAAGTGTGTGACGACAAGAAACAGTTTATTGCTGAAATTCAGAATACACAGATTGTTGTTACTAAAGAAGTTATTCGTCAAGCTCTAGGATTTGGAAACAATGCAGAGGATCCCACAGAATACCCTAAAGATAAGGTTTTGGAAATTTTGAGAGAAATGGGTTATCTGGGAAATACTCCACCTACTATGAAGAAGCTCTTGCCTATCTATTGGAAGATGTTAGCACACTACATGCAGAAGTGTTTGTTTGCTAAGAAAAGCAGTACTATGAAGAAGCTCTTGCCTATCTAATGAAGTTTTAAGTCGTGCCAGATGAAAGTTTTTAGCTGTTTGAAGATTCATTCAGATGATTCTAGATAGCAGATATCCGATGTTGAGAAAGTCGAGTGACATTCTAGATAAAAAAACCTATGGGGTTTGATGTGTTTTCCCTAATTCATCCATCAGGCGTAGGAAAGAATAAGTCAGAAACTTCATGCCTGGGAAACAAGTTTGGTATGTTTGCTGAGGTTACACAAGGTAATCCAGCTCCTGTTCCACTGAATGTCGTTATTGCTGATGAGCATGGTGTTAAAGTGGTAAGACAACCTTTTCCCGAACCAACTGAAGTGAATGTACTCAGATATTGAAGAAGTTGACCCTTTTATTGAGTTAAACCTTTCAAGAAAAAAGAAGGGTGTCTGAGGATCCTCTACTCAGTCCTCCTTTGAATAAAGATGTGACTCAGTCTACAGATATTGCTGATAGCCAATCACTGCACCCAATTAAACCTCAACCCAATCAGAAAAGAAGACTTCTAGATCCAAGGGTACCCATTCAAAACAATTCTGATATGGGTACATCTTCTGCCTAATGAAGAAAAAGGAAAGAAAAGAAAACTCCTGAGTCTGTTTCTATTTGTGATTTGAGTTTGCGTGTCTCTACTCTGGAAGCCCAAAATGAGTTGATTGCACAGTTGTTAGATAATCAGTCAAAGCCGATTGCTCAGAACAATGTATTCATTACTCAGATTAACTATCTGAATGCTATGATCACTGCCTTGAAGAATAAGTTGAATGACAATTCATCCCCTATGGATCCAAGACCAGATGATCAGGGTGATAATCATGGAAATGAAGTGGAAATTCCAGAAGAAGGTCAAGGCAATCCAAAATCGGTGTCCGATTCTGAAGCTCCTCATTATGACCCAATCTCAAGTGCTGATTCTGAAAAGCCTTTTAATGTGGAGGATTACTTAGTATCTCATGATCGCAATTATCCTCCAACTGTAGATATGCGTCCGAGGGAATACATATATGTTTCTGGCCCTTCTACAGGTAATGATGAATGGTTAACTGGTACAACAGCTCCACCTCCGGAGAGGTACTTGATACAACTGGGTGAGCATATGCATGACAGGACAAGTATTCGCTTTGATGTGAAATATTGGGAATACGATGTAGCAAAGAAGATGTTTGTTGTCCGACAAAAGGGTCCTGCTCCACTAGAATATTATGAAAAATGGACCCAGTTCTTTTCATTGTTGTTCTTGATCTAAAGAGCTCAGCCAAATCTCTGTTCTTCAATTTTGATAATGATGGTCAAGTGGCATGTTTTTTGAATAAGCTTCAGAATGCAGTGAGAAATGATTTAAAAGATTTCAAGACAGCTGAGACCACTATGAAGGTGCATAAAGGGGTTTATGATAGTTATACTGGGAAGGTATTTACATAAGTAAGATGGCTAGAAACAGACAAGACTAAAAGAATTCCATTGCCTCCCAAACACCCTGAGAATCACCTGCATGATTTTCAAACTTAGGCATACAAAAATTACTCAGGAGAAGCAATGATTATATGTAAGAGCAAGTCTGTTCTGGTGAAGGATGTTCATGATTTGTTGCGGTTTCGTGACGCTGACATCAAAGTTCTTAGTCGCCATCAAATTGAACATTATCCCAAATATCAAGAAGATGCTAAAAGTTATACTCGTGTTTTAGCTACCATTGTTGCAGATGGAGTGTGGGTTAGACCAAGCAAAGACTCAAAGGGCTTTAAAATGTAGAAGACTTTAATGTCATAAGCCTAGGGAAGATTGTAAAGCCCTATTTTGTTAAGGCTTATGCATTAGAATTACTTTTGGGCTGGATTGTCTTTTGTAAAAGTTAATGGGTCTAGAGTTAGTATTTTAGGCTTGTATGTAATGGGTTAGAGAGTGGTAGGGTGGGCCGATTTAGGGGTTTACGCATGTGATGAGTTTGTATTTAAACAAACTCATCCCATCGTTTTGTGGTAGTTGATGTCAGGGGGTTCAACCGGCCCTAGGGTGAAGATTATTGTTTCAAGGTGATCTTAAAAATTGTTGGCTATTGCATCTTAACCATTGGTAATGTGTTCTTATTTTAGTGTGATTATTTGATTGTTCTTGTTTCTTGAATAAACCACAAAAGGGATTTCGCACCTTTAGTTGTTCTTGATATCATGTAGGACTAATTTTTGTACCTACAGAACAACCCACACATCGGATTATTTTATATGAAAAACATCTTTTTAAGGGATTAAGGTTTGTTTCCTCTATGCACTACTCTCGCACATATATCGGCGGTTATAACAAGAGTCAAGTCCACCAACGCATTCACCACTAGATCTACGCGGTGGCAAAATTTTAACAACCCTTTTTCCCAACCAATACCTTCAGACCGCACATGCGTGAAAACCATAAGGATCATAGACATAAAACATTTGAATGTATTGCTTTGCATGGGGTATGAGTCACCATAAGGATCATGCATTGTCCCTTAGTCGGGTGTCACAGGTCCGACTAGTAAGATTTTGACTCCTCAAATGGTCCACAATACACAAGGTACGTTTGTTCAAAAGAGTGACAATAAACTTTCAATGAAAATATTATTCATCAAGTCATTTTTGCACACCTTGAGGTGAGTTTATAAAACCATTTTACCAGCCCGCCAAAGATACGGTTTCCCCAATTAAGTGTAAGAATTTAGCCAGACATGGCTTTAAAGATATGCTTAAGAGAAGATGAAAGATTCATAGACAAATGCAAATCAAATTCCACTTAATTTAATGTTCTTACAATGTTGACGGATGATTAAGACACCAAAAACAAGTGGCTCGGAAGGTGTAAAACATCGTAGTAAACTAAATGGAGAGAAGAATTAGCGGTTTGAAATGGAGGACTTTGGCTAGTATTTATAGGCAGCTCCCGGCTAGGAACACGGGCCATGCCCGTCAGAACTCTGTAAAATCTTCGTATGTTAGGAGGGACGGGTCATGTGTCAGCGGCCACGGGTCATGTGTCAGCGGCCACGTGCCGTTTTTTGTCAGAGGACATGGGCCTGTGTGCAGGAACACGCGGCGTGCTTGTCAGATTCTTGAGGCTAGCTTTTCACATGTAGCAGAAGCAAGAGCATGGGTCATTCTTAGGTGAGCACGGGCCGTGTTTGGCCAAAAATTACAGTTTTCAACAACTTTTCTACATATTCCGCTTCTTTTGTAATTTGACCCAGATTACTCTGAAAAACAAAAATGGAAACAATACAACACTGTTTTATTGATAGTTAGAAAGAAATAACTCATTTTTGGGGGAATATTTAGTATAAAAATATTTATAAGCGCATATCAGGAGCAAATTTAGGCGGCATGAATTTCACTAGGTCAATACACAGGTTTTTAAATCATTAATAGTTTTTCCTTCCATATGGTTTTGGGCGCGTTTTTGTGCCGCATGTTTACTTATCTTTATTTACGCTTCCACATGTGTTAAAACTATTTTCCTACATGGTCTAGTATGGATAATCACTCAGGTCCTGGTTTGTCACATGCCTCGCGGTTATACTCCGTAGGTGGATTTTGAGGGTGTGACAACACGCTTGAATCCAAGAGTATAAAATTGAGCTAAAAAAGTCGGTCTTCCCTCTGTTTTGTGAAAGCAAAGACCTGGGGATGCTAAAGTCTTTAGTCAGGCTCTCCTCTATTTTGCGTAAGCAAAGACCAAGAGGTTTGACCGACATGCTTAGATCACTATAATTATATATATATATATATATATGTATGTATGTATGTATGTATGTACGTATGTACGTATGTACGTATGTACGTATGTACGTATGTACGTATGTACGTATGTACGTATGTACGTATGTACGTATGTATGTATGTATGTATGTTTACCCAAAAGATCTCTAAGAGCACACCAAAGAGACCCCTAAGTGTCCAAAACCTTTAAGCCTTGTGTCACTGATGTGTACTATGTGTCTCACGTCAGGTTGCCGCATGATTGAGACACCACCAGAAATCAGTCGACTTGTACATTACACCATTTCTCTTCTGTGATCTATTATTTTCTCTTCGCATCTTAAACTCTCGAGCAAGATTCCAAACTTTTGGGTAAATTTGTGAAAACATGCAATAGGGAACCAGTATACTTGATAGACTGCACATTTCAATTACCTAAGATTTGTGTGGGACTCGTTAAGTGTTCATAATTAATATACACTGAAAAGATAATATAAGTGACAAACAGTCTAACTAAGGCAAGGAACGTGAGTTTAAAGTGGACCCATATGCTAGCAATCACCTGGACTTGTACGAGTAATGAAAGCTGAAAAGTGTTTTTCAGTTCGGAAGATGATGATTTGATCCATAATAAACCTTCTCATGTGTGACTTGATACATATTTGTTTGATTTTAATTTTTTCTTTTGTGATTTCTTAAGTTTTATTGTTATTTGTACAAGTATGGCTAGGTTAATTTAAAAGTTTCTATGTGTTTTGTGCATGAATGTACCCCCCCCCCCTCGCCACCCCCACCCCCCAAGAAAAAATAAGAAGAAGATATAATTTTTTTAAGGGGAAGAAGGGAGGATAATAAGTATTATCTGAGAGGAATATCAGCTAAGGGGAAGTAACAAGAGGTCTCGGGTTAAGGGGAAGTTATTTATATAGGAAACCTATAATCTGTATTAGGGCTTTTGGATTAAATAATGTTATTCACCTACTAACCCAGAAACCAGTTATCATCATATGTCTGGTTGTGTTTGTTGCTTTGATGTGTCAGCCAGGTTGATGATTGAACAAGGAAAAGCTAAAGATCCTGTTGATCAAAAGTTTGTTGTTGCTGCTGCTGCTCATGTTAAAGAACCAGCCGGACAAATACTTCCCTATCTGGAAAAAGCTGCTATTTAGGGAAAGTTTGTTGGTTTTGTTAAAGCTTCCAAAGGTTTCTAAAATAAAATGTTCACAAGTTAAGGGGAATTTGGAGGCTTCAAGGTATATCTTGAAGGAAAAGGTGTAGAGCGTCAAGATTATGTAGTCTGAAGAACAACTAAGTTTGCCAAAGATAGAGGTTTTAAAGTTTTATCCTAGATGTGAACTGGTTCGTATGCACAAGTGAGTTGTCCTAGGGGTCCAAGCCTTCGAATGGGTTAACTCATAATTGTCAAATGAGTTGTCAAATGAAGTCATGCATGCAGAAGCGATCACGTGAGGAATAAACTTAGTCAATGCGAATTGTTTGTTTCTTTAGTTGTTTCTAAAATAATGGGGGACTAGTTCTCCAATGTATTTCCTTGTTGATAGGAGACTTTTCCTGCAACCAATCTAGTGATCCCAATTGCATCTATTAAATCGTTGAGGTTTCTTGAGCTTGACTTCCAACCTAACTTCCTCCTTTAGTTCACCAACGAAACAGCCGACGAGGAAAGACTCCGGTAGGCCATCAACCCATTGCGAGAGCGGTTCAAATGCCTCTTGATAAGCGATCACCGTGGTAACCTGTTTCAGGCGATGCAGGGATTCAGATGGGTCTTTATAATCATTCGGCCCGGACCGACTTGTAGAGGCTAGATTATGAGGCTTGTAATATTAAATAAGTTGGGCTGGGCTTAGAGGGTTTAATTAGAATCATAGGCTAGTTTGATTATTGTTTAGGCTAGTTTATGATTGGGCTTGGGTTTACTTTTGGGTTTATGATCCAAAAGGGGCCCAATAGTAAACCCAATGGTGGTCTATATATAGACCACTTGACCTCCTCATTTGGGTGCTGGAGTTTACGATTATGAGAGGAGGAGCCAAGGTGTTTACGATCCAAAGTGATTACGATCGTAAACCCAAGAGAAGTGTGTTTACGATTTTCTGAGTTGTACCCGACAAGTTCATCTTGTGTGCAAGTTCAAGTTTTTATTGTTTAATCATCGTATTCTTGTGTTCTCTTCATCTTTCTTCTTGAATCAATCACCTACGAGGATTCCGCACTCGTTTGTGATAGAAATATCGTGTGTTTGGGAGATTTCGGACCTACAATTGGTATCAGAGCTAAGAATCTTAGATTCGAGGCTCTCACGATATTGATTCAAGAGTTTTCTGGGTTTGTGTTCGAGTTTTCTTGAAGATTCAAAGGTTTTTGGTGTTCACGACTGTTGCTGCTGCTGTTCTACGTGATTACGACTGGTTTTTTCTGGGTTTTGGGGTGTTTACGACATTTGCAGTTGAAGATCTGCATCTTTTGGGCGTTTACGACATTAAGACTGGGTTTTTAGGAGTTTACGATCCGTACTTTTGGTGTTTACGATATTTCCAGGTCGTAATCAGAGTTTACGACATTGTAGTATCGGAATCAAGGAGTCGGAATCGAAGTTTACGATCAATTGGATCGTAATTGGTGTTTACGATCATCGCTTATCGGAATCAGTGTTTACGACAACCGGAGTCGTAATCAGATATCGTGATCGAGTGTTTTCGATTCATTCTATCGGAATCGGTGGTCACGAGTTCATTAGGTCGTAATCAGGTGTTTCCGATCGTAAACAAGGGTTTGCGATCGTAATCAGGTTTTTTTTTCTCTCGTAATCTCACTTGTTTGGACATTCGGACTTTAGTTTTAGGTTCCCTAAGCTTTCGTAATGGATTCGGTTGAAGAAAAGAATATATTAGAGGACGAAGATGCTGAGATATGCCCCAATCCTACTTGTGCTCGATTAATTCCTGAACTTAGGCAAATGTGTAAAAATCTTCAGTCAGAATTGTTTGAGACAAAGTGCGAGAGGAGTTCCTTTAAGGGTAGATGGCAAAAGAATGAAGAAAAAGTTAAAGCCCAGAAATTAGATATAGCAAAATATAAGAACCTTGCAACTGAGAACGCCTATTTGTATGACAACGCTAAGTTAGAGATAGCTGAGCTAAGTAAGCAGATAGATGACCTGAAGCATAAGAACAATGAGATGCAGGTTAAGCTTGATATGAATCAAATGAGGAGCAAAAGAATGCTTGATGCTGGAAAGGAATTGTCACATGCTGTTGTGGCTGGTCAAGTTGGGAAACACACACCTGGATTTGGATCAGAAAAGACTGATAAGGCCTTGGCTGCAAACAACATTATTCCTCCACCAGTTCCCAGAGACATTATAGGAATACTTCTTAGTGAGGATCAAGTTGAACGAACCAAGTCAGATTATAAAGAAGCTGCTCCTCCTATTGATAGTGTCTTGGTTGGAACTACACCATTGACTCAAGAGGAAATAGACAACGAGGCAAACATGACATATGGTGAAGGGAGAATAGAGGACGTATCAAGAGATGATGCTGAGTGCCAGGAGTATAACAGATGTCATAATTCCAAGTCTGATGATGATGGGGTAGAGTTGAAACCATACCCTAAAATTGAAACCCCATGCTTGAAAGTAATTGACGAAGTCAAAAGGGAAAAGGTGATCTTGACGACACGGCCTGGGGGGAAGATCTTTATGACATCTGGATCTATGTTTGACCAAGAACCAGATGTTGGGTATGACTTACCATCCTTCTCCTCCAAGTTCTAGGGAATAACTGATGGAGTGATCGGTGAAACTAAAGTTGAGAAGCCAAAGATCACCATCAAGCATCCGAGTGTGAAGCCAACAACTGTGGTGAAGAATGATAAGATGAAAAGTGTGGCTGTGTCTCCCATTTCTTCAGTTGCTTCATGCAGTTGTAAGTGCAGTTGCAAGAATGGTGCTTCTTCATCAGGAAATCCAGAGAGCACAAAGACGATGAGGACAGGTTCTACTCAGGCTTCAAGGAACCTGCAGAAAGTCAAATCTGAAGCAGCAGTCAAAGCAAAGAAGCAGACACAAGGCAAACCAGCTCCATATCAGCCACCAAAGACGAATGGGTACACGTCTGACTTCTATCTAAAGAAGCAGACTTGCTTTAATTGTGGCATTGCTGGTCATATTGCTAGAAACTGTCTTTATCGCCCCTATAAACCCTATTTTCCAAAAAGTCAAAGGGTTTCATCTCAGGAGTCTGTAAAGTCTAAGCCGATGATGGTGCAGAAACCTAAGGCAATGAAGACTGTTACTCCTAAGGTTAAACCCTCTGATCAACATTGGGGTGCTGCCAAAGCTGAAAGAAAATCTTCAAATCAAATCAACAGCTTTCCAAGTTACCAAAATTTTCAGAAAAAGGTGATGAAACCATTTTCAAAACAACCAAGGTCTGAAAAACCCAAAGTTACCCCTCCCAAGGTAACTAAAACTGTTTTAAAAAATGAATCTAAAACGAAGAAGGTTGAAATACCTAAAGTCACAGCTCCAAAGGTGACTAAAACAAAAACTGTTTTGAAAAATGAAACTAAAATGAAGAAGGTTGAAATACCTAAAGTCACAGCACCAAAAGTGACTAAAACAAATGTTAAATCATCTGGAACTTGGAAACCAAAAATCAAGGCAGCTCCATCACAACTTCCTGATTTTTCAAAGGGGATGTTCTTACAAGAAGTATCATTTATTGATTCCTCAGGTGTACCCAGAAAAACAATGGCCTGGGTACCAATGGCTAACTAATCTCTCACTCTGTGCAGGAACGATCATGGAGGATTATCACTAACGTTTTTATTACTAATTTGTTTGTTGATAAGTGATTGTTCCAGGCACAGTTTAGGAGACGTATCTTCATGTCATGTCAAGTAATCTATAAATGGAAGGTATGTCTTATTGAGAGGTAAAAGGTAAAATTCAGCACGAAAGGTACTGTTCTTAACTTGGTTGTGTGAATGAAGCGGCAAAGGGTGTTTTTGAGTCAAACGAAATTTCCTAAAATTTTCACTTGGTGATTGATTATGTGTTTGACTTCAAATGCAATGAAGTGTGCATGTCATGAAACCCAATTTACTAAATTTTTCAAATTAATACTTTGAAAGTTAGCTTGGCCAGATATCTTCAAAATTTTGTGTTTTGTGCTTTTAAGTGTGTTTGTGTGTTTTCAAAAAAAAAAAAAAAATCTGAAAAATGATGTTCACAAGATTGTGACATTAAAAATCAAAAAGCAAGGGGAAGAAATGTAAAGATGAAGAAAAAGTTGACCCCTCAAAAATAGTGTGCTTTTCAAATTTTAATTGTTTGTGTCTTATTTTTGAGAAGTTTAGGGGATGTAAAATGAATGACCGGGTTGGAGATGGCTGACACGCGTAAGGCGGAAGTGAAAGGCAAGCTCCACGGTGATATGCTCGGTAGGCTCGACCTAAACTTATGACCTCCAATGAAAGTGCAGTGAACTTAAAAGATATATATGTTTAGCTTCCCATCCTGGGTTGCATGGTTTAAAAGACTGAGTCCCGGCAAAAATGGGTTGAGAGTGGTAATTACCTAGTATTCACTCTCTCACACGCCATGTCTCTGCTGTCATGACTACACCACACAATAAAAAGAAAAGAAAAAGAAATTGAAAAAAATGAAAAATAAATGAAAAAGAAAAGAAAAAGAAAAGAAAATAAAAAATAATCACTCAGTTGGTCTTCTTTGCGTGCTTAGCGGCCGACCTGATCACCAACTGATGGTTAATGAATATAAGTGGTAGTCATAGCCGTGGTGCATGGTTCCTTAAGTTGGGGGTTTGTGAATCCTCAATAAACTCTGAGGTTGGGTAGGTTTTGCTGTGTACGCTTGGGTGTGGGGACAATTAAACATGACGGTAATAATGTACTATATTAAGCATGACGCATTCGGTTAGGATTAAACGGGTTTGAGTTTAAAGCGGACAAACATACCGGCAATCACCTAGACTAGTTAAGTAACTGAAGCTGAAAAGGGTTCCTCAGTCAGATTCATATGGTTTGATCCCTTGTAAACTTTCTCACGTTTGATATTGGTAAGTATTTGTTTGTTTTTATCTTTCGTGTGTGAGTCGTCAAGTTCTTTTTGGTGTGTTTTTGTCTTGGCCAGGTTGATTTGAGAAGTCAAAATATGTTTTTCAAGGGTTTTAATGCATGACAATATGCCCCCGACAGATCTTGACAAATTTTTAGGGGAAGGAGTATGGGATAATAAGTATTATCCGAAGGGAACTCGAGGATGATACTTATTATCTAATGGAAAAGACTTCCTCCGTCAGATCTTGACAAATTTTTAGGGGAAGGAGGGAGGATAATAAGTATTATCCGAAGGGAACTCGAGGATGATACTTATTATCAAATGAAAAGACTTCCATAATACATAGTATCCGAAGGGAACTCGAGGATAATATGTATTATCTCAGGGGAAGTCCTTAGTTGAGGGGAAGTAATCAGCTAAGGGGAAGTCTTTAGAGGTCTTGGGTTCAGGGGAAGTTTTATAGAAAACCCGTAATCTATATTAGGGTTTTTGGTTAAAATTATGTTAATTTGAATCAACTGAACAGATGATAATTATCTCCTAACCCAAAGACCGATCATCAAATGTCTGGTGGAGTATATTTTTTCAAATGTGTGTCAGACAGGTTGATGATAGAAAGATGTTGTTACTGCTCAAGTTAAAGAACCAGCCGGACAAGACTTCCATCTGAATAAGCAACTGTTCAGGGGAAGTTGTTGGTGTCTTTACAAGTCTTCAAAAGCTTCGAAAGTTTTTCAAAGAAAATGCTCACAAGTTTAGGGGAAGCTGAAGATTTCAAGTCAAATCTTTGAAACAGAAAATGAGAGCAGTCAGAGATCATAAAGTTTGAAGATCAACAATCAAGTTCTCCAAAGTTAGGAGGTTTTCAAAATTTACCCTCTAATTTTTGGAGATTCAAGACAGTTACCGAAGATTCAGCAAGAACCAGTTTTTTTTTCAAAAGAAGCAAGTCAATGAGAGTCCTCCATTTCATTGCTTGTTCATTTCAAGAAGTTTGAGCTGATGCTGATCAAGAGAAAGTCCCAAGTGCCCGTCACGAAACCCAATGAAGATTTTTGCGGAAAGAATCTTCATCAACATCTATGCAAGCCACTCAAGAAGAAGAAGTTCAAAGATCGAAGACTTTTAATATCACAAGCCTAGGGGAAGATTGTAGAGGCTAGATTATGAGGCTTGTAATATTAAATAAGTTGGGCTGGGCTTAGAGGGTTTAATTAGAATCATAGGCTAGTTTGATTATTGTTTAGGCTAGTTTATGATTGGGCTTGGGTTTACTATTGGGTTTATGATCCAAAAGGGGCCCAATAGTAAACCCAATGGTGGTCTATATATAGACCACTTGACCTCCTCATTTGGGTGCTGGAGTTTACGATTCTGAGAGGAGGAGCCAAGGTGTTTACGATCCAAAGTGATTACGATCGTAAACCCAAGAGAAGTGTGTTTACGATTTTCTGAGTTGTACCCGACAAGTTCATCTTGTGTGCAAGTTCAAGTTTTTATTGTTTAATCATCGTATTCTTGTGTTCTCTTCATCTTTCTTCTTGAATCAATCACCTACGAGGATTCCGCACTCGTTTGTGATAGAAATATCGTGTGTTTGGGAGATTTCGGACCTACACGACTTAAGAGAGCGGTTGTGAATTCTGCCCAGGTTAACGGACCCTGAGATTTTGTGTACCACCACTGCCATTAAAGAGCGATGTCGTCCAGATGAAAAGAAGCAAGTGCCACATGATCAGCTTCATCAACACCTTGGAATTCAAAGTTTGTTCCGCTTGATAAATCCAACCAGTAGGGTCTTGCCCACTGAATCGAGGAAAATGAAGCTTCAAATAGGGTTTGTTTTCGAAATTAAGAATCATCGCACGCTAGTTTGTTGCTCCTTTTGGACCTTTAACGTTTACAATTCACTTAAAATCTTCTTGAAAAGGGCATCAAACTTGGCGAGACGTTCATCAGTCTCTTTCTAAAAATTGGCATTCGTACATTTGGTCATCATGGATCACACACTGCTCTGATACCACTAATGAGTATCTTAGAAAGGGAATTCATTACTGGGAATAAGAAGTAGAAAATAAAAGAGAAGCAATAACAGTATGATAAGTTTTTCGATGAAGTCACATACACAAACTTCTTCCTTATAAGGAAGTAAGATAAGAAAAGGTCTCCTATCAACAATGAAATACGTTGGAGAACTAGTCCCCCGTTATTTTAGCAAAAACTAAAGAAACAAACAATTCGCATTGACTAAGTTTATTCCTCACGTGGTGGCTTCTGCATGCATGACTTCATTTGACAACTCATTTGACAATTATGAGTTAACCCATTCGAAGGCTTGGACCCCTAACAAAATAACAATGTTATGTAACTTCTAGTTCACTTGTGCATACGAACCAGTTCACATCTAGGATAAAACTTTAAAACCTCTATCTTTGGCAAACTTAGTTGTTCTTCAGGCTACATAATCTTGACGCTCTACACCTTTTCCTTCAAGATATGACTTCATTTGATAACTATGAGCTCATTTGACAATTATGAGTTAACCCATTCGAAGGCTTAGACCCATAACATATTTATTGTGAATTTATAGTAGACTCGTGTGCCGTTTATTATGGGTTGTGAGACTATAATTATAAGGAAAATTGGAAATAAATAATCCCAAGTTTTTATGTTTGGCCAGCAATAATCCTAAGTTTCAAAATAGCTCACAGTGGTCACAACTTTCACAATATTTACCTGTAATGGTCCCACCGTTAAAATCACTAACACCGTTAACATCGTTGATGACATGGCATATGACTTGGATTTTTTTTAATTCCTAAATTCCCTAAATACACCTTAGTGGATTCCAAGTCGTCCCCCTCCCCCTTTAAACACTGTTATTTCGATCCAAGCCCTAATACCTAAAAGATACGCAATTTCCATACCCAATCCTTCCCCCCACCCCTAATCTCGATTGAACCCAGTCTTTGGAGCAATTTCTATCGCCAATCTCGAACCCTAATCCGTAAATATGAGTAGTTTCATCTTCGTCAATTTCAATTATGGAGGAAAGTTAATTTCAGAACCACAAACTAGGTATGAGGATGGTCAATCAAAGCTTGTACAGATTGAGATCGATAAGATGTCTTACTTTGAACTTCAGGACTATGTAATGGAGATTGGTAGAATGTATTACAAATCGAAGGAAGATGTATGCTTATACTGGCTTCATCCAGACATGAAGACTGAGGATTAGTTGTTTCAATTAAGTGATGTTAAAGATGTAAGTGAAATTCTTTTCATAGTTGGCTATGAGTTTTCTGGAATCTTAAATATTTATGCTTGTTTGTGGGATTAAACTCTGACCAAAGTTTTATGCTCATCACAACAATCGAACAAAGAAGCCCAAAGTAGTACTGTAGAAGCCCAGACAAATAAATTTCAAGCTCATGAAATTGTGAGCCCAATTACAAGTCTAGAAAAAACTGTTGCAAGTTCCAATGATTACAGATCTAATTTATCTAGTTCAGACAACTCTGAAGATGAAGACTTTGTGGAAGAGCAGGAAGTGTTGGTAAATGATGTGGTTTTAGGTGCTAGATCAGAAACAGATGATGAAGAATGGAGAAATTTTGCAATTGCTATAGAAAATGGGAACAACACACAAGGTCAGTAAAACCAGTTGATTATTTCAAACTTTGTTAATGTGAAGGTAAATCTAGAACCAGAGGTTGAAGCTAGTTATAGCAGTTATGATGACTCTGATGGTGATGTCAACTCACCTGGTGAAAGTGAGGATGATGATATTAGAGGTAGGAAGCACAAGTTGAATGTTCCTGTTGTTGAAGACTCCACAGATTGGAGTAAGTGGGAATGGGTAGCTAGCACCAGATTTCCATCTAGGGATGCATTCAAAGAAGCTATAAAGAGGTATGCAGTAGAAAATGGTAGGAATCTTAAAATAAGTGTTAGTAATAAAAATAGACATGGGAGGGTAGGTGCTAGTTGTATATAAGATTGTTCATTTAGGGTATACCTTTCGTTTCATGAGATATAGGCCTGCTATATGGTGAAGAGTGCTATAATTGAATACACTTTCCAAAGGAATATGACCAAAAGTAGGCAACTAACAATTTCTTTTATAGCTAATGAATCGTTTCTTGTATTCAAGCAAAGACCACATTGGCCTACAAAGGAAATCCAATAAGCTGTTAAAGAAAAGTTTAAGGTTTTCATTACTAAGTGGATGGCATATAAGGCTAAGAAGTGTGCTCACAACATCTGACATGGTTCAATGAAACAACACTACAACAAGGTTGGCTCTTATTTGGAGGCCTTAAGGAAGGAAAATCCTACATCCACTTTTGTGTTAGAAACTATAGAACCTGGGTACCTTAAGGTTGAGGGTAATGGGCTAGTTTTCCCATAGACTGTTTGTGTGCTTTGATGGAGTCAAACAACGTTTCTTAACAGGATATAGAAAACTACTATGTCTTGATGGATGTTTCCTTAAAACCTTTCTAGGTGGTATGTTGTTGGCTACAATAGATAGGGATCCCAATTATCAGATGTATCCTGTTGCATGGGCTGTTGTAGAAGGTGAGAACAATAACAGTTGGAAGTGGTTAATGAATGAGTTGAGAAAGTGTTTAGGTGTGCAAGATGAAGGGAAGTGGTGGACATTAATTTATGACCAGCAGAAGGTATGTATTTAATATGTTTGATGATTCAAATATGTTTCTAATACTAATATTCTTTCACTTTTGTAGGGATTACTCAATGCAGTAACTATGTATTGGACTAAGGCAGAGCATAGGAATTATGCAACACATATATATGCAAACTAGCACAAGAAGCATAAGGGAGATGACTTGAAAGGTAATGGCTTTTTCTTTGATGTAATGGTTTTTTTGTTTATTTTAATGGATCTTTGTCTGATCTAATGGGTTATTTTTGTAATTTAAAGGTGCATTCTGGAAAGCTGTTAGAGCATATTCAGAAGCTGACCACAAAATAGCTCTTGAAGAGATGAACACTCTTTCAGAAGATGCAAAAACATCATTCCTCCAGCAAAACCCAACATGCTTTTGCAGGTGCTACCTAGATGGTGATAGGAAAGCTGACGTAGTTGTCAACAATATGGCAGAAACATTTAATGGGTTCATCATTCAGTCAAGATCAAA
Organism: Deinandra increscens subsp. villosa; assembly: GCA_039602395.1. Lineage (NCBI taxonomy): Eukaryota > Viridiplantae > Streptophyta > Magnoliopsida > Asterales > Asteraceae > Deinandra > Deinandra increscens. The sequence goes on along the minus strand of JBCNJP010000007.1, from coordinate 49,651,944 downwards.
GCACCTAATCAACATGCGTGACGATATTAGAGTGGCAATTATGACAAGACTAGTTAGCAAACATAAAGAGATGCAAACAAAAAGAGTCAAAGTGTGTCCAAGGGTTCAGAAGAAGTTGGATTTTGCCAAAGACAGAGCTTCCAGTTGTCAAATCTTTCCATCATCACTAAACTTGTTTCAAGTCACTGACATAGAAGATGTTTCTATGAATTTGGAGAAGAGAACATGCACATGTAGGAAGTGGGACCTAACTGGAATTCCTTACCATCATGCTTGTGCAGTCTTAGGCTTTTTGAACAAACCTGCAGAGGATTTTGTTGACAAGTGTTACAGCAAAGAGTTATATTTGATGGCATATGACAGGTGCATACCACCTTTACCTAGTGAAAAGTACTGGCCTCATGTTGACTTTCCTTTAGACCCTTCACCTATCAAGATTGGACTAGGTAGGCCACAGAAAACAGGAAGAAGGATCCTCATGAAGATCCCAAAAGAAAAGGAAAGCTCAGTAAACATGGGTGTTCAAATGCTTGTAGAATATATTAAAGAAAAGGACATAACAATAGGAAGTGCCCAGAGAAAGGTAAGGAGGTTGATTAAAGCAGTCAAATAGGTAAAAGGCCAAGAGGAAGACCTAAGAAGTCACAAGAAGCACCACAACAAAATCAATAAGCTAAGAAGTCAATTGGAAGACTAAAAAAGTCAACTTAACCAATACAATTTGACTTTTTTGTCAAAATGCAGCATTAGCATTACTTTTGGGAACTTTTGTCTACTTTTTGGAATTTAGTAATTATGCCTAATGTAGATGCTTTAATGATATTTTTTGTAGATGCCTTTTAAGGTCAAACAGTTATGCCTAATGTAGATGCTTTAATGATGTTTTGTGTAGATGCCTAATAGTAAAACTTGACTTTCAAGGTCAAACATTTATATGACAGGTGCAACCACATATACATTTGCAGCCACTTGAGTTATATGACATGTGTAATCACATATAGATTTGTAGCCACTTGGATTGTTCTGCCCTTGGAAAATGTCAAACATATAATATTCCCATGGAAAAAAGTGGTTCTGCCCATATCAAATACAATTAATATGAAGGGAAGTGTTTTATGCTTCTGCCATTATTCAATATTCCCATAGAAAAAAGTGCAGCCACTACATATACACATAAACAATTCGATTATGCTTCTACCATTTTTCAAAGAACAATTCAAAGGGAATATTATGTGGTTGTGTGTCATTATTCGTTCAACCAAATGTGCAGCCACGACAAGTACTAACAAAAAATGGTTCTGCCATTATTCATTCAACCACATAAGACCATTAGAAAGAGCAAATCGATTTTCCATTGCATTCAAATTCAAGTTACTACAAACACAAAATGCAACTAGACCAACAAAAAAAATCCTAAATCTTCATGAGAAAGTAAAATCCAAATACACCGACACTTAATCCAATCAAGAAGTGTTTCAAAGAGACGGAGTTAGCCATGGCAAGCTTCAATTTTAATTTCTTGTTTTCTTCCTCTAAGGCCATCTTCTCCACTACCATGTTTTCAATTCTCATCTCCAATGATTTGTTTTTCATTTCATTCAATTTCAGATCCGATAGAAGTGCAATATCAACATCCTCTTTCCAAACAAAAAATTTACAACCATCAGTCTGTAAAAATTTCAACTTCAAGTCAATTCCAGGTCTTGAATTGAATAACACAATTCAAGGTAAAAAATTCAACTTCAATTGCATAACACAAAATACTTACGGGCCATAGTGAACATCCATAGAATTCTTGTCCAGGTCTTTAAGTTCTGTGGCCAGCAACCCGTTTCACCGAGGCAATTTCATGGTGGCAGTATGGATTGCCATCCAACCCAAAATTGACAACTTTAGGTCATCTGTTCAAACCTGATGTTATAGAAGAAGAGACGGTCATCATGTTGCTTCAATCGTCAACGGGATACGAGCAACGCGGATTCATGTATCAATTGGGAAGGAGACAAGATTGATGTATCGATTGGAAGATTCATGGTAGCGATTGATTTGGGGAAAGAGAGCAGATTCATTAGAGAAAAAGCGGCTGATTTGGGGAAGGAGAGCAGCGACATGATACGAGCAGCGCAAATTAGGGCTTGATATTGGGGGAAGGGATTTGCAATACCCAGGGATTTATGGAATCCATGTAAGTTAAAAGGAGATTTTGAAATTAAAGGAAAAAATTCCAAGTCATGTGCCACGTGAAGCGTGCAAATAGTATATAAATTACTAGATACTTTTGCATAAAGAAGTTTTACATTTATAAATCCTAAGATCACCTAAAGGACTTAAACACGCATACAGGTAAGTGTAACTATCGCTTATGTAGTAGGGTCCTATTGGTAAGTATAGGGGTCGATCCGTGGATACACGTCTCCTACTCAACCTAACCTATCTCTTGCCTAACTACCCTAACCTAACTAACTAGCCTACCTGTCACCTAAACTAGCTTAACTAACTATACTAAAATAGAACTTATTAAATGATTATTGAAATATGGAATATCAAACCAAAATACTAAAGGTAGCTATAAGGGAAACTCAAATATAAGAAAAGGCATCATCTAGGGATATAATCATCTTAACCTCATCAACTATATGGAAAGACCTGCTTATGCTAAACTTTAATTAGGATACAATATCTCTAGAGACTATATCTACAATTATAACCACAGCCACAATGAAGTATCCACTAATTCAATGACCTAGCTATAAGCCACGAATACATGATCTAAGACCTAGGATCATAGACCAATCCTATTCTGACTAATCATGATGGACTAACAATTATGACCAAACTACATACCATCACATGTGCAACATATCTAGACACTTCACTAATCCCTTGACCCAAGACATGGAGGCTAAGGTTCATGACTAAATATAAGGACACACTTCAATCGACACGAACTATTGAATGAACATCATCACCAATTCCTATCTAGGCTCGCTAGAGTTCCTAAACACATATTGAGATCGCCAGATAACAACTAAGAAAGAGTAACTGATCAAATGAACAGGTGAATTCAAGTCTATGCATTAAACCAATGACTACTAGGAATGGATCAAACATGCAAACAATAACTCAAATCTAATATGTAATAGGAATCACATACGTTATACTAAAATCATTGTGTCATAAGAAAATAAATCAAACCATAAAGTCGAATCAGTCAAGCATCATCTAAACCTAGATGATGAATACAACTAGCCCTATCATACTACCGAGTTGAGAACATAAACAATACTGGAAAAACAGAAATCAAATGCAAACAATCGCAAACCGGACAATCGAACATAGTTGCATCGATTGGACTTCAATTCCTTGTTTCTAATCCTTCTTGATCCTCCCAATCTTCATCTCTAGCTTCCTCTGGTCATAACAGGGGCCTAATGGCCGACCCTAGCCGTCTGGAACTAACCCCTTCGTTCCTAAGCATCATGTTCTATTTATAGGTCCGAAATTAGGGTTTTTCATGAAGAGTGGCCGTAACGGGTCGTTACGTGTTCACGGGCCGTTTCGGGCCATGTTTGACTTTTCTGGCAGCTTTGACATTTTCAACAATAACCTTGAAACGTTCATAACTTCTTCGTTATACTCAGAATTGACCCCCGTTTTCGCCTACGTTCATCATTTTCCATGCTCTATCATCTCAAGTAGGTTTAACATCATAATGAGGCTGGATACTAAGGGATCACATTCTCAATCTCTAAGCTGAAAGTTCCGGTTTTCGCTCGATTCTTCGTATCTTCTCCGTTTTCCACCGTTCATCCTCCAAATCTTCACCAAGGCTTCTAAAACACAATATTAAGCATTCTAATTACTTAAGCCTCATAATCATTCAAAATAATATATAAACATGTATAAAATGTCGGGAATTATTACTAGAAAAGATGTGCAATTACAAGCACATCACCACGTCATCTGGAAGTTAACGAAGTTAGAGATTTTAACGGTGGGACCATTACAGGTAAATATTGTGAAAGTTAGGACCATTGTGAGCTATTTTAAAACTTAGGATTATTGCCGGCCAAACATAAAACTTGGGATTATTTATTTCCAATTTTCCTAATTATAAAGCATAACAATTGTTAAATAGTAAATCACCAAATCCGTATAATAAAATATAAATATAATTATCGGTAAATTATATTTAGGCTTTTCGGGTTAAATGATATAACAGGATCTGACATCCATTATGATTATTGGATTTAGACATGTATTTATAGAATAGGGATCAAGATGATAAACAAGTACTTTGGAATTATTAATTAACTCGACAATATCAAAAAATATATAATGATGGAACCGATCACGATAAATGCAAAGCACGTGATGAGGTACAATGTAGGGGTTGTGAATTACGGTAAGGATTGGTCGGTTGTGCCAATTAGAAGTCGTGGATCAGGATTTCCAGGTGACAGGGAAGTTATCCGGGGTAAAGACTAATAGCTCAGTTAATAGAAAGATATATTTTTTTTAACGGCAATTCATTAAAACAGGCAATCTAGCAAGAAGCTAGTGAAGCCAAAAAAAAAGGAGCATTACAAAGAGAAAGAGGACCAGTCTTTCCAAGAGATAGACTAGTAATTACAACGGTTTACATACCGTAGGTAACTTCAACTTTTAATTTCACACAAAACCCTATGGACGGAGGGGGATTGATTATTGAAAACCGCGTTGTTTCGCTCCTTCCAAATGCACCAAATGCCCATGAGGAAAATATTTTAAGCGCCTTCTTCTTCCAACGGGGTAAGCCATTCCCTTTATGGATGTTTGCTAAGTCCATGACTGAGAAGACGAAGACCGGAGGAGTCCTACACCATCGCGCCACGAGCTGGCAGATCGTGTTGGAGAAAAAACAGTTGGTAAAAATGTGTTCCGTCGAGTCTGACCCTTCTTTGCAAAGATAGCAGATTGGCGAAGAAGGCAGAATGTTCCTCCGGTAGAGGGCGTCTGAAGTAGGAAGGCGGCCTAAAATGGCCCACCACACTAACAAATTCACTTTAGTTGGGACACTATTACACCATTTAAATCCAAACTCCCCTTCACTGTGACTAAAAGCCTCAATTAACTTTCTCATAGATTTCACAGTGAAGTATCCCACATTAGCTTCAGTGCATTTGACACCCCCATTTGTTTCAGTTAGGAATTTATGCAAATACAACAGATCACTCTTCGCCATAACCAATTTGGTTTCGTCATAAAATGCCATACCCATTTCGTAATCAGACATTGATTGGAAATTTTCAAAGGAACCAAGTCAAGGCCCCCTACATCCTTCAGTTGCAAAACACTATTACGTCCCATCCAATGCATTTTTTCTTTTAGACTCATTAGCCCCCCCCCTCCCCCCAAAAAAAAATTGAGCTGAATCTTCTCTAACACGTCTAGAATTTAGGGGCCCAATATATAGAGAAGTAATACGTGGGTAAAGAGCTTAGTGTTACCCCCCCCCCCCACCCCAGAAAATTGATACCATGTAAGAAATCGGTTTCCTCCTTGATTGATTTACAATGAATATACAATCCCTATATAAGTTTACAAAGGTGCTAAAACTAAGAAAGTAAATATTCTATAACCTAGAGAATATTACAAAATAAGTACAATATACAAACCAATAATATCCTAAAGATATTATCGGTTACTACTTAGGACCGCCTTAACCAAGACCAAATGCCCTCCCATGGATAAGTGTTAAGCTTTCCATCTCGAGAGACGGTGATGAAAAGAGTCAATGACCTTGCTCCAATGCTTTTTGATATTCATGTTGGCCCCAACCTTGAGACCAAGATAATCGAAGGGGAAGTTGCATATTTTACACCCGAGAACCGCCACCTTGATGATAATCTCCTCCTCTTCAACACTGACTCCTGAAATCCCACATTTATTGAGGTTAACCCGTAGCCCGGAAGCAAGAAAAAACACCAAAGGATCCATCTCAAGTTGATAAAATTAACCGAGGTCCATTGACCCAAAATCATAGCATCATCGGCGAAAAGGAGGTGAGTAATCGTTAGGCCATTATACGGGAGTTTAAAACCCTAAAAAATTCCCAAGTTGCTTGCTTTGATTATAATCCAATAACGCTTCCATAGCTGCAATAAATAAGTATGGCGATAACGGGTCCCCCTCCATTTTCTCCAAGTGTCCGGAAAATTCATTTGCGCTAGAATGGAGTCTAAGAACTCCCAATCTAGAGTGTTGTTAGAGCATATTCCTATGCTATAGAGTGTCTCGTGTATTGTATCTAAGTGAGCCTTGGTATGAGTCAAAGTGTCAACATATCAAGGGTCGTACCATGCTGGTACGCCATACCAATTGGTATGCCCGTACCAATTGGTCCGCAGCTTGGTACGCCAGCTTGTATGTTGCACCTATAAATAGGTTGTGTTAGAATGGGCTTATAGAACTTCTATCATTTCTACTCTTTCTGTGTGTGTTCTAGAGAGAAAAACCAGAGAGACTTCTTTGTAATCTTCAAGTGGTTCAATAAGATTTCTCTTATTTACTTCTCGTGTTCACTAGATTGATCAAAGCATGCAGTAGTAAGATCGTTTCACGTACTTACAAGTGGTATCAGAGTAATCCAGGTTGCTCTACTGTTGTGTTTTTTATCAATTTTCGTGTTTGTACTGAGAGAAAGTTGGGGTTTCTTCATTTTTCATCAATTTCTTCTAATTCCTAGTGTTTCTAGTACTAAACTTGATTTCTAAACGTTCCTAGCGTGTTTTCGCAACTTACTATTACAAATTCCCGCTCAAAATAGTCAAATTCTGAAAAATCAGTCGAAAATGTCGCGGTACGCCGGATGAACACTTTGGTACGCCATTTGGTACGCAAGGCAATCTTCATCTGAAAATTGGTACGCTGATTGGTACACTACATGGTACGCAAGGCAATCTTCAACCGTGGTACGCTACGGTTACTGATTGGTACGCTGACGATTACGTTGTACCAAGGTGGTACGCTGAGTTCACAGGTTCGCTAATTATTCTTGTTTGGTTGTTGGTACGTTGAAGGTCCAGTACGTTGTTGGTCCGCTAAAGGTCATTGGTACGCTGGTTATTTTGGTCCGCTACTTGGTCCGCTGGTAGAAAAGTTATGTTCATGAAAACTAACGTAACTTGAGAACCGTTAAGCGTTACAGAACCCAATACCAGCCAAAACGACCGTCTCGACGAGATCTGGACTTTTACTCGCCTAACGGCCAGTACTCTCCGTTTTGGTACCCAAAATCCACTTTTAAGACCTTCATTTTTTAGTTCGAAGTTTTTTGAAGCATAAGATTTTGGAAAAGATGTCGGATTTCCAAGCGTTTGCGGCATGCAAAGCACGATGCAAGCTACGCTTAACTTTGATAATGAAATTGGAACAAGCCAGAAATTTCCCTTGTTAAAGTTGGAAGATTATCAAAATTGGAAGCAACGATTGTCTGCCTATATCAGCACGAATGATATAGATTTGTGGATTCCAATCAATAAGCTTTAAATACATCCAACTGAAGCGGGAGATTCCAAAGAAGTTCATACTTTTGATCAAGCTGAGAGAAAAATCTATGAGGTTGAACAAAAATCTTTTGGATATCTTACAATGGCTTTACCAACTGAGTTACTACATCAGTTTAGTACGTGCAAGAAATCAAAACAATTATAGGATGCATTATCTGCACGATGTGAAGGCAATGATCAATACAAGAAGAGTCGAAAGAAAGTGCTGAATAAAGAATTGAAAATTTTCAACATTATGATAAGGAAGATATTTCTTCTCTTGTATCCAGATTTTCACATCTAATAAGTGAAATGAAAGTGGTTAAAATAGAGAAGACAGAAGAGGAGTTGACGGAGAAATTGCTAGAAGCCTTACCATCAAAATGGGAGAATTATGTCTTGTTGCTAACTCATGACAAAGAGTATTCTGAATTATCATTTCATGATTTAACCGGAAAACTTTATGCTAAAGAGATGGAAATGATGACTTCAAATAAGTCAACTGCTCATTTGCAAGATCCTGAATTGTATTATGGTCAAAATTTTGTAAGTATTAATGCAAAGTCTAAATCATTTGGTTTTGATTCATCAAATCCAACTCAAACAGCATTTGTTGCTGGTCATGGATGAGGAAATTCTGAAAATTCATCAAGAGGGTGTAATTTCAAAGTTCCAAATCATTCAAGTCAATCGGCATTTTTTGCAAAAACACCTGATGAACACTTGGCATTAATTTCTGCTTTATTAACTTCATATTATGGATTGCTGAATGGTGGTTTGACAACATCTAATGTGATTGAAGAAGATTTTGATCGGATCGATCCAGATAATCTTAAACAAATGGATATTAATTAGCAACTTGCGATGTTAGCTCAAAGAGTTAAAAGGTACAGGAAGAAAACCGGGTTCCAAAGTTTAAATCCGGATGGCAAGGTTGGAGTGGATAAATCAAAGGTAAAATGTTTCAAATGTTCTAATTTTGGACATTTTGCTCGTAAATGTTCAAAATCAATGCTTCTTCATCAAAGTCTTTATCAGCTTTGGTTTCACAAGTTGATAAACAATATGATTGGGGACGAACTTCTAATGCTCCAATTGCTTTAACTACTATTACTTCTAAGTCAAAAGCACAAACAGTGAATTAAGGTTATGATTGGTCTGTTGACTTTCCTGATGAGTCTGCATTTTTTGTCAAATCTGTGTTTGTTGCTCAAATTGTACATAGTTATGACGAAGTAGAAGTATCTGAGTCTGAATCTGAAACCAGTAGTTCTAAAACTAGTGGTTATCAATCAGTTTGTGAATTTTGTTCACAAAAAGACAAAAAGATTCAGAGTTTGGTAAAGGACAATGAGTTATTGGTTGCTAATTATGAGAAGAAGATTGAAGAATCGAGTGATGAAAAGAAAAGGTTGGAAGGTATAATTCAAGAGTTAGTAGTTCAAAAGGAGAGGTTTTCAGTTTTTCAGGCGGAGGTTGTTAAGAAAGAATTGAAATTTCAAAGTGTTGAACAGGAGTTTGAACAGAAAATTACAAAATTATCTGAAGAAAATGTTGAATTACACAAAGAAGCAAAGAAATGGAAGGATGAAGCTGAGGATACCACAAATGATTTCAAAATCTTTTTGACAAATCCAAATCCTATCATATTGATATGGAAAAGTTGCTAGATGAGAAAAGGGACTTAGTAAGTGTGAACAAAGTGCAAAATGCAAATTTGGATATTCAAAAGAGAAATGAAGACAAGTTATAAAAGAAGTTGTTTGCGGAGCTTGATAATATGAGATTGCAAAAATATGAAACTCACAAGGTGGCGAAGAGGTTGATAGCTACTGAAAAAGAGTTGGCTGAAGCTCATCAAAGAATTTCTGAATTAAAGATTGAAGTCATTGATTCAAAACGTCTTTTGAACAATGTTACTAATTCACAATCTTTTACAAGTTTCCTGGCTAAGGATGAGAATTTTGATAAGATGTTTAACAAAACAGTGTCACCACCGGGTAGTCTCAAAGAAGGAGTTTATGATTTGAAAGACAAGGTTGAGACTGGTGATTATTCTGAGTTTGTTGTTTCCAACACTATTGAAGAAAAGAAAGAGAAGACAGGCAAGAGTGCTGAAAACTCTAAAGCTCAAAAGGTTGTGTCTGGGTCTTCATCTGATGGAAAAGAGAAATCTGGAACTTCAACAATTGACATTGATGAAACAATTGTTGATGCTCCAAAAGATATCAACAAGATCAAAGAAGAGTTCTCTCATCTTGCAAAGCACGGGCATAAACCATTTGGTTCGGGAGAAAAGGTTTCGGGAAAACATAAAGGTTTGGGGTTTCAACAGAAACATGTTAAAGTTGATTATTCTAAGGTTCAACAACAACAAAATTTGAAGAAAGTTCATTTGAAGCAGATCCAGAAAGATGTCTTCAAAGCTGACAAAGTTCAACCGGAGACGTTTTACAAACTCAAATGTTTAGATCAAATATTATCTGATAAGGCGTTTCCACTTCACTGTGTGGATTCTCAGAAAATAGCTGAGGTCTTTAAAAATCTGATGGTGCTCCATAGACCAAGAAGAAACAAACTGCTAAATTTTCTTCTGGAGGTTCAAATTATACTCCAAAAAGCCCGACATCCAAATGGGTTCATGATCATTGATATCAGGTATTTGATTCTTTTTATGATCATTTTGGAGATACTAATTTTTATGAAGCTTTGCAGATTCCCAAAGGGCAAAATGTAACCAATCGCTTGTGTTATAATTGCCGACAAAGAGGGCATATGGCACAAGATTGTCTGGTTTCTGCTTCTTCTACATCAAAAAGAGGAAAGGTTCCATATGTTGGTAAAACTGCCAAACCAAGGTTCTTTGATGAATATGGCAGAGTATTTGATGAATATCCACAACCTACATTTTTCAAAAATTAAGGGAGATTTCTTCCTAAATTTCAAAATGTTCCTTACGTAGGTTGTTCGTCACAATCACATGTGACTGGTTCATCAAATAATGATTTACCAGAACAACAAACCTGGAAACCTAAAGTGGTTTCAAAAGGAAATCAGGATACTGATCGATTAGAAGCGATTCGCTTTGGGTCATTTATAAACTGACGTGTTTGACCAGTGTGCAGGTACTTCTAGAAGAGCTATCAGTGACTGAAAAGTTGCTGATGGAGAAGTATTATGCTAATTTAAGTTAAATTACAAGAAATATCAAATTTCAAAACTGAAATTTTTCGAAACGTTAAAACTAAAAGGTATCCATGTCGGAATGTCAATTTTCGTTCTTTTACATTTCGTATGTAATTTAGGGGGAGAAAATTGAAAAACCAAAAATAGTGTCTTTGTATTTTTATTAAAATGAAAACTCCAAAAATAGAGTTTTCATTTTAAGGGGGAGAAAAATGAAAAATACAAAAACATTAAAAAATAGAAAAATACAAAAACATTGAAAAATAAGAAATTGTATCTGACATAATTCGGAAACGATGGTACATTAGTTTACGTGTCTGACTCGTGGATAAATTAGATGAAAAAGCCATAAGATCATTGCTCGATGTGCTTGGTAGGCTCGGCATTCCAATCAGAAAGTATTCAGATATGATATTTATTAAATATTAATGCTTGACCAAGTGGACAACATCTTGAAGCATGTCTCAAGATATTGAATAGATATGTGAAAAAGAAACATGAGAAGTCACTGTGTATACATGTGTTCATTTTGCAAAGATTTAAACTTGTTTGATTTTCTTTATTTTGTCAAACGATCGGACTTTCTCTGTGTATCGAAAGATCGACCTGATCGTTGTTCGTTTGACGTTCTGCTTTATTTTCTTTGGTGTTTCGTATAACTCATCGGACTTTCTCTGCGTGTACGGGAGTACCGACCTGATTGTTGTTGGGTTATACAATTTCAACTTGTTTTATTTTCTTATTTCGTTGAATCCGAGGCCTTATCTGCTTATCGAAAGATTAACCTTAAGGTAGACGATTTAACGTTCTTATTTCTTTTTTACATGGAACACAGTTGACTATATCATGAAATTACAATCGCTATGTGTAAAATCAGAAGTGAAATCACAAAGTGCGATATAAAAAGCATATCTGAGTATGTCTGATAGTGTGGGTTACACTGGTCAAAGAAAATCTAATCAATACCTTAACATATCCAGATGTTATGAGTATGATTGTGCCAGAGTTTAAGATTGACAAATTATATCAGCAATCGACATGTCTTGTGTGCTGAAGTAATTGAAATTGAAGTGTAGTTCAGCATGTTATGTTCAATACGATCCCAAGTTGTGATCTTTCTCGCAAAAGACAAAAAATAGTGTCTGATTCTGTATTGCATTTATATTTCATATCTGAAAATATCAAAAAGATTTTAGGTGTGTTTTAGCATAAACTTAGAAAAATCAAAAACATTTTTGATGTGTTTTGATGTAAAGTTTCAAAAAGCCAAAAAGATTTTGTTTCTTATTTGTTTTCGACCGATCGACATGTGATACGAAATCAAATTTCAAAAATACATCTTGGATTCTCGAAGAGGAGTTTTGCGCCAAGATTAAATTAATTTTCAAAAGAAAAAGGAAACTGTGTTTCTGTCTTCTGAAATTGCAGGTTATGTGTGTCAAGACTCAAGCATGGTGAAAGGGGGAGTTTGCAATATCTTTCACAAGTGGATCTTGAAGTTCAAATATGATTCAAGAGTGATCCAGCCATGCAAGCTCTATTTCTGAAAAACTTTTAAGTAGAAGATTGAATGCAGCAATGTTAAAGATTAAAGCCTGAAGTTTAGTTAGAGAATAGATACACTACACGTTAAGGGGGAGTTTGTTAGAGCATATTCCTATGCTATAGAGTGTCTCGTGTATTGTATCTAAGTGAGTGTTGGTATGAGTCAAAGTGTCAACATATCAAGGGTTGTACCATGCTGGTACACCGTACCAATTGGTCCGCATCTTGGTACGCCAGCTTGTATGTTGCACCTATAAATAGGTTGTGCTAGAACATCTGTCATTTCTACACTTTCTGTGTGTGTGTTCTAGAGAGAGAAACCAGAGAGAGTTCATTGTAATCTTCAAGTGATTCATTAAGATTTCTCTTATTTACTTCTCATGTTCACAAGATTGATCAAAGCATGCAGTAGTAAGATCGTTTCACGTATTTACAAGTGTCATAAGCTTTGTTAAAATCAAATTTAAAGAACATGGCTTGTAATTTTACCCTTTGAAACTAAGAGAGGATCTTGTTAATCATCAACGGCCCGTCAACAATATTTCTCTTAGCCAAAGCCATTTTATTTTCCAAAGTTATGGAGTCCATCACCCGTTTCATGCGGTTCGGTAGAACTTTTGAGACAACTTTGGATATACACCCAAGGATGCATATGGGCCAGAAATCATCAACTACGGGTCTTGCTTTTTAGGGACCAAACATAAGAAGGATGAGGTACATCCTTTTATGAAACAACTATCCCTATAGAACATATCCAACATGTCACACCCCCAAAAATCCCACGTGCGGTAACGCACTGCAGGGAGCGTGACAAACCAGGATCGTTATCCATTAGTTACACCAAACGACCAATAATTAGTAAAAACGTTTCATAATCCATTAAAATATAAATTTCAGAGTTTTACAAATGCGGAAGCGTAAATACAAATAAAAATTATAGTAAAAACATCGTCATCCAAGGTGACGTGACTTGTACAAAGACACTAAAAGTGTTTCAAAGACTCATGCATGCGTACTACTCGTGATACTCGAACATCCGCAACCTGAGAAATAACATGCAAAAAGTGTCAACACAAAGGTTGGTGAGTTCACAGGTTTATCAGTTCAAAAACAGTTCAAGTTCAGTTTAAGGTTGATTGTTCAACAACAATCAAGTTGACTTTAAGATTGACTATTCAACAACAGTCGAGTTGAGTTTATGATTGAATATTCAACAACAGTCAAGTTGTAAGAGCATAATCACTAATATATATCAAATAGCTAGCTAGGCTATCTACATGAAACTTCGCACGTTGATGGTCACCGAAGCTAACAGTTGTTTATAGTTTGCCTTGTTGTGTTTAGGACGAATATAACACCCGTTCGATATCCAATTGTGTCAGCGCGACTGACCCGGGTGGGGTTTGTCAGACCCAGTAGTACTACAATATATTTCCCACTATCGTCATTAATACTAACGGTATCATAAGAAGGACTTTGTTGTATCAGTGTGCTACAAGTACTTCAAGTGATATATAAAAGTCTAATTATCTCAGTTGTGTAAATCATGCATGTTAATCTCTCCCAACATGATTAAAAACAGTGAATTGAGGCCGTGAAACTCACCTTAGGTTGCACAGTAAGGTTCCAGATAAACAGTTAAATCAAGTAGCAAGAACGGGTCTTGCGAGAGCAATCAATCACCTAACGAGCATACAAATGTAAGAGTGTGTTCAACCAAACAACCATGTCTAAAGTAAATGACAAAAACAAAATATCGTGAAGTCCGGAATTAGTCGAGGATGGCACGTTTGCCAAATCCGAGCGATTATCGAAATAACACGAGAAAATACAATATATATCAATATTATATATTTTCTAAGTTCAAAGATTTCAAAAAAATAAATATATATATATATATATATATAATATGTACATTTAAATCAAACGTGCAAATAACGTAGATAACGAGTTTGCGAAAACAAGAAGCGTATTTTAAAAGTTTACGTAAAGTATCCAATTGACTCAATAAATCAACAATACATGTTTATTTATATTAGTCTACACAAAATATATATATTTTATCATTTTTGGTAAAACTCCTAATTTTTAGATCAATAAATATATATTTTTGTATACATATTAGAAATATATTTTTAATCTAAAAAAACGACAACTTAAACATGTTTAAAGTTCAAAATATGGTTTACTGGATCTAATAGTCCAAGTTATAAATTTACGGGTTTTAAAATATGATACGGAACGGCTTAGGTATGGGTTCTAGTGATCAAATACTCAAAGAACACAAGAAAAAAAAATAAAACAGGAAACATAGAGGTAATCGGGTTTCAACCCGTGACCTCTATGTTGCAACATAGTGTGCATACCACTCAATCAAGAGGCCTGTTCATGCCAAAAATCCGATCGGAATTCTTTTATCTTCCAGCCAGGCCAGAACCAGATTACAAAGGAAAACAATAGAAAAAGAAATGTAGAGGACTGGTTTCGAACTTGGAACCTCGTGGTTAACAGGCGCGCGCCTTATCCACTAGGCTAGCGCGACATTTTTGTTTCTAATCAGATTCTTATGTTTTTAACTACTACTGCAACAGTCGCTTTCTTCTTCCTTAGAACTCCGGTGGCCGGTGTTTTATTCCGGTCACAAGAAAAACGTAAAACTAACCACAAACAGAAGGGGAACGTTCGGTTAACACAAAGAAGTAGTTACCTCGAATTGGAGAAGAGACACGATGAGTTTTAAACGCCGAAACGAACCCGTAAAACAAAACTCAAACCTGAACTCTCTGTTTTTGCTCCTTTCACGCAAATGATATCTCCAGATTGCTCAGGGGAGGGCGACGGTCACAGTGGTGGTCGGTTAGTGGTGGAATAGTGATCGGATGGTGGTGTAATAGCAGCGAACGGTGGTGGTTTTGATGGGTTTTTGCTTCGCTGGAAACATAACACGAGGGAGAGAGAGAGAAGAGGAGCGAGAGGGTGTGTGTGATGTTTGTGTTGATCGATCACAAGTAAAGTTTGGGTCAGAAGATTGATCGATGTGTAACCGATAACAATTTATACCGATTTCAATGTGGGAGCGGTGATCAGACACTCACGATTTAATGTTCCTTCAAACCGAGTTTGAAACATTGGCATAATTGGCCCCTCCCCTTATTACACAATGGTACACAAGTTTTGAAAATGATAAATGCAGTCCCTCAAGGTTTAGTTTAACTAAAACAAGTTCTATAATTTTCAGAAAGGTCCCTCAAAGTTTAGGAAATGTTAACGAACTCTAACAGAGTTAACGACGCTAACTTGGATGACGACAATACGA
>JBCNJP010000007.1:49608057-49635868 GCA_039602395.1 Deinandra increscens subsp. villosa | reverse complement strand
TGGGGGCCGTCGCGTACCGCCCACCGACCACCAGTCGGGAAAATCCGGAATTTGCCCTAATTCTCGGGTATTTAAGCTCCTAAACTCGTTTTTGGCCTCCATTCTCTCATCTCCTACTCACATAAAACCCTAAAACGGCTGGAGAGAGTCTAGACCAAGACCCTTGAAGATTTTTGAGTAAAGATTGGTGATTTCGAGCCTCGATTAGTGTCGGTTTTCATTATTAAAGGTTAGATTCATCAAACCCCATCATCAAGATCCAACCTTTATGCCTTTTAAACCTAGATCTTGCATTCTAAACATAGATTTAGTGTTTTTACACAAAAAGGAATGATTTTTATCAAATTTTATTGATTTTTATGACACTTTTTGTTGAGATCTTGTTAGATCTTTATAGATCTTGCTAGATCTAAGTTAGGGCTGTAAAAGATCCTATTTTTAAACATGATTTGTCATGTAGATTCATCTTAACAAGTAGATCTAGGGTTCCTTTGATAAAAACATGGTTTTTATGATAAAAAGGTCCACTTTTTCTTGATTTTCTTCCATGGATCTTCATGGATCTAAGTTTTACCTCATCAAACTTGTTGGATCTTGACTTGGACACCATTACAATGATAGATCTAGGGTTTGGGATGAAGGAATCATAACCATGGTTATAGATCTAGGACTTCATGTAGTAAAAATATGATTTTTATGTGTTTTTCTTGAATTATCATGTTTAGATCTTGATTAGATGATGCTATAGTTTAACTAGAATATTAGATCTAGGGATTTTGTCATAAAAAAATATGATTTTGAACCTAGATCTAGGGTTATGTCTTGTCTAGAATAAACCTTGGATGTTTAGTTATTTTAATTAGAATAGCTAGCATTTCTGAAATTTAAAAATAAATAATTTTGAGTAAATCATTGTGTTAACTTTGGAGTTATGCCTTGAAATTTTATTTGGTAATTATATATGTATAGATCAGCCCTAAATTAATTTTTGTTAATTAAATATGTTTTGGTTGATTTTATAGAAAATAATCAAGTTTAGACGCCGTAAAGTTTTATGACTAAATAAATAATTATTTTGCTTAACATTTGACCTAGATATAAGTTTGACCACTTGATTACTTATATTCTCATATTATTACTTGAATACTCCACCAACGAGTCGCGTATCCGATCGAGTCCGTCGTGTCATGGCTAGTCACACGTTTTATCCGTTCGAATACTTATTTAGTTATTTATCTTTTGTCGGTATTTTCTCCATCACGTTCGATCGTAAAGGTGATCTCCGGGATTGATACGTGCCGCTACTCTTCGGTTTTACTCTCGACACTTTAGCTATCATGTGAGTTTTCATAGCCCCTTTTTACTTAAATGTTTTTTGGGGTGCAACATGTATCATGTTATCAAATTCTATTTTCACATGCGTATTCTATGTCCGATGATTACTTGAAAACTTGTATGATTGTTTTGATTGTTTGGTTGAACGATGAACGGTTGAACGATGGAACGATGAACGATTGAACGATGAACGTAATTATTAACATTAAACATGCCGGGGTTACGATAATAGATCTATTGGCCTGACAAGCCCACTTGGCCTGCCTCGCGTGTGGCGCCTTGTGATTGAAAGCCTAATTGTCAAGGGTTGGATTACGTTAACTTATCATTATTTTTATCATTAATCATTTTTATCAATTATCATCTTATTTAACTTGCACGCATGTTTTTGAACGTTATCACTAAACCTATGAACTCTCACCAACTATTTTTAGTTGACTCTTTTTATAACATGTTGCAGGTAATGCGGTTTGATTTGGACATCATTCACTTAGGGGTTGCATCGGCTTTAGAGAGACCTTATTAAATAATGAACCGTTATGCTTAGACTATGTTTTACGTTGTTTATCATATGTTGTGACTTGGATGCTATGGTTTGTTTATTGCTATGAAATGGGTAACTATTATGTTTATCGCAACCTAATTTAGTCTTGTGAGCTTCTGGACAATCTTCGCGCCCCGACGTATTCCGCCGTCGGTTGGGGTGTCACATTGAGAAGATGTCAAATGTTTAGAGGTTTTCGAAAAGAATTTGAATCGAAAGTATATAAAATGATTTTCTTATCAGGCGTTCTCTTACGAGAAGAGTTGTACAAATGTAATACAAGAGTCGTGTTGAGTGACAAGGCCGGAAAGAGTAACATGGTACATAAGTATCCGAAATCAACATTTCAATATGAGGAAGAACCATAACATGTCCAAGTAGCCTTTAGCTATTGTACCCAATAATGGGAGCGAGATTTCCATTTCGTGTCTCGTTTTCAGTTATGGCGTTGGCATTTACGAATAACCCAACTGTACTGAAGAGAGAGGAATTTGAGTATGAGAAAAATTGGGTGTGCATACAGTCAATCAATGTCTGTTTAATAGTCTCGTTGTCTAAAGAAAACGTGAACGTCTGAATTTGCCTACCAACTAGCAAATAGCATAGAACTACACAAGAGTAGTCAAGTTAACATGGGGACCCATTGGTTGATTTAGTACTTTATGGAGTTATTACCAATTAAGTTCACATGATTCATAATAACATTCAAATTCACATTTCATGCAATAATGGTTCAGATAGCATACGAGTTTTCTATGAAGATTTCTTTTAAAGGTTGATGCGGTCAAAGCGTACTAGCATGCAATCTATCATGAAGGTTTTACCATACAACGCATAAAATTATCCCAACACCTTATATACTAGCATACGACCTTTTCATGACATATCTCTAGCATATAAGTTCATAAACTAACCAACACAACCCATACGGTGCAAAGTTGACGGGGCAACTTCACACAGTCTTGTCATTCCCACCGAGGTAGGAGACTTAGGACCTTGTATGATGTATGGTTTTCATACCCAATCAAGTTACTACATTCCGAACATGTCATTTTTTTTTGTGTTTCTAACACGTCTCATACACATAACTACTCATGCGATTCTACGCAACTTATGTTTAAGCCAGCACTTCAATGATTAATCAATTTATATACCCTAAACATTGGATTAGATTCTCATATTTTAGCATGCATAAACACATGTTTTATAAACATTTCTCATGAGAAGATCAGAAGCAAACAAACTATATATCAGGGTTACATGGTTCAACAGTTGCTAACATGCTAAATATAATTGGTAACACAGATTTTGTGATAAAAGGACTAAGGTCTAAAGAGATACCCAATCAAGAGCCCATTGCCATTTAAAAGGTATCACGTAGCAGTTTATTTTAGAAGAAATTTACTCAATTCTGTTAAGAATTATTCAAGAAATCACATAGAAAATTAGGTTCAAATTCAAGTTGAAGTTCAGTATCATACAACATATCACCATGCACACCTTGCTGAAAAAAAATCCAAAAATTTATGAAGATCCAACAAAATAAAAGTATAACTATAAGGTGCCGAATATCGAAGAGTGCTCTGTAGGAATACGCATGGCATCAAGCATGCGAATAACAAATTAAGATGAAAAGCGCCAACGGCTTAGTTCGTGAATTCTAGTAATCGATGGGATATCAAGCTTTTGATAGTCGTAATTACACATTCGAAGAACGATATGTGGGTTCAAACTAGCGCTGGTGAAGATACCAGCAGGGAGGATGCAAATAACGTAATGAATGGTTTAAAATTCCGAGAGAACATACAACGTGCTTGACAGGATTCGGCAAAGAATTCGCGTAAATAGATATCGAAATGAATGTGTCTACGGTTATACAATCTAATAGAGTAAACATCTTGTTAGAGAAATCTTCATTATTTAAGCTCACCAGTGTGCCTAATCTTCTTGGTGTCCTTGCGCTTAATGCGTCATGCTTCTTTTCTTGTCAAAACATCAGTTCAATGGTCTTCGAAAGTAAGATATAAAACATCAAGATGTTCAAAGGTGGTTTTAGGCTTTGATTTTCTGGACGAGTTTTCTTTAGGGTCTAAACATGCCTACTGCGGCTAAAAAAGGTCAAGTCGGTATTTCATAGAAAAGGATCAGGGGCTATCACCTTAGTGAAAGCCAGAAAGTTCATAAAAAAACAGGCAGTCGACCCAAAAGTAGTGTCCCTTAAACGAAAGTCGATATACTTCTTATACATGCTTCTAAAAGTTGGAGTTGATCATACGGTCAGGTGCTTTGTCGTTCATAAGGGAAAATCTCTGATTTTCAAAACGTTGTTGTTCGTCGGAGTCAGAACTCACGTAAGAGAGTCTTCCGAAAGCATGGAGTTTCGATGGACATGTCTCTTTTGGTAGAAATACATAAGGGATATCTGTAATCTCGGAGAAAGTAGCATTAAGCAGTTTTGTCGAGGACGTAGTCCTGTTAGATGAAATTTCTCAAGATGAGGCTCCTGCATATGACTCTAAAGTCAATCCTTAGTCCGGCACCGGTCCCACATTCAACGTGCCACTAATGTTTATATATAGGGTGTACCGCAGCTAACCCACCACACTACCAACACCTTGAAGTCTACCAGCAACCTACTATTACTAGCTATTAGTCAACCACACTGGATATTTTCATCGGAAAAAAAAGAGGACTTCAAGTTTCTCCCATATGCTTGAATGTAAAAAGGGCTAGAGATTAAAACCTCAATACGTTGTACAAACAAAAGGTATAAGAGTTTTCATTCACGAGACCAGTAGGATGCGTAAGGTTTGCTATTCTCGTGAAGATCGTTGAGAGTTTGGCATGCGCAATGTGAATATCATAAAGCTTCAGATTCAAGACGATCAAAATTTAAACAGGCCACAAGGTATAAGTTCAAGCTGGGGGTTCATCAATGAAAGTTCTCTGAAAAGGACGATGAGGATTCATGTATTAGGAATTTGTCGATAGCCGCTATGAGATGGGCATTAATAGATATACAAATGTATGGACATCTTGGTGTACTTGAGGAGTAGGAAGGGATAATGCAGGTTGATAGCACAATTAGATATCGATAACAAGAAGTTCATACTCGATGGGTGTAAATAGAATTAAAAAAAAAGTTTGTATCGTTACTGCGATTGAGATACAATGTTTTTCATCATCAATGGTGTTTAACTAGTAGAAAAGCCAACCAAAAATGTAACACCTTCTGTTTCAAAGCTTGAAAGTTCACCCAAGACTAAAGGATTACAAAAGCGCTAGAATCCAAAATCGTTGGTTGTTAAATCGTAAAAGGTTCGAATCATGCATAGAAATTAATCGCACGGGTTCAAAAGGTCAGTCGAAATAGTCATTACGTTAAAATTGGAAGTCGTCAGTTTGAAACTAGGAAGTCTATCCACTATCATTACCTCCATTTGAGAGAAATATGCTTGCAGTGAGATAGGCAGTTTGTACAATCGTGTCGTTGTTGCTGGAAACAAGTTTTGGTTCGCACAAGAAAATCAGGAAATATGAATATTCAGAGGCAAAGTTATCGAGTGTTTTTTTTTAGCAAAGAAGTATGCTCCAATGCTCGCGTTATATGCTTGACCTAGTTCGCTTATCCAATGTTATCTGGGTATTCGTCCGGTGAATGTATATACAAGTTGTCTCACAATCATAAATTTTCAGGGATTGATATGGTAGGTAAAGTCGCAAAGGTAAAATTATGATTCGATATGAGTTCAAACCAGTCGAAGGTTTCGTCGAGAGTGTTCACAGTTACGAAAGACTTGTCATTTAAATTCACCAGTTAAACGGTGTCTTCAGGACCAACTTTTCATAATATGCTTCAAAAGGGTTCACGTATGGATTAGAATCCAATAGTAAAGGGGCAAAGTCAGGTGCGATAGCGTTTTCAAAGATAGATGACTTCGATCATTCGGTTGAGTTCAACATGTTCAACATTCAATGCCACGAGGAAAGAAAGAAAAAAAAATTACAGGAATTTGGTCCCAATACGACCATTGGCTTGCCTAGTAGGATTCTCCAGGATTTCCATATACTGCAAATTACATTTACGTGTGCACCCGTAACTATGATTTACTATATATGATCACCCTAGTTCCTCTTAGTTCAGCTACCAAGTATGGTGTGGTCACTAACCCATGGTTGTCTTGACCAGAATTTGTTAATGAGATAAGTTTTCGAGTATAAAATGCTCACTCAGACTGGAATGACCCACCCGAAACGAGTCAGCCAGAAATTTTGCTCAATAGGATCTGAGTAGGGTTTATCACAACGAATCTAGCTTAGCTCGAAGTTAGAGAATAATTATCACATATACTGGCGTGATCGCAATCCGATACACAAAGAGGGAATTTCAGTCGACCCGCATCAGGTTTCATTGGGGTTTTAAGAATTGTACTCCAGTTGTATTATTTCAACGCATAACACGATAAAATCGAGAAGGGAAAGATCTTGAGAGATCACAGCAAATGTGAAGACGGTCAGGATAACAAAAGTTGATATAAGTGCCCCATAGGCAGGTACTTGAATTCATACCCTGCTAACTCTAGTGAAGCTAAATAATCGCACCACTAGCACATCGAGATGACATTTCCTGAACGAATGAGTTTAGAGATATACGTAAGGTAGGTATAATAAGAACCTCCTAAGCTAAGATAGTGGTTTATCGACAAGAAGAGGTATTACACCACTTTCCCTATGCAGCATACATCCATAGTATGGGCACTACGCCCAGTTGTTCAATCCGGAATAATCCCGAGTAGCAATCAACTCCTCAAAAGTATAAATGCGATCCTTCGATCTGATTCAACATCTCGTTGTACATGAATGTTAACCAAGAGGTACACAACTTGGAGAGGTTAAGAAAAATGACTCAAGACTAACCGGTTCCTCGCCGTGAGTATAAGGGGTTCGATTGGATGATGTAAACAACAAATCGTAAACCAGGTGTGTGTAGGAGTGAGTATCACGATGCATGAGGGAAATGTTTAAGTGCAACTAATGCAAAACAGTTACAGTCTAAGACGAATCTTAGTTCGCTGTAACCAATGGCTCTGATACCAATCTGTCACACACCTAAAAATCCCACGCGCGGTAACGCACTGTAGGGAGCGTGACAAACCAGGATCGCTGTCAATTAGTTACACCAAATGACCAATAATTAATAAAAACGTTTCATAATTCATTAAAATATAAATCTCAGAGTTTTACAAATGCGGAAGCGTAAATACAAATAAAAATTATAGTAAAAACATCGTCATCCAAGGTGACGTGACTTGTACAAAGACACTAAAAGTGTTTCAAAGACTCATGCATGCGTACTACTCGTGATACTCGAACATCCACAACCTGATAAATAACATGCTAAAAAGTGTCAACACAAAGGTTGGTGAGTTCACAGGTTTATCAGTTCAAAAACAGTTCAAGTTCAGTTTAAGGTTGATTGTTCAACAACAATCAAGTTGACTTTAAGATTGACTATTCAACAACAGTCGAGTTGAGTTTAAGATTGACTATTCAACAACAGTCAAGTTGTAAGAGCATAATCACTAATGTATATCAAATAGCTAGCTAGGCTATATACATGAAACTTCGCACGTTGATGGTCACCGAAGCTAACAGTTGTTTATAGTTTGCCTTGTTGTGTTTAGGACGAATATAACACCCGTTTGATATCCAATCGTGTCAGCGCGACTGACCCGGGTGGGGTTTGTCAGACCCAGTAGTACTACAATATATTTCCCGCTATCTTCATTAATACTAACGGTACCATAAGAAGGACTTTGTTGTATCAGTGTGCTACAAGTACTTCAAGTGATATATAAAAGTCTAATTATCTCAATTGTGTAAATCATGCATGTTAATCTCTCCCAACATGATTAAAAACAGTAAAATAGGGCCGTGAAACTCACCTTAGGTTGCACATTAAGGTTCCAGATAAACAGTTAAATCAAGTAGCAAGAACGGGTCTTGCGAGAGCAATCAATCACCTAACGAGCATACGAATGTAAGAGTGTGTTCAACCAAACAACCAAGTCTAAAGTAAATGACAAAAACGAAATATCGTGAAGTCCGGAATTAGTCGAGGATGGCACGTTTGCCAAATCCGAGCGATTATCAAAATAACACGAGAAAATACAATATATATCAATATTATATATTTTCTAAGTTCAAGTATTTCAAAAAAAAAAATATATATATATATATATATAATATGTACATTTAAACTAGGGTTATTGGATATTAATAATCCCAAGTTTAATGTATTGGCAAATAATAATCCCAAGTTTGACATTTACTCTCACCAGTCCCAAATTTTATGTTATTTACTAACAACGATCTCAACCAAACGGAGACTTAACTCCGTTTATCAAGTGCTGACGTGTCATGCCAGCTGGCATTTTTTTTTAACCTGATAAGCCATGTGTGCTTGAGAGAAAATTCTGGAAGGGGTGGGAGAGAGAGAGCAGATAAGAAAGGAAATAGGGGGCCGCCCCTGGTTTTTCCGGCTGCCGGAATCTGGCCAGCCACGGTGGTGCTTCGGAGGTGACTCCATGTGTCCGACCCTCTCTCTTCCGTCCCTTGATCTTCTCCTTTTCCACCCTCTGGTTCGAATCCAAGACCCGTAGGTCGATTCTGGGGTTAGGGTTTTGCCGCAGCTCCTCCCGGTGGCGGCGGCTGTAGCTATCGAGCATCCTGACGACGACGGTGTTCTCTTGGTGAGCTCCGACCACACTTAGGCCGCGACTCTCTCTCTCTCCTACTCCGAATCACGGCCTATAGCGGCCCCGGACACGTCCCAGTCAACTTTTTGACCCGAAAGGCCCGACCCACGATTCCAAACGGCTCCAAGTACCTTAGGGGACATCCCTGTAAAGTTTCGTGACCTTCCGACGAAGTTTGAGCGCGTTTCATGGAATCCCTACCCGTAAGGGTTTAAACCAAACGTGCAAATGACGTAGATAACGAGTTTGCGAAAATAAGAAGCATATTTTAAAAGTTTACGTAAAGTATACAATTGACTCAATAAATCAACGATACATGTTTATTTATATTAGTCTACACAAAATATATATTTTATCATTTTTGGTAAAAATCCTAATTTTTAGATCAATAAATATATATTTTTGTATACATATTAGAAATATATTTTTAATCTAAAAAACGACAACTTAAACATGTTTAAAGTTCAAAATATGGTTTACCGGATCTAATAGTCCAAGTTATAAATTTACGGGTTTTAAAAATATGATAAGGAACGACTTAGGTATGGGTTCTAGTGATCAAATACTCAAAGAACACAAGAAAAAAAAAATAAAACAGGAAACATAGAGGTAACCGGGTTAGAACCCGTGACCTCTATGTTGCAACATAGTGTGCATACCACTCAGTCAAGAGGCATGCTCATGCCAAAAATCCGATCGGAATTCTTTTATCTTTCAGCCAGGCCAGAACCAGATTACAAAGAAAAACAACAGAAAAAGAAATGTAGAGGACTGGTTTCGAACTTGGAACCTCGTGGTTAACAGGAGCGCGGCTTAGCCACTAGGCTAGCCCGGCGTTTGTGTTTCTAATCAGATTCTTATGTTTTTAACTACTACTGCAACAGTCACTTTCTTCTTCCTTAGAACTCCGGTGGCCGGTGTTTTTTATTCCGGTCACCGGAAAAACGTAAAACTGACCACAAACAGAAGGGGAACGTTCGGTTAACACAAATAAGTAGTTACCTCGAATTGGAGATGAGACACGATGAGTTTTAAACGCCGAAACGAACCCGTAACTCAAACAAAACTCAAACCCGAACTCTCTGTTTTGCCCCTTTCATGCAAATGATATCTCCAGATTGCTCAGGGGAGGGCGACGGTCACAGTGGTGGTCGGTTAGTGGTGGAATAGTGATCGGATGGTGGTGTAATAGCGGCGAACGGTGGTGGTTTTGATGGGTTTTTGCTTCGCCGGAAACATAACACGAGGGAGAGAGAGAGAGAAGAGGAGCGAGAGGGTGTGTGTGCTGTTTGTGTTGATCGATCACAAGTAAAGTTTGGGTCAGAAGATGGATCGATGTGTAACCGATAAGAAATTATACCGATTTCAATGTGGGAGCGGTGATCAGACACTCAAGATTTAATGTTCCTTCAAACCGAGTTTGAAACATTGGCAGAATTGGCCCCTACCCTTATTACACAATGGTACACAAGTTTGGAAAATGATAAATGCAGTCCCACAAGGTTTAGTTTAACTAAAACAAGTTTTATAATTTTCAGAATAGGTCTCTCAAAGTTTAGGAAATGTTAACGAACTCTAACGGAGTTAACGACGCTAACTTGGATGACGACAATACGAATATATGTCAAACACATGATTAACGCGTGACGTTTATAAAATTATAATCCTTAGATTATTCCATAAAATCATAAATAATAATCCAAAATTATTTATTTTAAGTTCACATAAAATGGTAAACTTGAAACCCTAGCGATGCGTATTAACTCACATAAAATCATAATAGTTTATGTGTAACTACGTGACACGTTGTCACATAAATTCACAGAATAAATTATGTGAATGTATATACATATATATCACATAAAATAATGAGTTAAATTGTCACATGAAATGACGACATGTTCAAATGAAATTACTACGTACGCTTTATATAAAATTATAGAATATTAGACGTCTAGACTTTAAGTGCACGCTCGTGTAGTGATGGTTATACGAAACCCTAATTGCTAAGGTCAACACCAGTCAATCACATAAATGTTCACACAACATTTATATCGGTAAAGGTAAATGTTCTCACGATATTTATACCAGTTTAAGTTTATTTAAAACAAGAAAGACGTGAAAAGACGGATTGTCACAGTATCCCCTTGTTGAAGAATTTTCGTCCCGAAAATTGAATAACGTGGTTAACAAGTTAATCACAAAAGGAAGATTTTTTTTTTTGTTTTCAGTCGTCACATAACACCTCCTTGAAATTTTTTTCTAGAATATCCCAAAAACACTTGATGAATTCGAAGTTAAATCCATCAGGCCCTGGAGCTTTATCGCTCCGGCATTCCCATATCGCGTTTTTTAATTCATCACTCGTGAATGGAGCAATAAGCTCCGCTGCCTCCTGATCGGATAATTTGTTCATACCATGGCAAGAAATACTTGGCCTTTTAACATTAATCTTGCCAAATCTATCTTGAAAAAATTAACAGGCATGATTTTTTATTATAGCAGGATCCGTTTCCCACTTATTGTTCACCATGATTCCGTTTATTCTATTCCATGCACATCTGATTTTAAGTAAGCCATGAAAAAACGACGTATTTTCATCCCCGTGTGATACCCATTTCACCAGGGCCTTTTGGGCCAGATTAGCTCTCAGATTTTTATCAAGCACCTCCAACTTATTTTGAATATACCCCCACTCCTCCAGTTCTGTCTCGTTTAACAAACGCAACTCGCAAAGCGAATCCCATCTGTTATGGGCCATCAGAAGCTCATTCTTCTCAAAATCAAACCTTTGTCTTTCTTTTTTGCTGCAATCTTTGATAGCCTCTTTTCTCTTTAACTCTTATCAATTTCAACATTAGAACTTTATCAGGTTTCCCAAGCACCAACGCATTCATACACGCAGTCTCCACCACCGACTGAAAGTCAGGATGCCGGAGCCAGAAAGTCAGGATGTCGGAGCCAGAAAGTCAGGATGCCGGAGCCAGGAAGAAAACAAACAAAACGGAGGTGGTCCGAAATCCGCCATGGAAGTTTTGATAAGGAGAGGGTTATGATCCGACCAAAGCCGCGGAATAGCAAAACAAGAAGCATTAGGCCATCTTTGCATAAAGTCTCCAAATACAAAAAAATGGTCAATTTTGCTGAAACTCTTTCTTTGACCGTAAGAGAAGATGAACTAGGTTCCTCCCATATTGTATTCGCATAATCCCGCATTAGCTATAAATTCATTAAACACAGCTGCGCCTCGAGGATCAAATTCAGAGAATAATCTATCTTCTGGTTGCCTAACTTCATTAAAGTCACCAACCACCATCCACAACCCATTACAGGACTCCATGATCGGAAGAATTTCATTCCAAATCCGTTTCTTTTCTCGAGCTGATTGTGGGGCGTAGGCATTTATGAAGTTAAGCTCCACCTGCAAACCAACCAAAACACCAGACACAAGAAGAAAATTCAGGTGTTTAGAGGAAGAACACACCGAGAACACAATAGGGTTCCATATAAAAAGAATGCCTCCCAAGCTACCGGAGGCCAAAACACATTCCCAATTATACTATTGCTTTCCCCATATGCCCAGAATGGGCATGCAAGAGATGTCAGAAAACTTTGTTTCTTGGATACAAATGAAATCAATGCGTTGTTTGCGACGAATCTTGTTGATCCACTCGATATTAGGCTTACCCAACCCACGACTTAGATACCGAGGCAATCCAGTAAGCAACATGGTTGTTACCAACACCTTTGATGATACCTACCACCTGATCTTCGCAACCTGCGAAGTCCATACCAACACATTCACTAATCTTAATCGTGCTCGAAACTTCCTCCTCGACATCGTTCTTTGATTTGTTAGAACTCAAAGGATCCAACTCTAGTATAGTCGATTGAGAAATAAAAGATGATGATCTCGAAGCACCCCCTCTGCCTTTAATTATCGCCCTCCAAAGTTTTCTTTCCTCCAGCCTGGTGAACGCGATTTAATCGCATGTTGTCTTTTTTGGATTTGGGATAAGCCCTAGTAGGAACCGAAAGAGAGATAGGAATTTTCTCTATTGGAGAGGACCCACTCGAAGCACTATTATTAAGGTCAGGAATAACTGGAATATAGGCCCAGGATCTGACAGTGGCCACCATCAATGCCCTTCCTATTTTCATTTGGCCTAAAAGGCCCATCCGGATTTGAAAGATCCAGAAACTCAAGGTGGTCCGACCCTACGTTATCTAGTGCACAGCCCCCCAAGTTGACCTCTGACACCTTGGTAGCCACCTCCTTTACGTATGAATTAACCTCAACATGATTATCCCTATTCTCATGCATGTGGTTTTCCAAGACGGTGCCTCCTCCGAGGCCGTCCCAACTATCGGCCTCCCCATCTTACCAATCATCTCCTTCCTCCCAATCCTCCTCCGCTTCGTGCTCCAGTCACCGTCCAGCGGTTCCGATGGAGAAGGTACACTTTCCTCCTATACAAAATTAGGATACCACGTATTTGCCTCCTCTTTAACAATCACTGTATATTTGAAATCCTTCAATGAAATCATCACGGTCTCATCAATAGTTTTCCAAGATTCTGAGAGAACATACACCGAACCCCATGTACCATCCTCCAGAAGCCATGACGATTGGGAAGGCAATATTATTCTTCTGAAACCTTTTGTCATTGTATCATATGTAACATCATCCCTAAGATGGAGAGGCACCCCTAAGATTTTGAAACCCACAATCCTTAATCTAGGTACTGCTTGTCCGACCCACGGTTCTAATACACCAAATACTTCCTCCAACATAGACGTTTTGACTCCCTAAAACTGTCTGCCCTCGCTTTCTGATTGAACACCAGAAGGACGTGAAGTCCTCCCACGTAAACGACGTCGAAGTTGTCACCGCCTCCTTCATTACGAAGAAGTTTAATGCTACATAGTAAGCCTCCGTCCACCGCCTTTCCTATAAGAGCTCGTCCATAGAACGAGGATGGGTAGGACGCCCCTTCCTCCGGGATGTTGAAAGATTTCCATTTGAGAGATGGTGTCTCCGGTTGTTGACGGGGAGACGGGGTATACATCAGTTCCTTTCCAGAAACATCATCCCGGAAAGATTTTTCTACGTGAGCTGGAGCTTGGCTACCAATCGCCACCGATCTGACTTTCGCTTGACTGCGTGTCTCTTCCTTCTGAACGTAACCCACCTTGAGGTAACCTTCCTTCTGAGCATATCCCACCTTGTTTGCATCCGTGTGTGGGACATGCGAGAGGTTAGCAGAGATCTTGCGTCCTCCAAACGATAGGTTTTTTAGCTTACGTTCCATGTCCATTACATCCCTAGCATTATTGAACCTAATAAACCCAAAACATTCGTTGTTAAACCTTCTTCTTCCCGAGATGTAAACGTCCGACACCGACCCCAATTGGTTTGCTGCTTGCCATAAATCCAATGTGGTAGTGTTCGCCAGAAAACCAGAAATGAAAAAGGAGAAGGTGAGTCTTCTTCCAATGTTACGTCGACCGACAGTAACCCACTCATCCCCGTCGTGCGACATTTTCACTCCTGTTAGAGCATTATTCATGTCATCGTGTGAAGTATCAAGATCAAGATAAAGCTACAAATTAGTCTGTGTCCGAACTGACCCGAACTTCACATATTTATAAACAATATTTGTAGTAGATACTGAATTATCTAAATATAACTACAAGAGTTGTAAAAGCCTTTATATTAGAATATTGCGGAGAAGGAAATTTAATAAAAGATCCCGCAACCGTACAAAAGTATTCAACAGCCTTACAAATGAAAATACTGACCCGAAGTGGCAATTCGTGTGATGTCTAGTTCGAACAGTTTTGAGCAACTATAAATAACACATCTTGTATAGGATTAAGTACTCTTTGCCAAATTCACTGTGTGAAATAGTGTGTGTATTCTCTGTGGTCTTCAATACAATTTCACATTGTATTTACCTTCTTGTGTCCATTTTTTCTAACTCGAATTACACAATTTTACTATCGATCGAGTAGACGATCCACCGCTCACGCGTTTACAACTCCTCTCATGCTGGTACCTGTGTAATTGAAAGATATATTTATTGTAGTTCTTGTACGTATGTTAGGTAGACTGCTTATATTTCAAGGAACATTCCTAAGAGGATAAGAAGTCACTATTCGCATGGTATATTCACTTGTAATTGTTGGTTAAGGTGAATCTGTTTCCCTCCACCTTATTTAATTGTTTTAGAGCTTATATCGAGCTGTTAAATGTTTGTAAAAGGTTTATGTGTGTGCTATATGTTAAGTTTGTATATGTTATATGTTGTATTGCAACTACTATTTGTTAGGGTTGTAACATGTCATAAAGGTTGGGTGGCCTCGGGACATATATTCGTTTAGAACATATTTGTGCTAAATAGGGAGCCTTAAACATGAATCCAGAGTCATGTGCGGGACATGAATGTGTTGATTTATTTGACCTTGTATGGTGTATATGTTGACTTAAGTATCACGAAGTGGGACTATGGTCTTATGCATGTGTACTAGAATTGGTTTGCACACATAAATATTAACACTCACACATATTTATAAATGGTTTTAAAGTTACTCATCACGACTCACCAACAATGTAGATGTCGACCTATTTAGCTCTTTTATAGGTATTTGACTGGAGTTTTAACGGGAGTAGACAGTACAGCAATGGGAAGTAAAGATAGTAGCATTCTTATTTTGTCTAACCGGATTTTATGTAACTTGTGGGAGCTAGATGAGTTAGACTTGGGACTTTAGTGGGTGTACTATTTCCTTAATTCGGATGTTATGTTCGGGACCGGCTATATAGACTTGTAACCCTTATGATTAAACATTTAGATTTTTGCAAATTTTATGTTAAGTTTGTTGTGTATATTTGCTTCTGCGGTACGATCAGCCCCAATTGACGGGTTATGACATTTTCAATGATAAGAAGCATTTATATTAAACATGTCATTACATAACCAACCAAATCCTACAAGATATGTATTGTGCTTAGATAATATATATTTATCTGATTCAGGTATTTGTTTGTATCCATAGTTATTTAATACAATCCTAAATAATAGTCTTTATAATCCCATCCCAAGTACATATAGTAAATTATCTAGATTCAAACATTTTCCAGAAGCATCACATTTCCTATCTCATGGATTGGTTCGGTATAAACATGCACATCTTAAAATGGATCTTTCACTGACCGGTTGTATAGAGATGAACCATCTTTGATCTTTGCACACGTGACTCTAACTCCCGATTCAACCCACGACACAATGCATGTCATCATGCTGCAGCATGTAAAACTCCTTAGATATATTAGCAATACACAATCCTAAAATAAATTATTATATTTCAATATATCTTACATTGTTGCATGCCAGCTTAGGTCTTTTGAACATTGGCCGGGATCACCCTCATGCTTACTCTTTTCCAGCCCTTCAGTCATTCTTAT
The DNA here is from genome assembly GCA_039602395.1 of Deinandra increscens subsp. villosa. Lineage (NCBI taxonomy): Eukaryota > Viridiplantae > Streptophyta > Magnoliopsida > Asterales > Asteraceae > Deinandra > Deinandra increscens. The sequence continues at coordinate 49,619,763 of JBCNJP010000007.1, read as the reverse complement.
AGTGTACATGTTTGACACACTTCTAACAAAACTAGTTTTAGTTTCTTGTTAGAAGTTTTGTTTATCTGTTTGAATTTCCTCTTACCCTTTAAAGAACCACATCCTATATCATATTAACCAAGGATGATGCAAACATGTTGTTGTCTTTGGGTTTATCACTTTTTGACCCCTTAGAGGCTCTTTAGTTCGAAGGTGAGTGCCCAATTGTACCAAGAAAACCTCTTTATTTTTATGTTTTAACATGCATGTGTTTAAAATTCTTTTAAGATGGGGCTTCTTTGTTAAGTGGTTTATCAAACTATGTTTTGCAACGACCATATCATGGGTACACAATACAATAATTTAAGAAACCCAACATCTTTTAGTCTCAAACCAAAGTTAACATAAGGTTAATCTAAAAACATATAAAACATTAAAAGAAAGAAAAAAAAGGTAAAACATCAAAAGAAAAAATACGAATCGAATTCACTCCACACAAAGGAATTCCATCCGAGTTTTAATGAAATCCAAAAAGAAATCTAGACTCAACGATATGAATTTTAGTAACCCAACAATTGGAATAAATCACGAAATAAAGTTACAAGTAAAAGAGAAAATGATTAAACAAAATTGGGCATGCGAGGATCGAACTTGCGCCTCTCATATGAGAAGGTGGGTTTTAAACCCATTGAGCTAGATCTAATTTGTTTATAACTAGTTTTCTTAACGTGATAAAGACAAGAAAAAAAAATCCGAAAGAAAACAGTTAAAATACTATAACTACTTTCTTTTTAAAGGAAAAAACATGTTGTAGCTACTCTTAAAAAGGGTCAAAAACACTATAGATCATGATTCATACTAGTCACCTAAGTTTTTTCGTTTGTTATATGGTATGATATCGGAACTAAATAGATTTAACGACAAAAATGTGTGTCGTAATTTTGTTATTTAATAGACATGACGTTAAATGTAGCAATAGGTAATTACACTTGACACTTGGATTCATCCATCTTCATGTTGTGTTGTTCAAACTACCCACTGATACGCACAAGTTCATTACACTGTTTTATGACAGACTTAGGAATCGACCGTATTGTAATTATTAAAATTACTAAGGAACTTTTGACTCGAAGCATAATCTACCATGTATTTGGATTAAAGATAATCTGACAGCTCTATTTCGGATTCAACATTTTGATAAATGTCAAATGAGGAATCTGACATATCATTTAAAATATGACCACAAATATTGTAATTTGCCATTCTCTTACTTCGATGTACTCCTAAGTTGTTCTAGGGTTTATTTCACAATTACGGGCAAATGTGCTCAGAACATACATCATTTTGAGGGTCGTTAGAGAAAATGCAATATCTTCTGTCATCTTTTAAAATCATGGCTTTTAAACTCCTATAACTTAGGAGAATTTGCTTGTCATACCCCTTACGAAATCACCAGTTGCTATGTTCACATATAATCTTAATCTTTGTTGTGTTCCTGATCTCAAGTTTCCTTGATAATTCTTTGAATCATGTGTTCTTCATTTCAAGTTAAGATTATTTTGGTGATACTCCAAAATACTTTTGTTTGAATGACTAAAATCATCACACCTACACTTTATCGGATTTGAACTCATAACCTGTTTGATTGAGCCACCACTTTGTCACAAAGCGGCCCCTTAAGGATAAGACAAAGGTTTAAGAACGAGTGTGTAATTTTTATGTGTGTAGTACCAGTACAAGTGTGAATTTAATTAGAAATCGATTAAAGTTCGATTATAATATGATCCCCAAATACAACCAATATAGGTTAAATATTTTGGTAGTTATATAACTACCACAACTACCATTGGTATCTATCTATATAACTGTTATAACTACTAGTGATGGTTATAACCTCCATAACTATTGGTGGAGACTATGGATGGAGGTTATAACTGAAAAATTAAATTCGTCTTGATCAGTTATGTATTTTCATCTCCTAATTTGTATCGATATGAGATAGACTACCCGTGCTTCGCGCCGGGTATTCTACTTGTAAAAAGGTCCATACGTTAGTAAGTTTTGAAGATGGCTTACCTGCACTTCGTTGTGGGGAGATGCGACTATAAGTACGGGTTAGGATATGGCGTAGTATTGTTGGATAGATATGCGGAAAACTAATTTAGTAGGTTAGGATCATATATACAACATCTAATTACTTTGGGCCAGTCCCATGACCCATCCTATCTATTGGGATACCCTATTCCAAAAAACATGTTAATGTTTTGCTATGTAAGCCTCATGATATGTAGATATTTTGAACAAAAGTTTATCACATAATTTGCAAACAGTAAGGGAGCTTGAGTCTTTTGTTGCCTTCATGCATAATTTCCAAATAGCAAGGCGCCCGGGTCTTCTTCCAATACCCAAGGAAGAGATATGCTCCGAAGACGGTAGATAAGCCAAACAATTATTACCTGCAACATAAAAACATAATTAAAACACACATATATCATGACTAATCTTGTAAAATAACGCAGGAATATTACTACCGCATGATTCGGTAAATCGATAACAACGAATGTAAATAAAGCTTGGCTTTATTTATTCACAAATAGATTACAATGTAGAGAGAGAAACACCTTAGAAAACACACAATTAAGAATGACTAAACTCTCAGAACTCTTTTTGAATTCTCTCTAACACGAACTATTTATACTTACTATTAAGTGTAGCGTACCAACCCACGTACCAGTTGGTACGTCCGTACCAACTGGTACGGCAGACCATATGGTACGGCCCTAATGGTATGTTGACTATTTGACTCACAAACTTGCTCTAATCTAGATACAATACACGAGACACATCGTAGCGTGGGAATATGCTCTAACAAACTCCCCCTTAACGTGTAGTGTATCTAGCTGTCTATCTATCTAACCAGAACTTCAGTCTTCGATCTTCAACATCGTTGCGTTCGATCTTCAACTTGAAATCTTGTCAGAAATAGATCTTGCATGGCTGGATCAGAACTGGAACCATCTTTGAACTTCGAGATCCACTTATGAAAGATACTTCATACTCCCCCTTTCACCATGCTTGAGTCTTGTCACACAGATAACCTGCAATTTCAGAAGACAGAAATGCGGCTTTCCGTTTTGTTCTTGAAAATTAATTTAATCTTGGCGCAAAACTTCTCTTCAAGAATCCAAGATATAGTTTTGAAATCATGATTTTGTATCTTGTATCGATCGGTCGAAAACAAATACGAAACAAAATCTTTTTGGCTTTTTGAAACTTTACATCAAAACACACCGAAAATCTTTTTAATTTTTCTAAGTTTATGCTAAAACACACCTAAAATCTTTTTAAATTTTTCAGATATGAAACATAAATGCAATACAGAAATGAAATATTGAATCACACACTACTTTTGTCTTTTGTCAGGACCGATTTCACATCGAGAATCCAGATCTTGAGCAAGAACGAAGATGAGACGAAGGAGACGGGATGAAGAGAATCAAAGATAATAAATGACAAGAAAATGATAAAACAAACGATTCATTGATTATTGCTGAATGATTACAACGAACCGAATGATTACAAACTCGTCATTGGAAATCCATGGTCACATTGGGTTGAGCTCAAACCCAATGTGTGACTCTCTCTCTAGAAATGATAGCTCACATCACTCATTGTTCATCCATTATTCATCTATTATTCATCATCTTTCTAATGGAGCTATCCCTTCCTATTTATAGAGAGCCCATGTGCTCACTAGCCCACTAACTAGCTAACACACATACAAATGAGCAAATACAAATAAACAAATGACATAATTATTATTAATTAAATCAAAGATGATTTAATTAATATGAAGCCGGACTCGCTCGAACCGATCTTCCATTGACTTTACGTTGACCGTTGACCCGGACGGTTGACTTTTCCAGAAAACGTCTTCGGTCCAAACTTGCAAACCTCGAGCATCACAACCCGCGTCTCTGAATCAAATCACAATGGATTCTTCAACCAAATTATTCGAGAATAGATTTGATGGCGTCAGCCACACTTATTAAAAGTTCCAACAATTCCCCCTTGACTGACGCTGTCAAATCAGTCATACTGGTGAAGAATCGCTCTGCCGTGCATCTTCGAAGAAAAACTGATAAACCGGAATCTTTCTGTTGTAAAGATTCCCCCTTTGAATAAGCTTCTTCTGTTCCTGTTGCTCCAGTTGAGATCCAAGTGCTGCAGTTCACTCGGTTCACACGGTCGGGTACAATACTAAGAATGCTGAACGTTGGAGAAAAAAATCGCAACAAATCGAATCAGATAAACCAATCAATCACTGAAAATGCTCCAACTTCAGATAATCGACCCGATAATCCAAATCCATAGAAGTTCCCCCTTTTCTCTATATCCCTCTTAAAACATCCGATGCGGAAGCGGAAAATCAGATGCAGAGAGTGGAACCGTTCCGCTCAGTTCCGAAGAGAAAACGGTATTCAAATCCTGAAATCGGACAATCTTGCGAAAAACCGGAAGCCGGGTGCTGACAGTTGTGAATGACCCATAAATACTGAACTTGTTCCACGTGACTGGGTTGGATGCGAAAATAATGTTAAACCGGTGAAAAACTGAGATCCCGAGCACAAACGCGAAATTTATTCATAACCGGAGTCTTCGTAATTTTGGGCGAAGAAAATCGAGCTCGGAAAAATATTCCGTGAAGATATCTGAGTCAAACGGTGCAATTTGGAATGAATCTGAGAAGACCGTAAATTTTATTCAAGTAACGGGCCTTCCGTTAGAGATTTAACGGAATATTCCAATATTTAACTGAGATTCCAGTTAATTCGGTTAGATGACATCAGCGCTGCATCAACTAAACAACTTGAAGTGAGACATAACGAAAAAGTCACAAACTTAACCGAGAAGCGAAACCAGTCCGTCAGTGGTCGTTAGCTAACGTGGCCTTGACGTCAACAAAAACTAGAAATCCGGTCGAAATATGACGGAATAAATCCATGACCAATAAAATATTTGCAATTCCGTTCAGGCGTTTTCCCGTTAGTCTGTAGAAAAACTGATGAGAAATACCCCGTATTTAACGAAAATAATGCATAAACATAAATTAGTCTTGAAAAATCTCTATAAAAAACACAATCCATGTGCTAATCCAACAGCCAATCAGATTGAAGCTTTAAATCTGATCAAACGGATGGAATTAAAGAAAATCCACGGTTGGGATCACGATCCAAGTGAGGGGACTATCAGCCAATCAAATGATGGCTGCACAAGGCCTTTAACGGCCCAGATCTGGTGAATCCGACGGTTGATGAGGATGATCCACGTGAATGAGAAGGGAACCAATCAGGAGGCGCCAAGCATAAGGCTTTCAACGGTTCTCTTGTATACGCCTGGGCCCACGAGACTTTCATTCAGCCAATGAATGATCGACATCAGAAAGAGAGCAACGGCTCTTTATGAAGCCTAGGACCCACTCCATTCTCCATCATCCAATCAGCAAGCGACAACCAGTAGGTGTTGACCGGATTCAAAGAGAGAGAAAATTCCTCTTAGGCGAATACACAGCTAACACGTCAGCTGATGTCCCCACCAGCGTCTTCCTCAACCTCGTAAACCCTAATCGAACGGAAAATCTCACCGGAAATATGCAGCTCGCCGGAAAACCGTGAAAGAGCCATAACTTCCATAATACTCAATCATTTTCGATGAATTTGGTATCGTTGGACTCGTAGATTCATCCTCTACACATCTATACGAACGAAATCCACTGAAACTTATTTGAATAAAAACCCAGAAGATGAGATCAGTCGAGATCGCCAAGGTGATCGAGGTCGCCAAACATTATTCGAGATCGCCAAGCCCATGGTCGAGATCGCCAACTTATGAACTCGCCAAGAACACTCAGATCGCCAAGAACAATGTTGAAATCGCCATGAACAAGCTCGAAATCGCTAAGAACCAGTCGAGGTCGCCAAGAACAACTTCAAACACTTTCCAGATCGCCATGGACATCTTCAAGGGTACACGAGGTCGCCAAGAACATCTTCAAGGCTGTGAAATCGCCAAGGCAATCTTCAAGAGAAATGAAGAACACCAAGAACACCGTGAAACACACACTACTGTGTGTTTCTCCAGATCTGCCCAAACCGTTGCGTTTCAGACAAAACTGATGCTCCCAATGGATCCGGAATGCGTTTTCCTTCAAGATTCATGCTTTATTTCATCCAAAAACACTGATTATTACTCCAAAAACTCAGAATCAAACTCGAAATCTTCAAGAACATCCAAAAAACGTGAAAACCCTAACAGCTTCGTTTTTCTTGCTCAGATCTCTTATTTCTTCACAGATTTGAACATATGGAGCATGAAATCATATCTAAATGAACCCAATAACAAGAATCTATCATCAGATTCATCCAGAAATCATCAATCAGCTCCAAAAAATAAGAAAAAATAGAAAAAGTCTCCAAAGTGGGTTTTTTCAATCAGCACCTCATTCAAGCTCAAAATCACAGATTCGAGTGACCAGATTCACGGTGAGATGAATCTGATCGGTACCCGCTCTGATACCATTTGTCAGGACCGATTTCACATCGAGAATCCCGATCTTGAGCAAGAACGAAGATGAGACGAAGGAGACGGGATGAAGAGAATCAAAGATAATAAATGACAAGAAAATGATAAAACAAACGATTCATTGATTATTGCTGAATGATTACAACGAACCGAATGATTACAAACTCGTCATTGGAAATCCATGGTCACATTGGGTTGAGCTCAAACCCAATGTGTGACTCTCTCTCTCTAGAAATGATAGCTCACATCACTCATTGTTCATCCATTATTCATATATTATTCATCATCTTTCTAATGGAGCTATCCCTTCCTATTTATAGAGAGCCCATGTGCTCACTAGCCCACTAACTAGCTAACACACATACAAATGAGCAAATACAAATAAACAAATGACATAATTATTATTAATTAAATCAAAGATGATTTAATTAATATAAAGCCTGACTCGCTCGAACCGATCTTCCGTTGACTTTACGTTGACCGTCGACCCGGACGGTTGACTTTTCCAGAAAACGTCTTCGGTCCAAACTTGCAAGCCTCGAGCATCACAACCCGCGTCTCTGAATCAAATCACAATGGATTCTTCAACCGAATTATTCGAGAATAGATTTGATGGCGTCAGTCACACTTATTAAAAGTTCCAACATCTTTTGTGAGAAAGATCACGACTTGGGATCATATTGGTCATGACATGCTGAACTACACTTCAATTTCAATTACTTCAGCACATAAGTCATGTCGACTGCTGGTATAATTTGTCAGGCACAATCATACTCATAACATCTGGATATGTTATTGTATTGATTAAATTGCTTTGACCAGTGTACCCCACACTATCAGACATACTCAGATATGTTTTTGCATATCACACTTTATGATTTCATTTGTAATTTAGTCACATAATGATTGAATTCATGATATCGTCAACTGTGTTCCATGCAAGAAGAAATAAGAACGTTAAATCGTCTACCTTAAGGTCGATCTTTCGATACGCAGATAAGGCCTCGGATTTAACAAAATAAGTAAAATAAAACAAGTTGAAATTGTATAACCCAACAACAATCAGGTCGGTACTCCTGTACACGCATAGAAAGTCCGATGAGTTATACGAAACACCAAAGAAAATAAAGCAGAACGTCAAACAAACAACAATCAGGTCGGTCTTGTGGACACGCAGAGAAAGTCCGATCATTTGACAAAATAAAGAAAATAAAACAAGTTTAAATCTTTGCAAAATGAACACATGTATACACAGTGACTTCTCATTTTTTTTTCACATATCTTTTTCTTGATATCTTGAGACAACTTCAAGATGTTGTCCACTTGGTCAAGTATTAGTATTTAATGTGTTAATCACATCTGAATACTTTTTGATTTAATGTCGAGCCTACCAAGCACATCGAGCAATGATCTTATGGCTTTTTCATCTATTTTATCCATGAGTCAGACATGTAAGCCAATGTACCATCATTTCCCAAATATGTCGGATAAAATTTCTCATTTTTCAATGTTTTTGTAAGTTTTCTGTTTTTCAATGTTTTGGTATTTTTCCTTTTTCTCCCCCTTAAAATGAAAACTCTATTTTTAGATTTTAATTTTAACAAAAACATAAAGACACTATTTTTGGGTTTTTAATTTTCTCCCCCTAAACTACATACGAAACGTAAAAGAAAGAAAATTGACCAACCGATACTTGTAAGGACCAAGATTTGTGGCTTGTGTATTAAATCATCACTTGGCGGAGTATTCTGAAGGCCTATGTGTTAGAATAGGTGAAAATGAGTTGGGTTATGGGTATATTAGGTCATTGGGCCATTTTAGGCATGTTTGGGCTCAATTAGAAAGTGTTTAGAGGGAGTTTAGTGGGCCTAGATGGTGAAATCCGGAAATTAATGTGTAATTAGGGTTTTTAGGGTGTCTTGTTTAGCAAGTTGGAGACTCCCTATATAAGGGAAGCTCTCCTCTCATTTTTAGGGGGTTGGTTTTGGGTGATTTTCTTGTGTGTGGTATACGAATTCTGTGCTCCTAGAATTCGGCTTTATTGCTTTGTGTTCCTCTTTCGATAAATGTTATTATTTTCGTATTTGTAGTCTTGTTCTTTATTGATTTTACTCGAATCACTATCACACACCGGATTCCGCACGGTGTTTGATAGATTTGTATCACGTGAGGGACTTGTTTGATCCTTACAATTGGTATCAGAGCCAAGAAACACGGGTTTCGCGGCTCTCGTGATACTAGATTCGAGTTTTCCTTGACTAACGAATTGTTTTTTCTGTGTTTTCAGTGTTTTTCGAAAGAGATTTTTAGTGTTTTGCAGGTTTTCAAGTGATCTGCAGACTGATCTGTGATCGTGCACTCAAACAGAATTTGTTCGAAGTCCGTTTCAGCAACAGAAAGTGTTCGACGGCAGCCTTCTGGTTCACAGAAGGTTTTCGGGCAGTTTCAGGAGGTTTTCGTGCAGCATTGGAGGTTTTCTAGGGTTTTCTGACCCTTTTCGGTCCAACATTAAGGTTTTCTGTCGAAGAAAAAGGGTGCTCGTTGACTGATTCTTTAGTCAACGTTTAAGGTACCTGGTTTTCGATCAATCCAGTGGTTTTCGGGTGGGTTTTCGATTCATTCTTCGGGTTTTCGAGCCCGGGTTTCGGATCATTACCTTTTCGACCCACTGTTTAATAGAAAACACTCGTTTTCGAGTCAGCAGCAGCTTTTCGGTTGGGTATTATGCCTGATCGAAAACTGTATTCTGTTGATTCCTGAGGGTTTCGAGCTGGTTTTCGATCAATCTATCGAAAACCCGCTCCTGGTCATTTTCGGTCTAGACCGAAAACCTCTAGTCTGATCGAATACCTGATTTCTGCAGGTTTTCGACCCAGTTCTCGGCTTCCATTTCGATCCACCTGATCGAAAACCTTGTTCTCCTGATCAAAAACCTAGCCTCCCTGATCAAAATCCTGCTATGGCTTTCGATATGGCTTCTCTTCCATCTAGTAGTTGTTCAAACTCTCACTGTGTTGATATTTATAACTGCATGAAAGACTTTGAATCTAAACTTCAGAGTGAAACACTTTATCATTCACGAACTTATCTAGAATTGAATAATTTTAAAGATAAAGCAAAAACCTGGAAAGAAAAATATGAGGCTGCCAAAATTGATGTTTCTAACCTAGAAAGAAAACTTAGTGATTCTCAGACATATCTAAGAGTAGCTAATGAAAAGGTTGAGGAACAAACCAAAGAACTTGAGAGCCTTAGAACCCAACTTGCTTCCACTAACCAAACATTAGAGAAAACTAATTTGACCAATAAGAAAATGCTGGATGCAAGCCTCAAATTTTATAACACCGACACTAGAATAAAGCACATAAAAAACAATGGGGGTCTGGGTTATGGGGTAACTTATGATGATGAACCTGAATCTAAAGATGCTTCGTCCTTACACACGGTTCCCACGCCTCCGATGCACAAGATGATCCCTGATCCTGAGATGAAAGAAGGAATTAGAGATGCTTTGAAAGAAATTGATAGAAAATTAGTTGAGTGTCCAATAAAGATCTCATACCCTTCTACTAACTCAGATACTAACTGTTCTACTCCTTGTGCAGATTTAGGTAGCAATAATGGCAGTGAAAAAGCTGAAACCTCAAGTTTAAAGAGTCAAGAGTCGTTTGAAAACTTTGATTGGAATAAGTGTGGTTTTTCTGTCACGAGTCCTAAACTTGGTTTTGCAGAATCTGATTGTTTTGATAAGCTTTCATTGAACAGTAATTTTAGTTTTGGTAGTGGTGATAAGACTGAGTCAAAACCCTTGAGAAGGGTTAGGATTTTGAGGAGGGGTAAAGGACCACAGGTTGCTGGTCCCGAACCCACTTTGTCTATTGTGTCTAATGCTTCTGTGTGTTCTGATGTGCATAATAATGTGAATGTGAAGCAGATACAGGTGGAGAAACCACTTAATTTGATACCATATCCTGAGGTAAATTCTGTGTATGACCAATTTGTGCCAGTACAGCGGGAGTATGTGCTAACAACTAGGCCTAATGGCAAAGTTATGTGGATCCACAAAAATTCCAAACCATCTTGGGTATCCACAGGGAAGAAATATTCCCAAGCTTCCGCATGCCCAAAGAAACAATCCTGCTACGTGTGTGGGAATCCTGGACATGTGGCAAGAAATTGTTTATATAGGCCATATGAACCCTACTATCCTAAAACTCATTTTCAAAACTACCAAGGGCAATCATATGGTGGCACAAACCACAAACCTGGCCACAGCAAGGTAAATTCTCAGCCAAAGGTACCTACAGGCTCAAAGGTATCTAAAGTGACCAAAGAGTCTGCACCTTCACACCCTAAGGTGCAGAGACATGTACCTTCACAACCAAAGGTACATAAGGTGACCAAAAGGCCTGCACCTTCAATCCCCAAGGTGCAGAAGTCTGTACCCTTGCAACCAAAGGTACAGAAAGTTGACAAAAAGCCTAAGTCACCTCAACAACCAACCAAAACTGATTTCAAAGGTCATAATTTGAATAATTCTGTTAACAAATCTGTTGTTGCTTTAAAACCTATTTGGGTTCCCAAACATGATGGTCTCTCATAAAATAATCAAGAGAGGTGGAATGTGAAAAAGGTGGTAAATCAGTGTTACCTACCTAAAGGGGTGTATAAAAAACACTCCAAACAATTTGATGAAGTTATAGATAATAAATCAAACGTCTATCAAATTCCACCAAAAAGGGTCAGGGTAAAGGGAAAAAGAACCATCAGCCCACGAATGTCATTTCCAATGATGGTCGTGTGAATTCTAATGAACTTACAAAGCCCACTCCAATGCCCAACAAAAGCAAGAAACCCAAAACAAAGGTTCCCACAACCCCAATTCCCAATCTTTCAAAGAGAATGTGCTTAAAAGAAATAACTTTCAATGATTCTGCAGGTATACCCAGAACAACAATGGCCTGGGTACTTATGGCTAACTGATCTCTCACTATGTGCAGGAACAGTCAAGGAGGACTTTCATTAACCGTTGTTTGTTTGTGATAGTGATTGTTCCAGGCACAGGATAAGAGGCATCTCTCCACTACATGCAATGAAGATTTCAATGGAGAGTATGTTTCCTTGTGAGAGGTAAATCTGAAAAAA
>JBCNJP010000007.1:49524493-49607557 GCA_039602395.1 Deinandra increscens subsp. villosa | reverse complement strand
CCATCTGTAACAGCCCAGACCCGTCGCACCAAGATATTGTCCGCTTTGGCAGCCGGCATGCCCTCAGGCATCCGCCCCTCACGGATTTAAAACGCGTCTTGATAGGGGAGGTATCCACACCCTTATAAAGCGGTGCTTAGTTCTCCTCCCCACCAATGTGGGATGTTACATCTACTGACAAAGAGATATATGATGTGACTCCTATATCAAGGGTTGAGATGAAAGAGGGAGAGTTGGTTAATCCTTTTTCTAAAGAGCAGCTGGCAGCAATATTTGCTCTAAATGTGGATGATGTTGAGAATGTGCCAGTTGCTGAGCCATATCAGGAAGATGATTAAGAAGAAGAGGTGGTATTTGAAGATGAACATGTGGAAGTGGAAGATATGACAGCAGAAGAATATCCTAATGATCCAACAATGTATGGAAATTTTTCTGATAACGACTATTCTGAAGGTTTTAATTTCTTTGGAAAAGACAGTGAGGATAAGGTTGAAACAGAGAAATCATCAGAACAACCTGAAGCATCTGAATCTGTTAATATGTCTGAAGAAGAAGAAAAGAAGCTGTTATTTGAAGCTTGGTTAAAAGATCAAAGAGCTAAGAAACTTCCAGTTCCAGTCCAAGTTGAAAAGTCTTCAAAACATGTTGATCAGAAAAGGTTTTTTGATAGAAAAGGAAGACAAGCTTCTGGAAAGATTATCAGCTGGATGTATGATTCTGAACTCAAATGCTATGCTATCAAGAGGGAGTTCGGGATTGTATATATGAAGAATGCTACAAGGTTCAATACATTACCTGTTTGTGATGTGAGAGACTTGGCTAGAAGTCCATTTTTGAATCCTGGAGGAAATATGTTGGCTGCTGTATTTAAGGAGAAGTTAATCGAAGAATGTCAAGGAAGATTCAGGTTTTTGACTCCACAAAGACCAACTTACTCTGAGCATCCAACAGATATCCATCATATCACAGGCAGACCAGTAGTGATTCTGAAATATAAGAAGCCGATTCAGCTCAAGAAAATACCTCTCAAAAGGCTTGAACAAGATTTCATCAAGACTTTGAGGTGGTGGTATTATGATGAGGTGTCTGGTGAAGCTGTTATTGTGATTCAAGAAGACAACAAGGTTGTAAGAATCTATGACCCGATGTCGTTGATAAACTTATCAAAGAATGATATTGAAAAGCTACATTCTAGCAAGATTCTCTACAAACCTGAATGTCGTGATCAAGCAATGCAATTTCAGAAAGTGATAAATGTTTGTTTTGGTGGTGGGATTCATGCTGGAAATAACAGAAGACGTGATTGGAAGAAGACAGAATCAAAAGCTTCTGAAGACTAGCACAAGACAAGGGGGAGTTTGTTAGAGCATTTTGTGTTGTCTAGTGCTAGATCTTGATGTTTTGAATATGTAATTTATAAGTTTGTGTTTTATGTATCCAGCGGATCAGTGGCGGATCAGGTGATCCGCCGGACCACCTGATACGCTAGTAAGTTGGTCCGTTGGCCCAGTCTCTATATATAGGTTTCAGTTTGATTCAGAGAGTGTGAGTGAGGTTTGAGCTTTCTTAAGTGTGTGTTTTACAAAGTGTAACCTGAATACTCTGTGTACTCTCTGTTTACAAGCTGTGATCAATATAAAGAAGATTATTTACCTTGTGTGTCCGAATCCGAACGTAATAATGCACTAGCAAGATCGAATACGCGTTTTACAGTTTCTTCCAATTGTGATAATCTTCCCATCGTAGCAGCTTAGGAACCTTTTGAGTTGTTCCTATCTCGTTATCATAATTCATCATTGCTTGCAACGATGTTTGAGCAGCTGAAAATGCGCGAAAATCACTCATCTTGAAGTTAAAAATTGAATGTCAAAACTTCGAACTCAAAAACGAAAATCTTCCAAGCGGATTTTGGGGGTTAAACCAGAGGGTACTAGACGTTAGGTGAGTAAACGTATAGATCTTGTCAAGACGAACGTTTTGGCTGGTATTAGCTCCCGTAACTCTTAACGGAACTCAAGTTACGTCAGTTTTAGTGAAGACCACTTTTCAGCCAGCGGACCAAAAACTTCTCAACGTACCAAAATCTGCCAACGTACCAATCTACGCCCAGACCAAATCAGCGGACCAAACCAACTCAGCGTACCAGTAGCGGACCAGAATAAGCTGCGTATCAAACCAAGTAGTGTACCAATTTGGTACAACGTAACTGCCTGCGTACCAGAAATAACCATCGCGTACCAACGATGAAGATTGCCTAGCGTACCAACAACCAGCGTACCTGAAATCTATGAAGATTGTCTAGCGTACCTGTGTGTTCATCCAGCGTACCATCATCATCATCAGGCGTACCAATAACGTACCAGACTGAAATCGATTGATTTTTCAATGTTTTGACTTTTGAGACTGGAATTTGGAACAGTGAGGTGCGAAAACACTCTAGAAACGTTCAGAAATCATCTTTGACCTCGAAATCACTCAGAATTGAGAAAATTTGATGAAAACTGACTCAAACCCAAACTTTCTCTCACTAGGATTTCGAATCTGACCAAAGCTGTAGAGCAACCTGGATTGTTCTGATACTACTTGTAAGATCACAGAGGAATCTTACTACTGCATGATTCGGTAAATCGATAACAACGAATGTAAATAAAGCTTGGCTTTATTGATTCACAAAGAGATTACAATGTAGAGAGAGAAACACCTTAGAAAACACACAGTTAAGAATGACTAAACTCTCAGAACTCTTTTTGAACTCTCTCTAACACGAAATATTTATACTTATCATTAAGTGCAGCGTACCAACGCACGTACCAGTTGGTACGTCCGTACCAACTGGTACAGTGGACCATATGGTACGACCCCAATATGTTGACTATTTGACTCATAAACTTGCTCTAGTCTAGATACAATACATGAGACACATCGTAGCATAGGAATATGCTCTAACAAATCTAAAATAATTAAACAATCTATCAAAGACATGTAACATTATCTTCAAAATAGAACATGCATTACAGGTACACCAAGGCTTACCACTTCACAAACAAATCCAAATACCGAGCAAAAGACAAAATAGTCTCTATGTCAAATCAATAATAGATTTACATTTGTATTGATCTTATTCTTCAATAGTAGAATCTCTATGTCCAAGTTGATAAGAATTGAAGAACAGATTAGCAGAGAGAGTGGTTGGAAATTGAAAAGTTTTATTATTGTTCTTCAAAATCTTCCCCTCTCATTCACGTTAATTTTAATTAAACTTGATCAATTCCTTGTAATCAGTGAGAGATAAATTAAGATCTTCCCCTCTAAGGATTGGTTGAAATTCTCTCTCACGCCACCATCGTACGATGAGATGAGCAAACTCTCTATCATTATATACATCACCGTAGCTTTGCTTCTCCTCCTCACATCGCATTCCCCAAATGAATCCTCTCACCGAAACACCCTCGCCGCCACCGTCGACTCAAACTCCGCTCCAATTTCTCCTTCAATTCAACCACCACAAATCATCGCATCTCATTTGATCCTTTGGTCACTGATAATCAAAGCAAAAGAGAGGACAAACTGTGAGAAAAGAGTTACTTGTTAAATGATCATGATTCTTCATGAGGAGAGAGAAGTGGCGATATAAATGGAGAAATAATAGTTACAAAAGCTTATGGAGCACGCTTACTATCTGGCATACAGTACACACGTAAGGATCACGCCAAACTTCAAGCACCCAATAAACATGCTTTCTAATGTTATACCGTAAAATTTTCTATGAAAAAATCCACTCTCCTATGTTTTATAGGATAATGTATTTTGCATATCTTAATTTGTATCCATTTATATTCTAATTTCTTATTTGGCCTTAAATGAATTCCTCAGCATCCAAAATGCTTCGATAACAACAAAATCACCAACACATAACTTTACTTTACATTTTTACAATGTTGATACATGGTTCCTGATCGTCATGTGAAGTATCGAATACAAGACAAAGACATGCTAGATTGTTGTGGTCCGGACTCCTGGCGAACTCTAAGTTCGGACACGACGAACCCTGTCCGAACTTGAGGTTCGGCCCATCGAAGTATAGCACCATATATAGCTTGTCTTGTGTTGTATTCAGTAGAACTTAAGCTTCTAGGCCATATCTTGTATGTGAACTCTGTGGTGTTTCTCTGTGGTCTAATACAAATCATTTTGTATTTACTCATTGTGTCATCCTCATTCAACATAGATTTCATTACGACTAAGTAGACGATCTACCGCTCACGCATTTTCATACAAAAATTGTTTTCACGATTAAAAGGCTAACGTTTTGGGAGGTACCCAAAGATATTATAAATGGGATGTCTTGAATTCAATTCCTACTTGTAATAAAAAAATAAAATAAATGGGGGTTACAGGTTAGGCTAGGGGTTTTCTCACCTATGATCACCTATGATGAGTTTTCTCCTGATGAGGATTGAAGATGATTGGGTGGTGTAATGTCCCCGTCAGTAATCCAAATATGCCGTAAAAAAGGGCTAACGTTACAAGTAGGATCTTCCTTTTTTAATAACATACAAAAGGTAATGAAATTATTAGCTGTCTTTAATAATCGAGTAAATTAAAGAGAAGGTCCTTTATGTTTTACCAAAATTTCGAATTAGCTCCTTTAACTAAAGTAGCTACATCAAACATCCTTTATGTTTTATACTTATTTCATAGGAGGTCCTTTATTACTAACGGGGTTAAAGAGAATCGTTAAGTCGTCGACAATTTCATTAATTCATCATCTCTTTAAGGTAACCCTTAAAAAAATTAAAAAATAAATCCATTTATAAAGAAACATAAGGCCGTTCTTTATACTTCCTCCTTCAAATCTATAAATTACCGTAGCTTTAAAAAAAAACACTATCTTGGATGGGGATTTTTTAAATCATGTTTACTCCTGCCATGAGATTATGGATGCCACCAATCATGTCACTCATTTGGAAATCCAAAATCTCTGATGTATCAATGATTGAACAAAACCTTATGAAACTCACCTGATATTATGATCGATTTATGCTTAAAGAAGGTGTACAAATCAATTAAGTTCTATAATCTATTGAATAAGTGCTTTAAACATAATGTGGAAATCCAAAATCTTCAAGTATTCTTGATGAACACCAAAAACACCCACTAGTGTATGTTTTGTAAAATTCAATCAAATCATTGCAAAATCAATGATGAAACCAATCCGAACAGCATCAAAACACATTTTCGATCAATAATAGCCTTTTGTTTCACATCGATTCCACAATTCTAACACCGAATCTCATAAATTTACTCTAACTATATCAAATCACAAAAACGGGGCTGTATTTCAAAATTTTAATCTCATACTCGCCAAGATCGAGCAAATTTTCATGAAAATTTTGTTGTAAACTAATCGTGATAAGATTTAGAACCAAAATCCAGCCTTCATTTTGAGTTTAAAACAAAATGAATGAATTTAGATCTAGTCTCATCATTTACACACACAAGAATACCATTATTATGTGATACATAAAACCTTCTGATCTACACCTCTTCATCGTTTTCAAATATGATTTTGAAGCTGCTAAGAGTCATGTAATTGTGTTTCGAACTTTCGATCGGTAATTGTGGAGCTGATCATGGTTTTCTTGAAGATATCGATTCTATTTTTGTGATGTAATTCAGGGTATTAAATTGCATCAAGGACGATGATGGATCATATCTACAATTGAGACCGTATTCTTTTAATGGTTATTTAAAAAGATGATAAATTGACGAAATTGCCTCTGACTTAACGATGTTTTTTAGCCTCATTAGTGATAAAGGAACTTCTATAAAACAAGTATAAAACCTAAAGGA
Source organism: Deinandra increscens subsp. villosa (assembly GCA_039602395.1). NCBI lineage: Eukaryota > Viridiplantae > Streptophyta > Magnoliopsida > Asterales > Asteraceae > Deinandra > Deinandra increscens. Next base: position 49,601,704 of record JBCNJP010000007.1, on the reverse strand, counting down.
TGTCTAATATAATTATTTTAATTAAAAGACTTTATCCGAAGTTTAGATAAAACATAAAAGATAATTTCCTCTTAATAATCAAACCTAAAGGTTGAACAAGGCAACACACCCCTCGATACGAAGAAAAAATAAATGGTTCGGGTCTCTCTTTCAGAGGTTTTATAATGATTCTCGACTCCAAAACCCTAATTTCCTCTTCCTGGTACGTGAAGTTTCTCTATTATAATTCAAATTTCGCATCTTCTATACAAACTGAAACCATCTACTTTCGTTTCAATCCGAAAAGGAATTCACATATTTATCATCTTTTACGCACTTGATCTCGGTACGATTTTGTACTCAATCTTCAAATCTAGTATGCCTCAATCCTAACTTCATAGTGATTTTGCTGCAATCGTTCTGGTTCTTGTTACGAACTTTAGTATAGTCCGCATTTTGGTGAAAATTTTCGAATCATTTGCAACTATGAAGGTTCCACATTGTTAGTTAGAAGATATTGAATCGGTGGTCCGATGTGAATTGAAGCCGCTAATTTAAGCACAAATCATAATATCAGGAACAGGAAGGATTGCTAATAGTTAAATGGCGACGAAACCGCTAAACAACATCTGGATTAGACGCCAGCAATGCCCTTGCGGAGATTGGAAATGTTACATCAAATACGAAGGGGATGATCAAACAACTGTTGGGTCTGAATTGGTTATTCGTGAAGGCGCCACTTCTTTGCCAGATGTTGTTTTTACTCCGTATGTCGGTCAGATATTCAAAACTGATGATGAAGCTTTCGAGTACTACTGTAACTTTGCCCGGAAGAATGGGTTTTCTGTTAGGAAAGCGCGGTCAACTGAAAGTCAGAATCTTGGGGTTTACAGGAGAGACTTTGTTTGTTATCGGTCCGGGTTTAATCAGCCAAGAAAAAAGGCGAATGTGGAACACCCGAGGGATAGAAAATCAGTAAGATGTGGATGTGATGCGAAACTGTATTTAACTAAAGAAGTTGTGGATGGTGTAACACAATGGTATGTTTCTCAATTTAGTAACATTCATAATCATGAATTGTTGGAAGATGATCAAGTGCGTCTTTTGCCCGCCTACAGAAAAATTCAAGAATCTGATCAAGAACGCATTCTTTTACTTACGAAAGCTGGATTTCCTGTTAACCGGATACTAAAAGTTTTAGAGTTAGAAAAGGGGGTTCAACCAGGACAGTTACCGTTCATAGAGAAAGATGTTAGAAACTTTGTGAGGACATGCAAAAAAACTGTTCAAGAAAACGATGCTTTACTTACTGAAAAACGGGAAATCGATATGTTGGCACTTCTTGAAACTTGTAGAGCCGCCACACAACAGAATGATGGATTTATGTATAATTATACGACCGATGAAAATGGTAAAATCGAAAATGTTTCGTGGGCTTATGGGGATTCTATCCGGGCATTTTCGGTTTTTGGAGATGTGGTTACTTTTGAAACGACTTATCGGTCAATCACCTACAATATGCTTCTTGGTGTGTGGTTTGGTATTGATAACCAGGGCCAGGCATTTTTGCTTGGGTGTGTTTTACTTCAAGACGAAACTTCTCAGTCCTTTTCGTGGGCCCTACAGGTTCGGTGATAAACTCCTCATGCTCATTCAGGGGATGTTTGGATTTGTGTTTTGGAACTGAATATATGATTATTACATCTTCAAACGATAAAAATACTTCTATATATGCAGCATTTCATGCACTCCTTTTTATTAAACCTGCTTAATTCTGACTGTCGCTCTAAAACACACATCCAAACACCACCCCCTTACTATGTATTCGTACCTTTTATCTCTTCTTATTATCTATGATCTTGTATGAAAACAGGCTTTCATCCGATTCTTGAGAGGAAATCACCCTCAAACAATTGTAACAGATATAGATTCGGGCCTTAGAGATGCTATTGCCACTGAGTTACCAAACACTAAACATGTGATTTGTATATGGCATGTGTTGTCTAAATTATCCAGCTGGTTTTCTTTGCCACTTGGATTGCAGTATCCTGAGTTTAAAACCGAATTTGAGTTGATTTGTCACCTTGAAAACATAGAGGATTTTGAGAACCAATGGAATCACCTCATGGCCCGATTTGGAATTGAGTCTGATAAACATGTGTCTCTTCTGTTTTCTTACCGTGCTTTCTGGCCTGTTGCTTATATCAGAGGTTACTTTCTGGCCCGTACAATGACAGTAGACTACATAAAATCAATGGATAAATTCATGAAGAATATCTTGAGTCCACATACATCTTTCAAGAATTTCTATGAACAGGTTTGTTGGTTTTCATTTTCCACTCACGTGACAATCTTCTCGACCCAATTGCCTGAAATGATTTAGATCAGGTCAAACAGGTCAGAAGTCAGCCCAAGTGTTTTCATTGCTTAAACGTTATAACCTCTGATATGATATAATCTCTATTTTATAAAATAAGATTATTATTATTGTAGTGAAGTTATTTTTATAAGCATATTTAATACATTAATTATCTATAACATCCAAAAGAAAATGAGCAAAAGGTGGAACCAACCCACCTTGCCGCCTCCACGGACTTGCTTCTTTCACTTAGACAAGAAATATTTCTTTTTTTTTGTTCTCTTAGGCGTTCATTATCCAAACTCAGTTTTGTAGAGTTGGCAATTTTGATCTGATTGTGTAAGTTGGGTCAATTTGGGTTTTTATTTTATTGCCAAAGGGTCAAATGGGTAAAATTTTAAAACTAAACAAGTCGTATGTGTCGAAAGTGGCCAAAGTGTTTCCATATGCTTGAAGACTCAACTTCTTTAATAATGTTCAAAACAAAACGTTAAAAGGTGTCAACAGGTCTGACATCTGCTTTGACCCGTTCATCATTCTCTACAATCATCTTTCTTTCACTTAATTCAGAAAGTTGACATTTCTATCCTCTTTCTGCTCAGGTAAGTGTAGCTGCAAATGTTGCTTTTCAAAACAAGGAAAGAGTACCAAATCTACCCTTAAAGACATGTTTACCCCTAGAAGAACATGCCCGGAGCATACTTTCACCTTACGCGTTTAATGCTTTACAACAAGAACTCATGCTTTGCATGCAATACGCAACAACAGATATGGCAAACGGGTCGTTTCTTGTGAGACATTATAACAAACTAGAAGGAGAGTGTTTGGTAATCTGGATACCAGACAACGAACAAGTTCATTGCTCTTGTAAAGAATATGAACACTCAGGTATTTTATGCAGACATTCTCTTCGAGTACTTGTACTCAAAAACTATTTTCAAATCCCTGAAAAATATTTTCCACTGAGGTGGCGACTCGATAGTTCTTTAGTTATCTCGGATGATCCTATAACGCCACAAGATAACACGGATGACTGTTCTGAGGCCTTTCATTCTCTGACTTCGACTTTATATTCAGAATCATTGATATCAAAAGAGCGTTTTAACTATGTTCATAGAGAATTGACACAGATTGTTGAAATTGTTAGAAATATGCCTGTTTTTGATGAAGTTTCTCTGGATTTGGCACCTACTAATGTTAGTGAATTGTAGGTGTTTCATTTATTGTGTATACTTCTGTGTTTCTTGCAACATTTTATGCAGTATTTTTTGTAAATTTTTTTTTATAATGTGATCATGGGGAAGATGTTACAGGTCCAGATACAAACATAAAGCAGGAATCTTGTCGTCGGCCTGTTGAAAGTTCCCGTCTGTGAACGTTGAGCTTCAACCATATTATTCGGTTTTAATGAACAAGGAGCAACACATTTTTCAACATTTTTTTTGGAAGTCCTAAAGCATAATGTATAAGTTGATTATATAAAAAAAAAGTTTCTCTTTTAGTCATTTTGTTTTTGTATTTGGTCTTTATTATTATTTACTTTCTTTCTTTTTCTTTATTATTATTATTTTTGGTTTTGTTTTTTTTCCGATCACAACGAGTTTAGCAAATGAGTTAGTTAAACTCGTTGGTGGTGTAATATGTATAGTCGTGTAATATAGATTTTATTTATTTTCAGTTGGTGCAGACTCTATAGTTTTGAGCGTTTTGATTGTTAACACAAGTTTTCTTTATTTTCATTTACTTTACGTAACATTATGGCAAAACTGTTTTGTGTGTCTGTGTTATCCCCGTGAAAACATTTCTATTATTTTTTTTATTCTTTTTAAATCATTTTCAAGCGTTCTATTGGTTCTAATTTTAGTTTCACACTGTTGTGTTTTGGTATCAAATTGTTTGTATGTTATATTAATCATACTTCTTAACTTTAACGTCGTTGCGTTGTCTTTCTTTTATTTTCGTTTTTTTACGTTGCGCCTTTAGCAATATAACTATTTTCTATACCAGCGACATCTCGGATAGTAAAATCTAGTTGTTAAAAACTTATGAAATGAATGTAATATGCTCATGGGTGATAAATGCATGTATAGTTAGTTTTCATAGGTGTAGCTATGCTGGTATACGCATTTATAAACCGATTATATATAATACAGAAAGATTCAAGTAAGAAGTTTCATTAGGATAAGAAGGCTAAGAAGTCATCTTAGCCATTGGATCTTCGGCATAATTAAAAAGGAGGGGCAATTTAGTATTAGCCATCTTTGTTGACTTTTTATTAAGCTCCCCATTTTTTTAAACCTTCATAACTTTTACATACGACATTATTTAAAAAAAATTACACCATAAAACGAGCGTCTTTTTATCTTTAAAAACGCGTACAGTTTGCTATATATAAAACAAAAAAAATATATATTTTTTCAATTTGACATAATGATCTAAACATTTTTGAGACAACATGACACAATGATCTGAACATTTGACACAAGATCTGAATATTTTGACACAATGACGAGTATTTGACATCTGAATATTTTTGACACAATATGATACACTCATCTGAACATTTTGACACAATGTTCTGAACATGTCCAGATATTTGTGTCAAATCGAAAGAGTAATTTTTTTTTTAATTTTATGTATAACACTGTTCGCGTTTTAAAGATAAAAAAACGCTCGTTTTAATGGTGTAATTTTTTTATAAAAATAAATAAGGTCGTATGTAAAAGTTATGAATGTTTAAAAAATGATGAGAGCTTGATAAAAAGTCAAATAAGTCATTACATCTTTTGTTTTTCTCTCTAATTCTACACAGAAAAACTTTGAGCCATATATATCTATTTAATTGGATATCTAATGGTTGAGATGACTTCTTAGCCTTCTTTTCCTAATGATACTTCTTATAATAACATCTCTCATATATAATACATCGAAGGATGTGTTGGATTTAGTGTCCATACCCGACTAAATAGAGAACCTGACCCGGTCAAGACCCGTAAGAGTTACACCGAAGACAACGAGTTTTAAGTCCGCTTAACTGATTAACCGGAAAATTCGCAGAAGAATTTATTATTTATTTTTTTATTAACTGGTTTAATAAATTATTTAATTATTCTTAATTAATCATTATGATTAATTTGGCGACAAAGACGTTGAATACTATTTACTTCTAAGACGACAGTTAACGAATCAGTTATTTAACTGTTATTCGTTAAGTCTCGACAAGCAACAAATACTTAAATGAGTTAAAACATTAGTCGCGCAATTAAAAGGTTCCATTAAGGATTATATAAAAACGAGGGACTAATCGGAAACTTAATATCTGATTAAGGAGGCGAAAACCCTAATCCACAGACTAAGATTTTCGGCCTCCCTTCCCTCCCTCTCTCGATCCGACGCCGGCCACCATCCCATGCCGCCGTCGCTTTGTTCTCCGGCGATCCGTTTTCATCCGATCGTGAGAACTCTAATCCGTTGATCACCGTTTTCTCCGTGGTTTGTTTTTTCGACGAACCATTACGAGGAAGCCGAGACCCCGCCGCCGTAACGCCTTACCGAGTCGGACCACCACCGCCACCCTCTTTGTCCGCCACCCGCTGTCGCTCCGTCGACCGTCGCCTTAGATGCCTCTGACTAAGCCGCCGTCGCCGCAAGCCGAGACGCCGCCACCCGCTGCCGCTCCGTTGACCGTCGCCCTAGCCGCCACCCCTGCCGGCTCTCTCCTCACCGTCGCCGGTTTACCCGCCAACATCTGCAACCGTGAACCGCCGTCACACGGCTTGTTCGCTCGTCGTCCGCAAAATCCTAACCGTGCCATATTCTACATACGGGATTCCCTCGGTGCCCGAGTCACCGCGTTGTGAATCCTGTAACCTGCGAGGATTGACCGATTTACTCGCCGAGTTGAAACCTGCGAAACCCTAGCGTCACCCGTTGACTTTCGGTGTCTCAAGCATCTGTTTGAATCACCGCTCAGGTATATCTAAACTCGTCGTTAGTTTAGATTTATTTATTATTAATTTTATATGTATCGCGTTCTTGTTTTAACGCGATTGGTGTTTGCGCGTTTGGTGATTGTAGAATCCGATTGTCGATAGGTTTACGTTAATTTACTGGCAATCGGTTTTGTAAATTAAATAGTTTTCCGCTGCGTATTAATTTACTAGTTAATTTAATTTATTTTAATATACATATTTACTCGGTAAATGATTTAATAATTATTCGACATAAATAATTATTTAATTCAAAGTTTTTGTCGTTACCGGGAACCCGAATACCACTATCGTAACCCACCAGTGGTATCAGAGCCTTGATCACCACACGCAAACCCTAGCCGGTTGATTTTAAACCGGTGTATTTTCACGAACTGGGGTTCTGAATCCGAAAGTCACGAAATTGAATGAATCACTGTTTAGATATGTTTAGTCGATTTGAATCCACTAAACATGATCCGATTCGATAAAATTGATTGAATTATCTTTCATACATATTCGGCCCAACTCTGTTTTGGTCTGTCATGAATGTCGTTATGGTTTGGCCCATTAGACCCATTTTGTTTTGTTTTGGATTGGCCCACTTTTGAATGGGTTCAAAGTTGTATTTAATTTTAAAATAGATTTGTTTTATTTTAATTTTGTAATTGCTCACCTTCGCCTGGACAAACGAGACGAGCTTGACACGACGACCCATTTTGAGATTATCCCTTCTCGGGATTTTTGAAAATGGCTAGAGCCCGAAACGAGACCGACGTTCCTCATGACGCGCAGGAGCTTGTTAAAGCAAGTGGGAGCGACTATATCGATCAAGGAGTTTTTCTATCTCTTGGTTGATTTACTTTTACGTCCCTCGACCTTCCTCGATATTGTCATAGGCTCTGACAAAATCGAAACCCCTGTATGGTCGAATATGTGCATGTGTCTTGATTTTGGTTGCTTGTCTTAATTTTGATTAACGCACCGACTAAAATCCAAACTTAGTTTTATCGGTATAAAACTATTTTTTCAATCAATCAAATAAAAGTCCTAATTTTAATTACGACTTTATAAAAATTAACGAGCAATTTAATTCGACGTTAAATTCGGATTTTTCGATAAATGAATCGAACTTGGTTAATATTTCGTTATCGTCTCGCGACCCTTAGATCATTAATACTTAGGATATTTAAATGATCGTCCCGAGTGAGATAGGATTCATAATATTCGTCATCACATTAATTATTAAAATATGACTTAATAATCCTATCTGGTAAGCCTAAAACCGGTAGTCTATGCCATCCTAAGTCAAGTCTAACTTGGAACATATTGACCAATGCATCCGTGTTGGAGTATTTCAACACCACACGTGGTGTTTAGGGTATCTTCCAAGGTGAGCCTATTGGAGTATTTCAACACCGTACGCACACACAGACCACTTAGGACAACTACCATTTTCTTTACACGCACCTTTGGTATTGGAGTATTTGAACACTGTACCTCTGGTCGGCCTTTAGACAGAATGGGCATCATGGGGCTAAACGTATTTCGTTGATCCGTTCGCGAAAGCCCCATAACGAGAGTTGTGACAGTTACTCACAAGTGACAATCGTTGTCCATTTGGTTACTTAGAAATTTTGAAAGAACTTTACGCTATCTGGAGAAATTATCTAACTAACCAAGTTCTCATTTCCTATTCAAGATTAACTTGCCATCCTTGAATACGAATCAAACATCGAAACACTAAATTTGCATGTTGTTTCAGATGGCTAACGCAAACTGCGTAAACCAAGAGATTTTCCATCTCAAGTCTCTTCTTGAGAAGGAGAAGCTTGATGGCGCTAACTTCCTTGATTGGGAAAGGAATCTGAAAATCGTCCTAAAAATGGCTAACATGGAAAATGTGTTAGAAGCTGAGGTTCCCGAGCAACCTGAAGCTGACACTGCTCCAGCGCGTATGCCCATAACACATTGCGAAAAAATGCCAAAAATACCGCATGTCTTATGCTAGCCACTATGACTTCTGATATTCAGAAGAACATGGTCGACAGGACGACTTTTCAGATGATCGGTGATCTGAGGGGCATGTTTGAAACCCAGGCCCGGAAAGAAAGCTACGACACTGTTGTGACACTTATTAAGTGTCGCATGGCTGAAGGCGCTCCCGTCAGCGCCCATGTCATAAAGATGAAGGGTTACATCGACCGCCTAGCGAAGTTGAATTACGTCATCCCCGCCGAAATGGCGATAGACCTAATTCTACACTCACTGTCCAGTGCCTTAACCCCTTTCAGGGTGAACTTTAACATGCACAGCATGGTAAAGACAGTGACTGAGCTTCATGGCATGCTCAAAACAGCCGAGGTTAATTTTGTTAACGGCAAGGCACCTGATGTACACGCAATCCGATTAGGATTCAAGAAGCCCGAGGTGAAGAAGGGAAGGCGTGGAAATAAGAAGAAGGGAAAGGCAACTGTTCCTATAGCGTTTGGAAGCTCCCAAAAGGGCAAGTCGAAAGCATCCAAAGCACCGCCGCCAGAACAACGCCGGTGTTTTGAATGCAATAAGATGGGGCACTGGAGGAGGAACTGCCTAGAGAATCTTACCAAGGTAAAGGATGGGAGAACCCCGCAGGGTAATCCCTCAGGTATACGCATAAGTTTATGTTGTATAATGCTTCACTAATTCCTGCAAAATATATGCTTGACATACTTTACATTTTGTAGGTGCATGAAGCTGAAGAAAGCAGAACAAGACGACATTGAGCTACCCTGCGAGATTTGCACCCTAAATAAAGCTCATGTCTAATGTTTTCAGTTTAAAAAAATTCTTGGTGGTTTCAAACAACTTGTTTGTTTTTGGTTTCCCTAGCTGTGTTCTAGGATGAACAATTGCTTTCTTTGGAACTTTGATTATGACATGCCTTTTGACTATCTCTGTTTTCGAAATATGCATGGCTATTTTAATCTATGTTTTGAATTTGATTCAACCGTTTATTAGATTAAAGTTTCGAAATCCTAATACAACATACAGCATAACATGTACCTGGTACATTTGATTTAATAAAGGCTGGCTTAAATGCGACATGAAAAATCCGTTCCTTCATGTCCCATTAAAGCTATAAATCCTTAAGCGTTTATCGTACTCGTTACGACATAACACACGACGTAACAGTAGTTCACAAAGTCTTATGACTTAGAACCACCAGCGTCAAGAATATTAAATCTATTTGAACTGATTAAAGATCGCCGTTTACGATCTTAACTAAGTGAACAAATCAATCATCTGCCTCATGCAGACGTTTGTCCAACCAAGTTCGAATCATCAGCTGAATTACTACAAAATTAATCACTTACTGTTTATGACATTGTAGAATGGTTACACCATTTATGGTGTATTATACCATTAGTCATACATGTGCATACTTGCATATACCTTGAAAGTCTTAGACTACACTCGTTGTACTCGCGTGTGTTTGAATCTGACAATACACTAAGTGATTAGTGTAAGGAATAACAGTTTAATTCTTGAAACTGGCAAACACAAGACTAATGACTTGTCACAATAATTACCCTTAGTATCTTATAACCAAAACGCCCCTTCACACATCACTTGCATAACCAAATTCTGTTCTCAAGACCGAAATCTTGCAAAGATAATGATTTGTTAATTACATGTCCATAGTTAGATCTTTAATATCTAAAGAAACGTGATTTTGACAAATCGCTGGACAATGTAAAGCAACTCTCGGACTTGTACAAGACGAGCCAGTAAAATAGATCATCATCTCGATCATCACGAAATACTTTCAAACGATTAAGATGAAAGCATCCCTATGCTATCAAACTCTTAAATGAATTTGACAAACATCTTTAAATTTATGAGTAGTTCATAACACCTGGATGTTAAACGTTCAAGTTTCGTACGGCGCCTACGAAAGCAAACGGCTTCGTTCTTGGAAACGAAATATAATTGCAAAGATTCGATCGCACAACATAACATCCAAACGGTTTGAAAGAATGTGATGATTTTAAGAATGTCAGTCTACATAAAGCAAGTGGGAGCATCGCCACTGATCCTTACCGGAATAACGATCATATGGTGATCTAAAGATCATTTAAATTTACTAGATTAAATTTAAATGACGCCTCAATTAATTTAAAGTGTCAAGATTAAAATTAAGTGTTGATCAAATCGTGGCTGAGCAACCACATCTACTATCAGTCTCTTGAAACGATTATGATACGAAAGGAATCCAATACTTGGATATTGCAAGAGATGTCACTGTAAAGGATTACACAATGACATAAGATGGAAAATCAAATCATCATTGTAAATCACTGATGAATGAAATGCATGTTCATTAAAGTAGTACTGAATGTACTTATTGAACATCAATAGCAACTCAATTGAATCTGAACTAGGAATGCAATAAAACATTCAAAGGGTTGATTCGATTCTGCTAATAATCGATTAATATGCTCATGTGATAACACAGTGGTACATGTGCTTACCAGGGGCACCATATTATCACAAGTTCGATTCACCCAGGAAGTCTCACTGTTCAAGATAAACACTGAAGCTTAAGAAACAACTAACAAAGGCGATCCTAAAATAAGAGTAAAAAACATGGTAGCGAATTGATAAATTCAATGATCAGGCTAGATCAATGAAATGATGCTATTGCAGAGTACATGAATTCAGCACCATGTCGATGTTCTAATTTAGTGTTGGATGTCGAACATTAATGTTTGTACCAAATCATTCGACCTCCTCTAAACTGTTAGACGAAGAGTTTGAATTCTGCGTAACGTGTTTGAATTTTATATGTTTTACTATCCACGAATATTCCATTAATATTCTAAAAGTCCGTAGTCAATCAGACGTTGTGGGAGCAAAGCCTGAAGTAAGACTATTCTGACTCTGGACTCAAATTGTTAACGATCCAGACTCACAAGGCCTCATCAGAGAATGATGTCCGGACGTAACTCGCATCAAATTGTCTTCATGGATTTAATCATAAGACAATTTTGATTAATGGTATACTCAACAGTTTCCTTCGACCCGAGATACATGAGCGACCTGCCGTCGACTAAAGAACATTCTTTGATTGTAGCTTAATGTTGTCGCGTAACTGCCAACCATAACGGTTACTTTTGGGAATGGATCTGAAGCTTAGTGGGAGCTGTATGTAGTCAATACATGATTCTGCACTCTTGCGTTAATAATGAAACAGCTTGGCATCGTGGGACCTCACGTTAGTTCTAAGTGCAAAGTGTAAGACCTTACCCAAACTTACTGTGTGTTTGATTAGATCACTTCGAACGTATAGAATGATAAATAAAATGATTGAACGCGGAAGAGAATGAATAAATCCATGTCTATTATTCATTAGATGCCACATACAGAAAGGATCTAATGACTTTATAAATACCATAAGTCTAAACTATATCACGAGTTTGTTGATATGCCTTGGTTATTTGACTTGAAGTGTCAAGACTGGTTGGGACAACCACGTGTAGCTAGAGGACCTCTGACTGTTTCTTAGATTGTAGTCGCAGTTCAGTCAAAGTGGGAGACTATTGGATTTAGCGTCTAGACCCGACTAAATCAAGAACCTGACCCGGTCATGACCCGTAAGAATTACACCGAAGGCAACGGGTTTAAGTCCGCTTAACTGATTAACCGGCAAATTCGCAGAAGAATTTATTATTTATTTATTTATTAACTGGTTTAATAAATTAATTAATTAATAATTCCAAATTAATCATTATGATTAATTTGGCGACAAAGAAGTTGAATACTATTTACTTCTAAGAAGACAATTAACGAATCAGTTATTTATATCTGATTAAGGAGGCGAAAATCCTAATCCACAGACTAAGATTTTCGGCCTCCCTTCCCTCCCTTCCTCGATCCGACGCCGGCCACCATCCCACGCCGCCGTCACTTTTGTTCTCCGGCGATCCGTTTTCATCCGATCGTGAGAACTCTAATCCTTTGATCACCGTTTTCGTGGTTTTTTTTTCCGACGAACCATTGCGAGGAATCCGAGACCCCGCTGTCGTGACGCCTTACTGAGTTGGACCACCGCCGCCACCCTCGTCGTCCGCCACCCGCTGCCGCTCCGTCGAACGTCGCCCTAGCCGCCGCCGCCCCTGTCGGCTCTCTCATCGCCGTCGCCGGTTTACTCGCCGACATCCGCAACCGCGAACCACCGTCACATGGCTTTTTCCCTCGTCGTCCGCGAAACCCTAACCGCGCTGTATCCGACATACGAGATTCTCTCGATGCTCGAGTCACCGCGTTGTGAATCCTGTAACCTGCGAGGATTGACCGATTCGCTCGCCGAGTCAAAACTTGCGAAACCCTAGTGTCACCAGTTGACATTCGGTGTCTCAAGCATTTGTTTGAATCACCGCTCAGGTATATCTAAACTCGTCGTTAGTTTAGATTTATTTTATATGCATCGCGTTCTTGTTTTAACGCGATTGGTGTTTGCGCGTTTGGTGATTATAGAATCCTATTGTCGATAGGTTTACGTTAATTTACTGGTAATCGGTTTTATAAATTAAATAGTTTTCCGCTGCGTATTAATTTACTAGTTAATTTAATTTATTTTAATTTATATATTTACGCGGTAAATGATTTAATAACTATTCGACATAAATAATTATTTAATTCAAAATGTTTGTCGTTACCGGGAACCCGAATACCACTGTCATAACCCATCAGGATGGTGAACACGAAATCCGAGTTGGGTGTTGGGTGTTGGAAATATTAGTAAAAATATATCTTTTACTAAATTTTAGACATAGATATAATTATTATATATGCGTAATATAATTAATTAATTTGTGTTTGGGTTCTATTTTGTGAGAGTATGACAATGAAACAAACGGTGTCTAAAATATGACTAAGGTGAATAAGATACCGAAGCTCAAAGTTAGATGGAAAATGAAGAGAAAATAGATTTATATTTGAGGAACCATAGAACCTGCCCCACATTGGTGGGTAAACCAAACTTTGAAGGGTTTATAAGGAGCAACACTCCTTGAAGAGTGTTTCCTTGAGCAGGAGACATCCATGGGATCCCCCAACTCGTACATGTGTGCGCATGGCGTGGCCGATAGGCGCTTTGATGGCACACTTTGCACTTCGCATTGGCCTTTATATTTTTGAATTGGTGCGCCGTGCCAGGACAAGTAGTTGACGCAACACTCCACATGCACGTGGAGCTGTGGCGTAAATATCGGGCGCGCGAAACCAAGATCAGCGAAAGTAATGGCACAGCCAGTCGAAGACTACGCGGTGTGGAACATTCGGTGCGTGAAAGAGTGACGCGTGCGCCAGAAAGCATGCGGAGCAGTTGTTGCGTGTGCTGGGTTAGCAGAGCACGAGGTCAAATACGCCAATCGTTAGGGCAGGTAGAAACATGGCAACACAGGTCGACAATGCGGGTGCTGAACGAGGCTGCTGGTGGTACCGCTACGCGGACTCGGATGCCATTATGTTCAACGCATGGATCTTTGAAGCATGATGTCATGGAGTAATTCTATTGAATCACGTGCGGCTCTTAGTCTCCAACTAAGATCAACCCATAACCAATAATGAGCAACGATTCTAAGCGACCTATACAGCGGAATTGCAAGACTCGTAATCAAGTAAACTTTATATATTAGAAGAGAACTTTTACAAGAGAGCTTTGAAGCATTTACAAAATGATTCGATTACAACTTTGTGAGGTGAGGAGCACAAATGACCACCTTTCACCTATTTATACTAACTCTAGGATTAGTGATGGTTTCTCTAGATTATTCCATAATCTAGAGAATTCTATAGATATTACATGTATAATCTAGAATTATCCATCCATAATATCCATGATATTTTCATGGAGTTTTCAAGATTCTACCAAGTAGGAAGGATGTGGAGAAAGCTAGAATTTCCCGGAAATGATAAGCTACGATTTGTAATTTAGGCAAGTCGTGACATTCTCCCCCACCTAAACCAACGACGTCCTCGTCGTTCATCTTCAGCAGTGCTCATTTCCATTCCCCACGGCTTGCGCAATGTCGTTATATGGTTAGCCTCCATGGTCACGACACGCTGAAAATTGTGTTTTTTGCCTTGTACCCCCTCCATGGTTGCGACTACCATGGCTTGAGTCGCTCGATCTTGCGTCTATCATGAGACGCCTCCCATTTTCTTTTGATCCCAACCTATTAAGACCAAACATAAGTCGCATGGCCGACACCGTCTTATCCCGACTCTTGGTGTCTCGCTCCATCTCAACCATGCTAACTCGTCCTCCGTCTAAAATGCATAGAGAATTAGTAAACGCAATGGGGAAGGCTTTTACCCTGTCGAAGAAGTCCATTCCGAGCACGAACTTGTAATCGTCCATTGGCACTACCGATAAGTCCAATGTGCCTTTCCAATCTCCGATCTCAGCCTTGACGCCGTGGACCATCCCATAAATCAACTTGGCATCCCCATTTGCAGCCTTAATCCATGCCAATTCCTTAGTCGGTTTGAGTTTTAGCCTCGTAGCCTCCTCCCTTGAGACAAAGTTGTGGCTCGCTCATGTGTCGACCAAGGTCCTTGTTGGCATCCCGTTTACTTCTATGCGTACAAAATGAAGCCCTACCGTTGAATTATCTTTCGGGTTTGTGGCTTTATCTTTAGCTACTCCTGTCCCCAACCTACCCAATCCCTTGGGTTTCTCCATGCATCCATTGCACTTTGTACCAAGCGATTCCCTAACCGCTATCTTCCTTGCGCATCTCTTGCGCTTGCCCCTACACTTAGCCTTCGGGTTCGTGGCTTCCACCTTTGCCACTCCTGGCCCTGAATTTCCCATAGTGTTCATGAGCTAAATCGACCCTAGCCTTGCTTCATGCTCATCATCCTCATAGTCCTTCTCTCGGGCAACCATTGCGTGCAAACTAGCCTTCTTTGGACAGAACCAGGCTATATGTCCTCGCGTACCCCAGATGAAACACCCTTCATCTTGGTTGGTGGCATTCCGTGCATCCTTCCTCCGGACCTGATCTCTCTTGGCTCCCTCACCAGGCTCCTTGCTTGTTTCTTCTATGATGGATTTAAATGGGCATTCTTCCCCCCAAGTCAGCCAAGCTTTCGGCTATAGCAATAGCCGTAGCCAGGTCTTCAACTTTACGACGTTCTTATTCAATATTTGCCCATGGTTGTAACCCATCAAGGAAATAGAATAAGGAGTCATCATCCGAAAGATCAGGGATTGCAAGAATTAACGTCGTAAAAACTCCTCGACGTACTCCTGGATCGACCTATCATGCCTGAGTTTGCGTAACCGGCTATTCGCTTCATATTTACCGTTTACCAGATAAAGTTGTCTTTTAAGATCTCGCACAAACTCAACCAAAGTCATGATAGTGCACGTACCTGGTTCGACATCCCCATGTCTACGTCGCCACCAAGGCGCCGCGGTGTCCATCGTAGCCGTCTTGATCATCGCCTCGTCGTCCACGATGTTGACCTCCTCAAAGTATCGCTCCATCTCCCATATAAAGTCATCAACAACCCTTGCCTCACGTTTTCCCTCGAACTAATTTGGTTTAGGGACTTTGATCTTTGGAGCGAAAGGGTTAGCATTCCCACCTATGCTAACCATGGAATTGCTGCACTCATTCACCTTGTTCTCCATCCCAATTAGGCTTCTGTGGTAGTCGCGGGACAAGTCATCCATATCTCTTCATAGCTTGGTGATCTACTCCTTAACCATCACCATTATCTCGCTACAAAACACTTGGACAGTAGCCTTCAAGTCTCAACCCTAAAAGGTCGTTGCCCAACGCATCCAATTGCTTGAGTGTGTCTTCGAATTGCAACCCTAACCCGGTCATGGCTTTCTCCATGTCCTCGACTCGTTTTCCAAGGCCATATCCTTGGACTCGCTTCTGCCCTTCTTTTCGGCTCCTCTAGACCTTTCTCGACCACGATTCTCTTCGTTCGTAGCACCAATATTGTTTGAGTCTTCAGTCGCCATCCCAATAAACCAACGCGGATCTAATACAACTTGTCACAGAGTAATTTTATTGACTCACGTGCGGCTCTTAGTCTCCAACTAAGATAAACCCTTAACCAATAATGAGCAATGATTCTAAGCGACTATGCAGCGGAATTGCAAGACTCGTAATCAAGTAAACTTTATATATTACAAGAGAACGCTTACAAGAGAGCTTTGAAGCCTTTAGAAAATGATTTGATTACAACTTTGTGGGGTGAGGAGCACAAATGACCACCTATCACCTATTTATACTAACTCTAGGATTAGTCAAGATTTCTCTAGATTATTCCATAATCTAGAGAATTCTATAGATATTACATGTATAATCTAGAATTATCCATCCATAATATCCCTGATATTTTCATGGAGTTTTCTAGATTCTACCAAGTAGGAAGGATGTGGAGAGGGCTAGAATCTTCTGGAATTGTTAAGCTACGATTTGTAATTTAGGCAAGTCGTGACATTCTCCCCCACCTAAACCAACGACGTCCTCTTCGTTCATCTTCAGCAGTGCTCATTTCAATTCCCCACGGCTTGTGCAATGTCGTTATTTGGTTAGCCTCCAAGGTCAGGACACGCTGAAAATTGTGTATTTTCCTTGTACCCCGTCCATGGTTGTGACTACCATGGCTTGAGTCGCTTGATCTTGCGTCTATCATGAGACGCCTCCCATTTTCTTTTGATCCCAACCTATTGAGACCAAACATAAGTCGCATGGCCGACACCGTCTTATCCCGACTCTTGGTGTCTCGCTCTATCTCAACCATGCTAACTCGTCCTCTGTCTAAAATGCATAGAGAATTAGTAAACGACATGGGGAAGACTTTTACCTTGTCGAAGAAGTCCATTCCTAGCACGCACTTGTAATCGTCCATTGGCACTACCGATAAGTCTAATGTGCCTTTCCAAGCTCCGATCTCAGCCTTGATGCCTTGGACCATCCCATCGATCAACTTGGCATCCCCAATTGTAGCCTTAATGCATGCCAATTCCTTAGTCGGTTTGAGTTTTAGCCTCGTAGCCCCCTCCCTTGAGACAAAGTTGTGGCTCGCTCCTGTGTCGACCAAGGCGCTTGTTGGCATCCCGTTTACTTCTATGCGTACAAAGTGAAGCCCAACCGTTGAATTCTCTTTTGGGTTTGTGTCTTTATCTTTAACCACTCCTGGCCCCAACCTACCCAATCCCTTAGGTTTCTCCATGCATCCATTTCACTTTGTACCATGCAATTCCCTAACAGCTATCTTCCTTGCGCATTTCTTGTGTTTGCCCCTACACTTAGCCTTCAGGTTCGTGGCTTCCACCTTTGCCACTCCTGGCCCCGAATTTCCCATAGTGTTCTTGAGCTGAATCGACCCCAGTCTTGCTTCATGCTCATCATCCTCATAGTCCTTCTCTCGGGCAACCATTGCGTGCAAAGTAGCCTTCTTTGGACAGAACCGGGCTATATGTCCTCGCGTACCACAGATGAAACACCCTTCATCTTGGTTGGTGGCATTCCATGCATCCTTCTTCCGGATCTGATCTCACTTGGCTCCCCCACCATGCTCCTTGCTTCTTTCTTCTATGATGGATTTAAGTGGGCATTCTTCCCCTAAGTCAGCCAAGCTTTCGGCTATAGCAATAGCCGTAGCCAGGTCTTCGAATTTACGACGTTCTTATTCAGTCTTTGCCCATGGTTGTAACCCATCAAGGAAATAGAATAAGGAGTCATCATCCGAAAGATCAGGGATTGCAAGAATTAATGTCGTAAACTCCTCGACGTACTCCTAGATCGACCTATCATGCATGAGTTTGCGTAACCGGCTCTTTGCCTTATATTTAGCGTTTACCAGATAAAATTGTCTTTTAAGATCTCGAACAAACTCAGCCCAAGTCATGATAGTGCACGAACCTAGTTCGACATCCCCATGTCTATGTCGCCACCAAAGCGCCGCGGTGTCCTTTAAGTACATCGTAGCCGTCTTGATCATCGCCTCGTCGTCCACGATGTTCACCCCCTCAAAGTATCGTTCCATCTCCCATATAAAGTCATCAACAAACCTTGCCTCACGTTTGCCTCGAACTGATTTGGTTTAGGGACTTTGATCTTCGGAGCGAAAGGTTTAGCATTACCACCTATGCTAACCATGGCCTTGCTACACTCATTCACCTTGTTCTCCATCCCAATTAGGCTTCTGTGGCAGTCGCGGGACAAGTCATCCATATCTCTTCGTAGCTTGGTGATCTCGTCCTTAACCATCACCATTATCTCTCTACGAAACACTTGGACAACAGCCTTCAAGTCTTCACTCAGCCCTAAAAAGTCGTTGCCCAATGAATCCAATTGCTTAAGTGTGTCATCGACTTGTAACCCTAACCCGGTCATGGCTTTCTCCATGTCCTCGACTCATTTTCCAAGGACATATCCTTGGACTCGCTTCTACCCTTCTTTCCAGCTCCTCGAGACCTTTCTCAACCACGATTCTCTCCATTCGTAGCACCAATCTTGATTGAGTCTTCAGTCTCCATCCCAATGAATCAACGCGGATCTGATACCACTTGTCACAGAGTAATTCTATTGACTCACGTGCGGCTCTTAGTCTCCAACTAAGATCAGCCCTAACCGATAATGAGCAACGATTCTAAGCGACTATGCAGCGGAATTACAAGTGAAAATGCGTGAGCATCGGATCGTCTACTCGATCTAGCTATTCGAACATCAAAACGTAATTAACCGATCGATTTATTTATCAAAGAGGAACAATTACAATCAGTAACACTCAGATACAGACTCAGAGAAATACACTTAGAAACACACACTTAACAGTAATCTTGCACGCTCAGCCGTCTACAATTACATAGACCAAACATCTATATATACCCGCTGGTCCGAGCTTTGGCCGAACCTCAGGTTCAGCCAGTCCGAACTTCAGGTTCGGACCTAGTTCGGCCAGACCTAGTTTGACTTGATCTTGTACTTTGTTTGATACTTCACACGACACACATATCAGGTATCAACAAACTCCCCCTCGTCGTGTGCAGTATCTCTTCAATATCATCAACTTTGTATCTTCAACCAAGTTCCCCCTCAAGTATAGAATCCGTTCGTTCAATGAAATGAATCTTCAAACAAACTCCTCCTCAACTCGATTATAGCTTAATCTTGAATACTTGATGACATTTTAGTGTATCTCTGGTCTTTAATCAACATCTTCAGAAGACTTGAAGTTGTGATATCTTGCACATAGCAATCTGCTCAAACATTTAAATAATCTTGGCACAAAACTTCTCTTTGAGACTCCAAGATATGATTTTGAAAAAATGATTTGTATCACGTGTTGACCAGATCGAAAATAAAGCAGAAACAAAATCTTTTTGATTTTTCAAAGTTTATGCTAAAACACACCGAAAATCTTTTTGTCCTTTTCTGAAATGAAATGAAACCGCAATACAGAATCAAACACTATTTTTGGTATGAGAAAGATCACTCTATGGGATCATATTGAACATAACGCACTGACCTGCACTTCAATTTCAATTAATCGAAGCACATAAGTCATGCTGATTGCTGGTATAATTTGTCCAACTTAAACTCAGGCAGAATCATACTCATAACATCTGGATATGTTAAGGTATTGATTAGATTTGCTTTGACCAGTGTATCCCACACTATCAGACATAATCAGACATTTTCAGGTTTTTATTTTATTTTATTTTATTTTTTTTATGTGGTAGCACTTGTGATTTTTCACAATGCATAATATTTTCATGATATAGTCAACTGTGTTTCATGCAAAAAGAAATAAGAACGTTAAATCGTCTACCTTAAGGTCGATCTTTCGATACACAGATAAGGCCTCAGATTTAACAAAATAAGAAAATAAAACAAATTGAAATTGTATAACCCAACAACAATCAGGTCGGTACTCACGTACAAGAAGAGAAAGTCCGATGAGTTATACGAAACACCAAAGAAAATAAAGCAGAATGTCAAACGAACAACGATCAGGTCGATCTTTCGATACGCAGAGAAAGTCCGATCGTTTGACAAAATAAAGAAAATAAGCAAGTTTAAATCTTTGCAAAAAGAACACATGTATACACAGTGACTTCTCATTTTTAAATTCACACTTATTTTTCTTTTTGTGTCATGAAATATGCATCAAGATGTTATCCACATGGTCACACATTAGTATTTAGTATATATCACATCTGAATACTTTCTGATTTGCCGAGCCTACCAAATATATCAAACAATGATCCTATGGCCCTTTCATCTACTCTATCCATGAGTCAGATACGTAAGCCAATGTATCATCATTTCCCAATGATCAATTTCTCACAATTTTATATATTTGGCATGTATTTACCTTCCTTCGTTATATATTTGGCATGTATTCACCTTCTCCCCATAACATGCATTTTCTCAATTACTCCCCCTTACTTACAATTCTCCCCCTTAAAATGAAAACTCTATTTTTGGATTTTCATTTTACACAAAAACAAGACTCTATTTTTGGTATTTTTTGAGAAAAAACTTGTAAACAAAGAAAAGTGATCAATCAACACGGATAATTTGCAGATTTAGAATTCAGAAAATTTGCAGGTTAGAAAGATTTATCATGAATATTTAAATTAAGCAGAATACTCCTCCATCAACAACTTGGCAATCGTCGATAGGTCTTCTAGAAGTACCTGCACACTGGCAAACTAATTAGTCCAAAAATGACCCGAAGCGAATCGCTTCTGGTCGACCAGTGTCCTTGTTTTGTTTAGAAACCATCTTAGGTTTCCATTGCTGTTGTTTTGGTAGTTCAGTTTTTGATGAAATAATCACAGGTGACTGTGATGATGAACCTACACTTTGAACCTTTGAAAACATTGGAACAAAACGTTTTTGTATATGGAAGAATGTAGGTTCAACGTCATAAAAAACTCTGCCTTGTTCATCAAAGAACTTTGTGTTGGCAGGTTTACCAAAAACCGGTTTCTTTTGAAACCTTGGGGGTGAAATAGCAGGTGATGGAAAATCCTTTGCCATATGTCCTGGGCGACGGCAAATATAACAGATTCGTTTCGTTTTATCCCATCTTTGATGTACCTGCGAAGAACACACATGAATATCTCGAATATGATCTGAATGAGAATCATATACCTGATGCCTGTGATCATGTACCCATTTGGATGTAGGGCTTTGAGACTTAGAACTTTCAGAAGAAATGGTAGCTTTGACAAAGACCTCAACAATCTTCCGAGCATCAACACAATGAAGTGGAAATTATTTGTCAGAAAATAATTGATCCGAACCCTTGAGTTTGTAAAAACGCTCGGGTTGAATTTTATCAGCTTGAAAAACTTCCTTCTTCACTTGTTTCATCTTTAATTTCTTCAAATCTGGAGATGATGATGCTGGAACCTTTTCAGCTTTGTTTTGCATCCTGTGAAAACCCAATCCTTCATACTTTCCAGAAATCTTCTCCTCAGGTGTAAAATGTCCATTCTTCGCTAACCGAGAAAATCCAGCTTTTACTTCAGTTACATTCTTTTGATCATAAAAGATATTTTCATCAAACTCAGGTTGAGACTGAAGCTTGTCACTAGAAGTAGCCGACTTCTCATTATCAGCAGAAGATGAACCAGATACAAACTTTGGTGCATGAGAAACTGTAGATTTCTTTTCTTTCTTTTTCTTATTCTTCCTGTTCTTCTTTTTCGTCACAACTTTCTCATCTTCACCAGTAGATGATGAAAGCTTCGAATAATCAAATGCATCAACTTGTTCCTTCACATCTTTGCAAGCTTCTTTAATATGAGCAGGGGGTGATGCAGTCTTATCAAACATCTTCTCAAAATTTTCATCATTAGCGACGAAGCTTGTGAAGACTTAAGAATTTGAAACATTATTAAGCAATCGATTAACATCAAGAACTTGAATTTTCAGATCAGAAATTTTCTGTTGAGCCTCAGCAAATTCCTTTTCTTTAGCAATCAATTGTTAGAACCTATTTGTTAGCAACACAAACTTATTTTTGTCTTATCATTGTAATTGATACTTTGTTTTGTAATTCTCCTTTAGTATGTACTTGGAGAACTTTGTGTAATTGTTAACGAACTTGTTATGCTTCTTAGCGTACTTGTTATTTATGCTCTTAACGGACTTGATTTACTCTTAGCGTACTTGTTTGAATGTTATCTTAGCGGACTTGTTTATTCCTAACGTACTTGTTTGCTTAGAGTATTTATTAATGTTCCTAGCGTACTTCATTTGTTAGTAACGAACTTGTTAGCGTATTTGTTTATGTTAGCGGACTTGTTAATGCTTAGCGTACTAGTTAGCGGACTTGTTTATGCTTAGCGCATTTACTAGCGTACTTGTTAGTGCTTAGCGAACTTGTTAGCGGACTAGTCAATACTTAGCGTACTTGTTAGCGGACTAGATAATACCTAGCGTACTTGTTAGCGGACTTATTGATATCTAGCGAACTTGACATAATGCTTAGCGAACTTCTTTTACTGTTAGGATATTTTGTTGAATTCTAGGTAATGATTGTGTCGTGTCAAACATTCTCCTTGTCTCCATCACACTAGTAGTATAAATACTACTTGGAAAATCCCTATTGAGCACTCATCAAGGTTTGCCTACTGAAGAGAGCCTCCTGTGTGTGTATTCTTGGTGTTAGTGTGTGTTTTTGAGTTTTAGAGATCACCCATGGGTGATCTTTGAGGCGAATCCAAACCAAATCGACCATCACACATGATTTCCGCACTTATGTGATGAATCGTATGAGAATAAGATGCTCAAATATGGTCCTGACAATTGGTATCAGAGCTTTGTTCTTAATTATTTGAAGTTTTTCTCAAAATGAAGAAAATCTCATATGAGTTGTCGATTTTGGATGGATTTGCTTGTTGTTTGAGTTGATTCTTGGTAGAAATCACTCAACAAACTCAATGGTGTACTCATATTTATACAAAACTCAAGTTTTATGGTCCGATTTTGGGATTTGGCTATGAACAGTTCGTATTTTACATACTCCTGTTCTTGAGAAATTTTCTCAAAATTGTTTTTCTGTTGATTATCTGTTAAAAATGATGATTTTCGAGCTTTAGACTATCAAAAACGAACCTATTGGCACTGATCTTTCTCAATAACATCAAGTATTGAAGATTTTAGAGCTCAAAAGTGGTGATTTTAGGTGTTCTTCACATAAACTCACTATTTCATCGATTTAGGTCATTTAGAGTGGTTTTTGGAACTCGTGATAGTTGAGTAATCTATTCCTACATGAATTTCGAAACTATTGATGATCTTAAACATAGATTTTGTCAACATTGATTTTTTGAGTTTGAAATTGCTCAAGAACAAGCTGTTCAAATTTTGGCTAAGTCTGGAAATTTGACTTTTCAAAGTTTTTGCTTAAATCTCAGTTTCTAATGACTAATGATGTTTAATATTGTTGGTCTTGTAGGATTTGGGTATTTTCAAGCAACTTTCTACTTTGCAAGCAAGTGAACCGATTGCGACTCGTTCGACCCGTTTGCATCCTCTGTCTCGAAATTGACTTATGTTGATCACTTCAACATGTCTGATCACTTCACTCCCGCTACTCAAGGCAACAATAGGCCTCCTAAACTCATGGGGGCAAGTGATTTCGATGATTGGAAGGCGAAGTTCCTGTCTTACTTGGAATTCGTTGACTTTGACCTGTTGACTTCTGTAGTCGAAGGTCCTGCTGTGTTTGAAGTGGAAGAGGCTACCATTGCTGGCACTGCAGCTGCTATTGTTGCCGGTGCTGATCCTCCTCCAAAGAAGATGATTCCCAAACCGAGAAACAAATTGGAAGTTGCTGAAAAGGTTCAATTGAAAACTGACATGCGTGCACTTGGTTGCATTAAGATGGCTATCAATGATGAGTTGCAATACCAATTTCGTGCTGCCACTTCGGCTCATGAAATCTGGGTAGGGTTGGAAAAGAAGTATGAGGGCAACCCGGCTACTAAGGAAAGAAGATTGGATAAGATCAAGTTGGCGTTCAACACGTTCTCTCATAAGCAAGGCGAATCATTTGAAACTCATGTTAATCGTTTCTGTCGCATAATTACTGAGATGACTACAAAGAACATCCGACCTGATAACAGCTCAATCATCAAGAAGGTCCTTCATTCCTTTCCTCAAGACTTCGCTTCATATGTGACTTACTTGATCGACAGTAATGATCTTTCTACTGCCGACTATATGGATATGATCGACAAGGTTCGTGAGTATGAAGTTCGAGCCGTTGAGCGCAACGGGAAGTCTCTCATGGGTGTGGTTACTGTGAGAAGCTCTTCAACTGCTCCAAATGCTGCGTTCATTGCTCCTGACCTAGATGATAAGTTCCAGTTCTCTGTTCCTGCAAGTCTTAGCCCACATGTCTCTACTTCTATTCCAGCTGCTCCTCCAACTGAAGCCGTCACTGCACCCGTCACCGGTCAAACATCAAATGTGACTTTTGTGCAGCAATCTCCAACTGGTTATTTCGTTCAGCAATCGTCTCCTGCATCTCAACCAAACATGAGCATAGATTCCGACTTATGCAACGCATTTCTGGCTTGCATGAACTCACAGATGTCCGGAAGTCTTGAGTCCATGACCGTCTGTCAAGAAGACCTTGACCAAGTTTCTACTGATGATCTCGAAGAGATCGACATTAAATGGCAAATGGGCATGATAGCTGCTCGAACTCGAAAATTCTTCAAGAAGACTGGTAGAAAGCTTTTTCAAGCTCCCTCAAGCACCAACATCGGCTTTGACAAGTCAAAAGTGCAATGTTACAACTGTCAAGAAATGGGTCATTTTGCACGTGAATGTCCTAAGCCAAGGACGTGGAACGGGCAATCCAATTCTGGTGGAAGTAACCAAACTCATCAAAAGCAGGGTGGTGGTGTTACCCAATCTTATCAGAAGCAGGCCAGTTCGTCATTCCAGAAGCCACAGAGCACCAGCTCGAATGTCTCTCAACGTGGATCGTCATCTTCTCAACAATCACAAAGATCGGATGAAAGCAACAAGGTGCTGGTATCGCTTGAAGATTCCAACTACAACTGGACCTCCTCGTCTCAAACTCCGTCTTCTAGCCAGGCCAACTATGCTCTTGTAGTGAAAGCAAATGATGGAGAGATAGATGCGTCTAACACAATTGACCCTCTCTTTCCAACCAACTTCTGCTTAATGGCTGGAATTGATGAATTGACTGAAGACAATGCTCAAGTGAATGGAACCGTTTCTGAGGTGAGCTCATCTGAAGTTGAATCTGAGGCAAGTAAGAGGCTTGTGGAACTCCAACGCGAAACCATCCCTGATGAGGTAAAATCTGCTTTATGTTCTGATAAATGTATTGAGGCTGTAGCTCGCTATCGCGCTTACAACCTTGAATTGGTCGGTAAGGCGAAAGAGAGTGAGAGCCAAGTTGAGAAATTGAAAGAAAATGAGAAAGACTTTTTGATTAAAATCAAGTCTTTACAAGATGACATTGAGGTCATGAAGCATACGGAAACAACTCTAACTATACAAATAACAGATCTTTTGGAAAAACTAACTTCTCTGAGGACGAGTTATGCTCAGGCTCGAGAAACCATTGATTTGTTAAAACTCAATCCGGCAAATCTGAGTAACATGGTTAGCCGTGATATTTTTGGTAGACTTAAAACTGGACTTGGTTTGACAAGGGAAATTGATGATAGTGCGGCCGAGCATCCGCTTAACCATAACTATTATAAAGTTCCTGAGTTAACCAAGATTAACTCAAAGAGTCATTTAAAGTTCATTAATCCTGAGTTGGTTCCAAGTGCTTCCGAAATTCAAAAGATGGAAGATCAGCTCTCTACCCACACGTGTGGATCTGATCTCCCACCAACCGATGTCGCACTTCACTTTGAGGGAGTTAATTCTGATTTTTTAAAAGATGTTGATACAAGTTTTTCTGAGACTCTGACAAAAGAGACAGCTGAACATGAATTTCTTGATTTGTTGAAAACATCTGCCGTGGATGGTCAGTCGTTTTTGTTTGACGACAACTACGAGATTTTAAAACCCACTGTTGCTCCAAAACGAGCAAAGACCACACGAAGGCGTAAGCCTAGGCAGAATTCCAACAAGGGATTCATTGATCAGTCTGATGTAAATGAGGATGAGTTCAATCGTGCATTTGCTGAAATGGCACTCAAACATGGTAAGACTGTTATGCACACTCAAGCTGGTCTTGTGATCACCGATGGTAAGGTGAAGTCTTTATCAAGTGCCTCAACTGAAACCCTCTCTACATCAACACCACATGCTGGGAAATCTCCTCAATCAAGCAAATTAAAAGATGTTGTTGAAAGTTCTGCTCCCATTGGATCTGTTGACTCCAAAGTTGTAATGGTTAAGAATGTCAAACCAAAGATGAAGGGTGTTGCAAAAGTAACTGGTACAACCTCCTCTCCAACTGTCGAGTCTGCATTGATCGTGGTAGAGCCTTCTGCTCCGATAACAGAAAGTGTTGAACCTGTTGTTGTTGAAAAGAAGAAAAGAACAAGAAGAAGGAAGAAGAAGGTTGTTTCTAATGATGAGAAGACTCCTGAAGTTTCATCTGTTGAGCCATCATCTGTGGCTCCCGTAGCAAAATCTGATGTTTCTGTTGTTCAAATTGCACCATCTGTGCAAAACATTTGTGCTGTCTGTGGCAACCCTCATCATGATGCAAGTGTCTGTATTTACAATCAAGGGTACAATGCTTATGGTAATGCACCAATGCCACCTGTGCACTATTTCGAGCAACAAGCAACTGCTGGTCAGAGTACTCACCTCCACTCGAGAAACTACGGTAATTGCAGTGAAGACTTTATGGATCTGCGGGATGATTCTATGTTCCAACAGTCTTATCCCAACCAACCGTACATTCCGAGTCAAGCCCCATATCTACCACAAGGCTTAGGGGGAAGTCTGTACTCAAGTCAGCCTCACATCAGACAACAACCAAGGATGAATGCACCAGGATTGACTCCATTCAGGCCATGGAACCCAAGGCCAAGACCCGGTTTTATTCCAAGGCCATTTCCGTCTCAAAGGCCTATGAGAGCTCCAAGACCTGCAACCTCTTTCGTTCCATCTTCAGTTATTTCATCCGCACCATCGTCTTCATCCGCACCATCTTCGTCAACTGTGAAGAAACCGGTTGTCAAGAAGACCCTAGGTCAAAATGACCGGGGTCCCTCCTCTAACTAATCATTTTCTTTACTTGTGCAGGGACGTACCCGGAAAGCTGTAAACACATGGTACATGGACAGCGGGTGCTCCAGGCACATGACAGGGAACAAGGACTTGCTGTATGATGTTAAATCAATATCTAACGGTGGTTCTGTTGCCTTTGGGGGAGATGTGTATGGCGGAAGAATAATTGGAAACGGTCTTTTAACCAACGGAGAAATTTCATTTGATAAGGTAAACCTGGTATCGAATCTGAAGTTCAACCTACTCAGTGTGTCGCAAATCTGCGATAACCAAATGCCAATGGTGTTCAACGATCGTGAGTGTCTAATTCTGAAGCCTGGTCTCAAGATTCCTGAAGATCAGATCTTGTTTCGTGCACAACGAAGAGGAAACTTGTATGCATTGGATATGAAGGAAGCAAAGCCTGAAAGTTCCATCGCATGTTTTCTAGTAAAGGCATCGGAAGAAGACTCAACCATATGGCATCGGCGAATGGGTCACGTCAACTTTCGGAACATGAATCGACTCGTAAGAGGAAAACACGTTATTGGGCTACCAGAAAAGGAATTCGTGCATGTCGATAACTGTGTTGCGTGTTCGAAAGGGAAACAACACAAGACGTCTCATAAGCCGAAGCCACCTGGAAGAACGACAACAATTCTTCAACAACTCCATCTCGATCTTTTCGGTCCAGTGAACATCTCGAGCTTAGGGGGAAAGTCTTATTGCCTCGTTGTTACTGACGACTACTCCAGATACTCGTGGGTGTTTTTCCTGAGAGAAAAATCTGAGACAGCTGAGATATTGAAGAATTTTGTTACTCGCATTGAAAACGCCAGCAGAGAGCGGGTTCGGATAATCAGATCAGATAACGGAACGGAGTTCAAGAATCAAACATTTGACGCTTTTTGTAACTTGAAAGGCATCACTCGTCAGTTCAGTTCACCGTACACTCCACAACAAAATGGAGTTGCAGAACGGAAGAATAGAACAATTATCGAGTCTGCCAGAACCATGCTTGCTGATTCTAATCTTAAACTCTCTTTTTGGGCAGAAGCAGTGAACACTGCGTGCTATGTTCTGAATAGAACGCTCTTGGTTAAGCATGCTAACAAGACGCCGTTCGAACTGTTTTCAAAACAAAAACCTGTTTTAACAAGACTAAAACCGTTCGGATGTCCTTGCACTGTTCTTATACAGTCTGATCAGTTAGCCAAGTTTGCCCCTCGGGCAGATGAAGGTTATTTTGTTGGATACTCTATGTCCTCAGCGGCGTATCGAGTATACAACAAAAGAACTCAAGTGATCATGGAGTCGTGCAATGTTAATTTTAACGAGCACACTCGGATCCCTAGAGAACCTGATTCAGATAGCATGTATGACCTTGACTCTCTTTCTTCTACATTTAATATTGTTGATTCTGGTGTTTCAGGAAATACTATCTCGGATGTTGATGCTAGTGAAGAAGACTTTCCGACTTTTGACACCTTTGCTCCTGTTTCTTCATCAATTTTGGGAACTATCTACTCTGCAGACCCTCCTAATCTAACATGGGGAAATCAGTCGAGTGAATCAGTAAATCGTTCCGGAGAATCATCTTCATCAGCTACTCCTGATGAAACAGCAATTCCAGTGCCAGATCCAGTTTTTGTAGAAACAGAACCAGCACCTGCAGCTGTTCAGGGGGAAACCAATGTGGAAACTGCTCCTGAAGATCATGTTTCTGATTCAGATGTTGAAGCTGAAATTGAAACCGGTGAGGTCCCGGGAAATGATTTGCAAATTGGGAACCTTGAATCTACCATCGAAGACACCGTTGTTGAAGAATCAAGGGTTCATAAAAGTCATCCAACAAGCCAGATCATAGGCCCCGTAGACAAAAGGGTCACCCGGAGTCAAATTGAACATGTTAACTCGTGTTTATTCTCATGCTTCATATCTCAAGAAGAACCAAATTCAGTTGCTGCTGCTCTCAAAGATGATAATTGGATTGAAGCCATGCAAGCAGAGTTACTTCAGTTCAAACTGCTCAATGTTTGGCATCTTGTTGAAGCTCCTAAGGGTATTGAACCCATACCGGTCAAGTGGATTTTCAAGAACAAGCGAGACGACCGTGGTATAATCATAAGAAACAAAGCTCGATTGGTGGTGAAAGGATACTTGCAAGAAGACGGCATTGATTATGACGAAGTCTATGCACCTGTCGCGCGTCTAGAAGCCATTCGGATTTTCTTAGCTTATGCTGCGTCTATGAACATCACGGTTTACCAACTTGATGT
The DNA here is from genome assembly GCA_039602395.1 of Deinandra increscens subsp. villosa. NCBI lineage: Eukaryota > Viridiplantae > Streptophyta > Magnoliopsida > Asterales > Asteraceae > Deinandra > Deinandra increscens. The sequence continues at coordinate 49,571,859 of JBCNJP010000007.1, read as the reverse complement.
CAAGACTGCATTTCTTTATGGCGAGCTGGATGAGGACGTGTACGTACAGCAACCTCCCGGGTTTGTGAACAAGTCATTTCCAAACAAATGTTACAAACTTGATAGGGCCCTTTATGGTCTGCACCAAGCCCCGAGGAAGTGGTACGAGACTTTGTCAACATATCTGCTGGAAAATGGATACAAGAGGGGTATCATTGATCAGACTCTTTTCATTCGACACGTCGGGAAGGATATGCTATTAGTTCAAGTTTACGTTGACGATATCATTTTTGGGTCGACGAACGAGAATTTGTGTCATGCATTTGAGGACTTGATGAAGAAAAGGTTTGAGATGAGCGCCATGGGTGAATTAACCTTTTTCCTAGGAATTCAAGTGAAGCAGTCGCCAGATGGCATACTGATCAGCCAGGGGAAATATGTTAAAGAAATTCTGAAGAAGTTCGGTTTTCACGACTCTAAGGGATTCTCTACACCAGTGGAAACTCGTCACAGACTGAATACTGATGCTCATGGTATCTCGGTGGATGAACACTTATACCGTTCGATGATCGGGTCGTTGATGTATTTGACGGCAAGTCGTCCCGATATCATGTTTGGAGTCTGTCTCTGTTCAAGATTTCAGAGCAAACCAAAAGAATCTCATTTGACTGCGGTTAAGAGAATTTTTAGATACTTGAAGTCAAATCCCAACCGAGGGCTATGGTATCCTAAAGATTCTGCCTTCGATCTTAGAGCCTACTCAGATAGTGACTATGCTGGTTGTCAACTCGATCGGAAGTCTACAACGGGTGGAGCTCAGTTTTTGGGAAATCGACTCGTGTCATGGCAATGCAAGAAGCAGACTACGGTGTCCACTTCAACTGCTGAGGCCGAATACATCGCTGCTGCATCATGCTGCTCTCAAGTTCTCTGGATCCAAAATCAATTGCTGGACTACGGTTTGAATTTCATGCGTACTCCTATTCATATTGATAATTCTGCTGCTGTTTGTATTGTTAAAAATCCGATTCAGCACTCTAAGACTAAGCATATAGAGATTAGACATCATTTCATTAGGGATTGTGCTGAGAAGAATCTTGTCACCTTAGTTCAGATTGACTCAGAAAATCAGTTAGCTGACCTTTTCACTAAGTCCTTTGACATGACTAGGTTCAACTTTCTGGTTACCTCTTTAGGAATGATCAATTTTGACTAGGACTAGAACTTCTTGCCCCCTGATACGTTAGTGTCTTGCTCTCTAGGTTGCTTTCTTTTGTGAATTCTCTGTGAATATATCCTAAGTCTTGCATTCCTTTCATTAAAAATCACCAAAAAGATTTTACACTTCTTGTTTGTTTTACTTTTATCTAATTTTTGATATCTGTCTTATTTGTATTTACTTTGCTGTGTTTATAACTCTTTTGACTCACATGAGTCTGTTCCTATGTTGTTTGACTTATTTTGGCTGAGAAAAATATCTCTGTATGTTTGTGTCTCGAGTCAAAATGATTTATGACCTAAGGAATGTCTTTTTCTTTAAATTGCTTGTTTTTGAGTCTGTCTACCGTGCCTGCATCTGTGGAAGATAAAACCAAAAATAGTGTCAATTCAGTATCTGTTTAGTGTTTCTTTTTCTTCTATACGCTGTGCAGTAAAAATAGCAGAAAATACCAAAAACATTGAAAAAGCTAAATCCTTTGGTCTGTGGTCGGACAATATGTAAGGAACATGATATGATTCTGGTCTTGTTGATCTAACCATAGGATATGATCCAATCGACCGGTAATTCTATCATTTGATGTGTTGGTAGGCTCAACATACTGAGAAGTAAACAAGTCTCTGTGATTACACATAAATTACAATGAGAAATGTGGACCACGGAAGTTTAAACAGTGGCATATTCTTTAAATTTGCCCTTCTCATTAGTACTAGTAAGAAAACTCTAATCACACATCCTTTGTTTCTTCAGTATTAAGTCGACTTATTTCAAAAACCAACATATGAGACTCATCTGCTGAGGGAACTCTGACCTTGAGTCTCATCCATAAACAATGCTAAGACACATCTGCTGTGAGAAATCACTGACCTTGTGTTCTTACGCTCCATTATTCCATAAAATAAAGTGAGAGGTCATCTGCTGAGGGAACTCTGACCTTGACGCTCTCACCCCGCCAAAAATTCATTCATCAATAGTCATGAAAGAAGGGTTATCATGATTTCATGACTATATCATTGAAATAAGTCACTTAACACTAAAGAAAAGGGGGAAAGATTACTTTTAAATGTGTGATTGAATCTGAAAAACTAATTGATGATTGGTAGAATACTGTTAACTTCCAAACTAATAAGGACCCCACAAAATATTTCTCTAAACTGGACTGAAAACATGATAAATACATCACATGAGACAAGTTGAAAATTACCATGTATGAGCTTAAGTGGATAAACAATACCGACAATCTGACTTAGAGTACCGGATCCGAAAGGTGATTTGAATTATAAGTGTTATTGATCACGTAATTGATCGGTATGATTCTGAACATGTCTGACCACGACCTTACAAAAATATGTGAATTCTCAAAGCCAATGTGCTTAAATTTCCAAGTTTGGTGGAAAATTGACCAACTTGTACTAAAACTAACTTGAAAGAAAATGAATTCTTGAGTTCGGGTGGAAAATTGACCCAATTCGGATAACTTTGGAAATTTTGAGTTCGGGTGGAATTTTGACCGATAAAAGTCAAAATTTAGGTACTAGGTGGGTCATCATCAAATTTGTTGAAATTAACTGGTAAATGTGTTTTAAATTCAAAATTTATCTTCCTGGTAGGTTACTGGTGGCAGGTATACAATTTCTTATGTCCTTTTAAGTTTAGTAGTTCAATTGTAAACTTTTATTGTTTGGTAAATCTTTTGGACTTAGAAATTTTTTCTACTGTTTTGTGAAGTCCGCTAAGAACAAATTGTTCTTAGCGAACTTGTTTAAGTTTTGAGTCTTTTGTAAGTTGAGAAGTACGCTAAGTTGAAATGGTCCTTAGCGAACTTCTCCTTTGTTTTTGAAATTTTGTTTAAGTGTTTGAGAAGTCCGCTAAGAAGGATTTTGCCTTAGCGAACTTCTCCACTTACCTTTTAAGTTTACTAAGGGTAAAACTGTTCTTAGCGAACTTGTTTAGTCCTTAGCGAACTTCTTTTTACTTAGAAATTTTTTCTGTATCAAGTTCAGGTTTTGGCCTTAGCGTACTTGTTTTGCCTTAGCGAACTTCCTAGCTTAGCGAACTTCTTTATAGGCTTAGCGTACTTGTTTAGCCTTAGCGAACTTCATCAGCTTAGCGAACTTCATAGAGGCTTAGCGAACTTCTTTAGGCCTTAGCGAACTTGTTTTATCTTTTCTCCCTTTAGCGTATTTGATTTCAGTTCGCTTACACTTAGCGAACTTAGAGAATGGCTTAGCGAACTTGTTTAAATGTTGAGATATTTGTAAGTCCGCTAAACCCTATACTATATAAGGGGAGACTTAGCCATTTTCTTCTTTCACGCATTCAAAATCACTCGCACCCGCTTTTATACTCTCGAATCGGCGAAGACATCCTCCTCACTGTTCGATCGGAATCCCTCAAATCTCTCTCGAATCTGTCATTCTTGTTGCAATTAGGGTTGATTTACACACTCTTCTTGCTATCACAGGTTTGTATTCACGATTTCTTAGGTTGAATTTGGTCTCGGTGATGATGATGAGCCGTGGGTTCGGTTCTCAAATTTTCTGGGTTCTAATGATTTAAATTGATGTTAATTACAGATTTCCTTCATCCTTACTTGATTCTAGTTAACTTGTATTCAAGTTTGAGGTATGTGAAACTTGTATTTCATTTATCACTTTGAATCCGAGAATGATGTGTACAGGGGTGGGATTGAATGTGTGTTGAACATTATATTCCTTTGAGTGTTTAATAACAGTTGGTTGTTATTGTATACTTGTTAATCAGTTTGAACCCTAATGGTAGTTTAGATTGATAACATTTAGAAGTTGTGATCCTCTGTTGTTTAAATGCTTAGGAACTTTTATTTTATCTTAAATTGTCAACTTTGGAACTTTAATTATTTTGTTAAGAACTCAATGTAGCTATTCCCAATTTAGTTTAACTCAAATCTGATTGTGTATAGATGCCTGTGAGTTTAATTGCAGCAACTTTGAAGTTTCAATCTGTTGTTCTCTCTTTTGATTGGATTGACTTAATAGATTCCACATAGTGTTGAATTTAACTAGTCTCCAATCTAGATTTATTATTTTTTTTTGAAGAGACTTAAACTTGAGAATCTGCTGATAACTGTTGACCAGTCTAGTCACTCATCAAAATTGATAGATTGAGTTTAATGTTTCTCAAATTATACCATTAATTTTATTTGCCCAGATCTTTCTGTGTTTGTCAAAAATTTAGTAGTCTAACATGACTTGTCTGATCACAAAACAGAATTTCTTACTGTTGAGAGATTGATCAAGAGCATTACATCTTTTTCATTGATCTTTGCAAACTCTAGATCATCAAAAAGGTATGTTGTTCTATCAAATGACAATGAGTGTTATGACTCAACTTTGGGCTACACAGGGGCAATCATTTACCTTAATTTAGTTTGTTTGATGCTTATTTGAATTCTAATATAAATTGCTTGATCCTAGCAGATATCTCACTGAGTCATTGAGAAATTCAATTCATCTTATATTAGATCTTAGACATCCTTAGATCTTCAGAAAGGTATGTGTTTCTCAATATAAGCATTCATGTTATTAATCAGGTAGTGCATCACCTTACTCTGACTTTTTGTGCACTTGCTATGTCTCTCTCTGTGTAAACTGACATCCAATTGAGCCTAACACTAGTGGTTTAGACTGGTTAAGATCCACGTGGGTCTGAAACAGGTCATAACTCAGGTGGAAGGATCTTGGACACAGTTAACACTAAGATAGACATATTTTGAATGTCTTGATCTAACTAAGTTAAATTGACCATATTTGTGACAAATTGAGAGCATTTATACATAGGATGTGATCTATGACGCCTCTAAGGTTCATATGAACTATCTTAGGTATTTAAGCTCAGTATGAACACTCATTTGGTCATTTTGACTTTAATAAGTCAAATCCTGCATGAAATTGTTTTTATGTGACTTTTGTGACTGTATTAGCTTAAAAGTGAATTTGGTGATTTGGGTATGTGTTGGTTGATCCAGACATGCTTGTATTTGTGTGTTAGGATTAAATGTTGCATATGATAGATCCATCTAATCTGTTAAGCTTACTCAATCACAGTTTGTCCTTTAAATGATCATATTGAAGCTGTTGACCCATTAAGACTTCTTACTTGCTTATAAGTGTTAACATGACTCTGTTGCATCTAGACAATCCTTGTTGATATATGTTTTATAGTCCTTGTTGTCATTTATGAGAATAGTGAATCTGTATATGAGACCATTCTTGTCTTAGTGGACTTGATTCAGTCTTTATCGTACTTCATGGTCTACTTAGCAAACTTCATTAGTTCTTAGCGTACTTGTTTGCTTTAGCGTACTTGTTTGCTTTAGCAGACTTGTTTCATGCTCATCATCCTCATAGTCCTTCTCTCGGGCAACCATTGCGTGCAAACTAGCCTTCTTTGGACAGAACCAGGCTATATGTCCTCGCGTACCCCAGATGAAACACCCTTCATCTTGGTTGGTGGCATTCCGTGCATCCTTCCTCCGGATCTGATCTCTCTTGGCTCCCTCACCAGGCTCCTTGCTTGTTTCGTCTATGATGGATTTAAATGGGCATTCTTCCCCCCAAGTCAGCCAAGCTTTCGGCTATAGCAATAGCCGTAGCCAGGTCTTCAACTTTACGACGTTCTTATTCAATATTTGCCCATGGTTGTAACCCATCAAGGAAATAGAATAAGGAGTCATCATCCGAAAGATCAGGGATTGCAAGAATTAACGTCGTAAACTCCTCGACGTACTCCTGGATCGACCTATCATGCCTGACTTTGCGTAACCGGCTCTTCGCTTCATATTTACCGTTTACCAGATAAAGTTGTCTTTTAAGATCTCGCACAAACTCAGCCAAAGTCATGATAGTGCACGTACCTGGTTCGACATCCCCATGTCTACGTCACCACCAAATAGTTGTAGGTGCTTGCATGTCACATTCACCACTCCTCTTTACTACGAACTTCTTTTACAACACATCATCCTCATCAACACATAACACACTTCACTTCTCTCTTCTTCCTTACTCACGACCAACTCCATTTCCCTCTCCCCTTCCTTTTTTCTGTCAAAGACAACACAGCCCCACCACCTCCTTTAGCTACCGCCACCACCATGAACCACCAGTCCCATCCCTTTTCTTCTTTTTCTTGGTGAGCAACCAAGCGACAACACCACAGCCTCCCTTTCCCTTCCTCTCTTTCCGGCCAATCAGAAACTTGAAATTTTTCAAAATGTCGGATTATCAAGCGTTTGCTGCGATTCAGTCTTAGATGCAGACTTTATTGAATTATGACAATGAGATTGGGACTACTCAGAAAGTTCCCAAACTTCTCAAGTTTGAAGATTATCCTAATTGGAAGACAAAGTGTTGAAGACTTAAAGATTACAACCTTTTTGCTGTTGGCCGAACTCTGGCCGAACCCCGGCCGAACCTTGGCCGAACCTGAGGTTCGGACAAGCCTAGGAGTTCGGCCGGCCGATGTCTATATATAGGTTGTAGCTGTGTCTTTGTAACTAGTTTTTTCAGAAGAGTCTTTTGAGCGAGTGTTAAGCAAGTGTGTGTTTTGTGTTCTGATTCTCTCTGTAATCTGTTACGATATTAATGAGAGATTGAGCATTTTTATTTACACCGTTTGTTCTCATGTCTATTACATAGGTTCGAAGCTTACATTGGAACGACCGATCCAGACTTATGGATTGCTATGGATACACCATACGTTTATCCGGTTAGTGTCAACAATGTACCAATAATGCAAAGAAATCGGGAATAAAGTCAGAAAACTGATTACAACAGAGAACAAAAAGCCTATGGTCTTCTAACTTAAGCACTACCGAAGGAGTTTCTACACCAGTTTAAGAGTTGTAAAGATTCTCATGAATTGTGGACGATGTTGAAAGAACGGTGTGAAAGCAACGACCAATACAAAAAGAGTAAGAAGAATGTTCTAAACAGGGAGTTTGATAATTTCAAACATTTTGATGGTGAAGGCGTTCCGGAATTGATTTCGAGGTATTGCCATTTGTTATCTGAGATGGATACCATTCAGATCAAGAAGGACGATGAGGAACTTAAAGAAAAATTACTTGAGGGTTTGCCATCAAAGTGGGAATCATACGTCTTTATGATTATGAATGATAAAGATTATCCAACATTGACGTTTGTGAAGTTGTTGGGTAAGTTGCAAGCAAGAGACTTAGAGATGAAAAATGTGAATACTACACCTGCAGAAGTCCAGAATCCTGAAGTGTGTTATGGTTCAAACGCGGCAACAATTTCGGGTAAATCGGGTAAAGCAACAAGTTCTGCACCACCAATGGCGTTCGTAGCTGGAAATTTACCTGGAAATGTGTCAAACTCAGGAAATGGACTGGGTTCAAACAGTTATGAATACAATTATAGTTCTGGAGGATGTAACGTCTTGATTCCAGCAAGTAACCTGATGAATACTTGCAAGATGCCCATGTCGGTTACAATGACGGAAGACTATATGGCTCTTGTATCTGCATTGGTATCATCGTATTATGGGGTTATAACTGGGAAGGTAAGTAATGCAGAACTGACTGAGGAGGATTATCATCAGGTTGATCCGGATGACTTGGAGCTGATGGATATTAACTGGCAATTTTCCATGCTTGCGAGAAGGGTGAAGAGATTTATGAAGAAAACTGGAAGAAAAGACTTGAATTCGGGAGGTAGAATCGGGTTTGATAAGTCCAAGGTGAGGTGTTATAATTGTTCAAATTTCGGACACTTCGCTCGGGAATGCTCTCAACCTAAGAAGCAAGAATACCAAAAGTTTGCTCCTAAGGCTATTGTTTCTGGAACCAACAATGCATCAAATTCAGGGAGTTCTTCAAATTCTAAACCTAATTCTTAAACTACAAAAGCCCTAGTGTCTCAAGAAGACAAAACTTATAACTGGGGTAATCAATTTGCTGATTCATCTGCATTGATTGTAAAACATGTGCAGGATGAAGACACCATGACGGAATCTACTCAAGATGGAGATGAATTTCATGGCGAAGCAATAGGTGAATTTAATGTTGAAGTCAACAAGAGTGTCGGATTCAAAGGATGATCATCAATCTTTTCCTAAAGAAAAATTTGCTTTCATGGCAAGCACTAGACACAGCCAATGATTTTGAGAATTTATATCAGAAGAGTCTTCCATTGAAGCAACAATATGAGAAGGCTCAGCAAAATGCTATGGAGATTGCTGAGAAGATGATTGCACTACAAAAAGAAATGCAAAAGCTATCTGATGAGAACAAAAGCTTGAAGCAGGAGGTCGGTACAATGAAAATAAATAACATCACAGAATCGGTCGCTTTAATGACTGATACTTCTAAGGTAGTTTCTTATCCTCCGATGTGCAAATCTTGTGATCAGTTTGCTACCGCTAAGAGTACGCTCTTAGATGAAAAGACCAAACTGAATGATCTTTTATCGGTAGTAAGAGCTGATATGAATATATATAACGAAAGATGGGAAGGAACCATTAAGGAGTTGTTGTCTGTTCATGGGCAGTTACGTTTAAAAAAATTGAATTTTCAAACCAATCTGAACTGCTTGTGTCCGCACAAAAGGACTTGGCTAATAGTCAAAAATTTGTTGCTGATCTTAAAATTGAGATTCTTGAACTAAAACAAAAGATTGACACTGTTCAAGTTTCATCATCATTCACCAACTTTCTTTACAAGACTGAAAAGGAAAATAATTCTGGTAAATTGAGTCAAGTTCCACCTCCTGTTATTATCAAAAATGGTCCTTCATCTGACGAAAAAGTGGAAGTTTCTTCTCATGACAAGCAGAGTAATCATCAATCAATTAATTCAAAGTCTGATAAAACTTCAACCGAAAAATCTATCTTAGATTCTAAGGTTCATGAATTGTTTTATGATGTCTCAGACCTTGATAGAATTGATGATCTCATATCTGAAACGGAAACTGAATGTTCCAAACCCACTTGTTCAAATGCTTCTAAGCCAGATTATCAAAATTTGATTTTAAAACATGACTTTTCAACCATCAAATCTGAGATGACTTTTCAACAGAAACAGATTGCTAGAAGCAAGTCTGTCGAAGGTAAAAAGGTCAAACATGGTGGATTTGGGTTTGTGCCTCCGGCCAAAATAAAATCTTTTGAACAAGGTTCTTCCTCTAAGGTTTCAAAACCTGAAAAGGCCAAGGCTGGCAATTCCACTCGGAATGCCAAATTTGACAAATCTGAAAATTAGGTGACCTATCGCTTAAAAGGTTCTGATAAAATCTATAGCGATAAAGACTTTCCTTTGGATATGTTCAATCCCAATTTAATAGAAAAAATCTTTTCGGGGAAGTATGATCCTGACTATGATCCTAAGGTGAAGAGTATGCCCATTAAGAAAGGGATTGATAGTATCAAAGTAATGGACACACTTGACTCTGATTCTGAATCTGGGTTGGTTAACAAGGTGCAAAAGTCTGTTCAAAAATCTGTGAACAAGAAATCAATAAAATCAATTTTTCAATCACCACCAAGAGTTTTTCACAAACAAATGCAACCAAATTTTAGAAAACCAAGTCCTTATGTTAAAAGATCACAATTTTACAATGATGAGGGTTTTTATGATGAGTTTGGTTGTGGACCAAATCAACCTATTTTTGGAAGGGGTCCGACGTGGGTTGATTATGGATGTCAAAATGATTATGGTCCAAGAATTGGTGGGAGGAGAGACAAATATCAGAATTATGAGGATCATTTTTATTCTGGAAATCCACATGTTAGAAGTCAATTTATGTACCGAAAGGGTTTGAAACCCAAGACACAAAAACAACAAAAACCCTGTTGTTGAGTCCGATGTGGATGGTGCACGATTGAAAAAGCTGTTATTGATAAACGAAAATGTTTTAAATGCAAAAATCATGGTCATACATATCGGACTTGTCCATTGAAGAAGCTCAAATCTGACAAGTCTGATACAGAAAAATCTGATGAAGTTTCTGAAAGATATCAGACTGAAACACCTGTTTTCAAAAAGAAAGTCAGATTTGTGGATTATAAGGGTAGAGTTCATTTTTTTGATGAGTCATCTGAATTTCAAAAACATAAAACGGGAAAGAAATCAGAAAACGAGTCTGAAAAAAGTTAAATCAATTCTTGGGTCCAAAGGCTCTTCAAATGATGCATGGAAACCTAAGGGTTCTTCCATGGCTGGTGCTGATTTTGTGGGAGATGACGGTCGACCCAAAGCTTCTGGCTTGGGTTCGTCCCGATACTAATCTTTTGTTTTAATTTATGCAGGGATCTTCGCGACAACTCATGAACAACATTTGGGTTGTTGATAGCGGAGCATCTCGGCACATGACTGGTGATATCTCTTTGTTTCATGATGTGAAGTACTTCGATGGAGGTAAAGTTAGATTTGCTAGAAACAAGGGAGGTCAATTCACCAGAATGGTAAATTGTCAAACGGTGCACTCACATTCGAGAAAGTTGAATACGTCAAGGAATTGGAGTATAATCTTCTCAGCGTCTCTCAGATCTGTGACAAGCAATACACAACTGCTTTCATGGGGAGTGAATGTGTGATACTGAAGCCTGATTACAAGATTCCAGATGAATTTTTTGTGATGCGAGCACCTCGTTTCTCAAATTTGTATGTGCTCGACATGAATTCAGCCAAAGCAACTGTTGCGGGTCAATGTTTCTTATTGAAAGAGAGAACCCGTTCTATGGCATCGTCGCATGGGACACATACATTATCGCAAAATGAATGAACTTGTGCGGAGGGATCTTGTCGAAGGGGTTCCGAAACAACAGTTTATATTCAATGATGTGTGTGTGAGTTGCAAGAAGGGAAAACAAAAGAGAAAATCACATCCACTGAAGAAGTATCATTCCATTGAAGTCCCGTTGGAATTACATCACATGGATTTATTTGGTCCTGTGAATCGTAAAAGTATTACTGGGAATTGGTATTGTCTTGTGGTAACCGATGAATATTCAAGATACTCATGGGTTGATTTTCTGGTCTCTAATTATGAAACTTTGAGAATCCTTATCAATCTGATTAATACTTTTGAGTCGTTATATAAGTTAAAGGTACAAAGGATTCGCAGTGACAATGGCACGGAGTTCAAAAATTCCGCCGTGAGGATGTTTTGTATGGAGAAAGGAATGGTACACAATTTAGTACACCATACACACCTCAACAAAACGACGTGGCAGAAAGAAAGATTCGTACAATCATTGAGACAACACGAACGATGTTGGCCGATGTTAAATTGCTGGTTCATTTCTGGACTAAAGCGATCAACACTGCTTGTTATGTGCTTAACCGAGTGCTTACGGTTAAACAACTTGGGAAGACGTGTTATGAATTACTCAAGAATCATAAGCCTAATCTCAATTATTTGGAGCCATTTGAGTGTCCCTGTACCGTGTTAACGTCTGCAGGCAATTTTGACGACAAAGTCTTTGAGGGATTGTTTGTCGGTTACTCGAATCAAAAGAAACGGGTATTCAATAAACAAACTGGTATGGTGGCAGAATATTTACATGTGGATTGTCAATCTTACACTTTACCGCCCATTGCTGTTGGACCAAACTGGATGTTTGATTACAAATCTATCTTTGAAAATCTTGAATTGACACCAGAAATGTCTGATGATCAGCTTACTCGAGTTTATATTGATCTTCAGACGATACTCCGGTTCTGAATATTGAAACTCCGCCGACTCCGGAAGTGCCTGTTGCTGATGATTACTTGAGGGAAAAAACAAACGATTCGACAATTATGGCTGATGATATGTCTTCTGATGATGATAACGAGTTTCATGAAGTCGTGTCATATCAGGTTGAGATTCTTGTTCAACAATCTGATCCACAAGTTGAAGCGACTACAAGTGATGGTGCTGTTAATTCAACTAAGAACGTGGTGGTTGAGGAAGATCATGTTCCTGGTATGGCTGAAACGGTCATTGTTCCGATTCATCAGACACTCCGGATAAACACCATTCATCCACAAGATAACATCATTGGTGATTTAAATGAAGGAGTGCGCACGAGCAAATCGAGAGTAGTGCGTTATTAACAATTCTGGAATCTGGAATTCAGGAAGAAGCTTTCCATTCATGCTTTATATCCCAAATCGAGCCTAAAGATGTTAAGGAAGCTTGACTTGATGGTTCGTGGGTGGACGCGATGCAAGAGGAGTTGCTACAATTTTAAAAGTTAGGAGTGTGGCACCTTGTCGATTTACCAGCTGGAAGCAAAGAACCGTGCGGAACACGGTGGGTTTATAAATGCAAAAGAGATGATCGCAGAGTGATAGTCCGTAACAAAGCCCATTTGGTTGTGCAAGGGTTTTCTCAGGAAGAAGGAATTGACTTTAGCGAGGTGTATGCACCGGTTGCCAGAATCGAAGCAATACAAATATTTTTGGCATATGCTGCACATCGTGGATTCAAGGTCTTCCAAATGGATGTTAAGAGTGCGTTCTTATATGTCAAAGTCAAAGAAGAAGTGTTCGTCAAGCAACCTTCGGGATTCTACGATCTTGATTATCCGGAGAAGGTATATAAGCTAGACAAGGCACTTTATGGTCTCCATCAGGCTCCTCGAGCTTGGTATGAGACGTTGTCCACTTATCTACTCGACAATGGATTTAAGCGTGGGTTGGTTGATTCTACATTATTTTGTCAGAAAACGGGGGAGGATCTGCTATTGGTACAAATTTATGTGGATGATATCATTTTTGGCAGCTCAAACGAACAATTATCGAAGGATTTCGAGAAATTGATGCAAACCAGGTTCGAGATGAGTTAAATGGGGGAGATGTCGTTCTTCCTAGGCTTACAATTTCAGCAATCTGACAAGGAAATCTTCATACATCAGACGAAGTATGTGAAAGATGTTCTGAGTGATTCAAAGTTGAAGATGTTCGCATTCCTGGAACTCCAATTCAGCTGTCGCATGGCCTTTGTCTTGATGAAGAGGGTGAAACAGTAGATGTCACTCGGTATAGTGCAATGATAGGTTCTTTGATGTATCTTACAGCTAGTCGACCTGATAATATGTTTGCTGTATGTTTGTGTGCCAGGTACCAAGCAGCACCTCGGGTTTCTCACATGGAAGCAGTTAAAAGGATTCTAGCTTATCTGAAGGGTAACTTAGATCTCGGGATCTGGTATCCTCATGATGATAAGTTTGACCTGTCGGCTTATTCGGATTCGGACTACGGCAGTTGCAAGATCAACTTCAAGTCAACCACGGCCGGATGTCAATTTCTCGGCGACCGGTTGGTCTCATGGTAGTGTAAGAAGCAGACTTCCGTTGCTACATCCACGGCTGAAGCTGAATATATAGCATCTGCAAGTTGCTGCTCTCAGGTTTTATGGATACAACAGTAGATGCGGGATTACTGTTTGAAGTTTCTTACTACTCCCATATATATAGATAACTCGGCTGCCATTTGCATAACTAAAAACCCCGTTCACCACTCTAAAACAAAACATTTTGACATCCAATATTACTTCATACGTGATTGTTTTGAAAAACACTTGATTGATCTGCAAAAGATCCATATTGATTTTCAAAAAGCGGAACTTTCTACGAAAGCATTTGACAAAACCCGCTTTCACTATCTTTTGCAGATCAACGACATACAAAAGTTACCTGTTGAGTAACTTTCGGTTGATCATTTTGCTTTTGTTTATTTTTCGTTGTATGTTTTTCTTTTCTTATTACAAAAATCCGGAAATAGCGTTTTGTATTTAAGGGGGAGAAAATCAGAAAATATAAAAAAAAATGGAAAAATGCTAAAAGCATAAAAAGAATGGAAAAATCAAAAATTGAGAAATTGATCCGACCAAGCGAGAAGTGATATTACATCAGTGTGTGTTATCAACCACGGATAAAGTAAAAATAAATGCTATAGGTTCTTGTTTGGTTAGTTTAATGCGTGAGGGCAAATCTGATATATGCTAGTATGATATAAACATAAAAATGTGCTTGATTGAGGCACATCATGACGGATGCTGTGTGATCTTGGCATTATATAAAATGAAAAAGCAAAAACAGAATAAGAGATGTTCTGGTGTATGCATGCTTTCATTTTGCAAAGATTTAAACTTGTTTGATTTTCTTTATTTTGTCAAACGATCGGCCTTTCTCTGCGTATCGAAAGATCGACCTGATTGGTGTTCGTTTAACGTTTTGCTTTATTTTCTTTAGTGTTTTGTATAAATTATCGGACTTTCTCTGCGTGTGCGGGAGCACCGACCTGATAGTTGTTGGGTTATACAATTTCTGCTTTATTTTCTATTTTTTATTTTCCTAAATAATCGGACTTCCTCTGCGTGCCTACCGGCCGACCTAATTGTTGTTTGTTTAGGGCTCTGCTTTATTTTTGCATGAAACACCATGGACGCTAAATCTCGCTGGAAATCAAATTCTGTGAAAAATACGAAAATAGAATAAGCCAGATTACCGGTATTTCTGATTGTGTGGGCTAACATATTATCAATGCATGCTAAATCATACTTTAACATATCAGAAAGCTATAAAAATTGATCTGCCCAAACTGAAATAAATTGAAAAGTTGTATTTGCTGCCAACTTGACTTGCATGCTGATTAAAAATGAAATTGAAGTGTGTCTGATGCACATTACCTGATATGATCTCGCGTCTAGATCTTTCTCACAAAAAAATTTAAGTTATATTAATCCTTAATTCAGTTATTTCATTTCTGTTTGGTTTGTTGCTTGAATATCTGAAAATCATAAAAAGATTTTAGGCGTGTTTTAGCATAATTTTGTCAAAAATCCAAAAAGATTTTTGGTGTGTTTAAAAAATTTATAAGAAGTCAAAAAGATTTTGATTCTGCTTTATTTTCGATCAACCGTTAGTGAAAAATTCAAAATTATGCCGGTTACAACCAAACGGATTTGTTTTCAGAAAACTCATCATTGAATTGAACGATATTTGAAGCAAATTGACAGATTTTAAACTTTCGGGTTTAATTTGAAGATTCATCAAAATCAGGGGTTAAAATTGAAATTTTTGAAAAGTCCAGACCTGAAGTTCGGACGTCCGAATCCGGAGTTCGGAGGGTCCGAAGTTCACATTCGGACAAGGTTTGGAGGCTCCGAAGGTGAAGTTCGGAGAGCGTTCGGTGAAACTGTTTGTCCGAAAGAGGAGTTCGGAGGGAGTTCGGCGGTCCGAACTTCACAGTTTATAAATAGTCCGAATTTGAGGTTCGGAGGTCATTATTCCTGTTTACTCCAAACTTACACCGAACTGCTGCCCAAAATTTAAACTTTTGATTTAGCGATTGTTTGACTGTTTTGACACTTGTTCTAGGTAGGTTTCTTGATTCCGAGTACAATGGTGGTATTAGATTCAGTTTTTGATCACTGGTTGTGGATTTTTGTTCGAAAAACCGTTCCGACTGTTTTTAAGTGTCTAGATCTGAAAATTAACTACTTAAAACATGTTTTTAGAAGATAAAACTGGTTCCTATGTGTTTGTAATATAAAACTGACCAAGGGTTTCAATTCTTATTGCTTGATTTGGTCTAGATCATTGTTTTTAGAATTTAAACTATTTGGAGTTTGTCAGGCTCCGAACTTGGAGTTCGGACGAGGCTTGGACGGAGTTCGGTGGGTAAATTTTTTTTTTTTGATAAAAAAGTTGTTCGTTTACGCAAACGACAACGAGCTGACAAAATTAGAGAATATATATGTTAATAATATGGAATTTAATGAACTTTTTATCTTATATGTTTTCAGATATGGCAAACGAACTGAAAATTGGTGACAAACACAACATTTGTGCACATATTGGTGTTGCACGAGGCAAGCTAGCTAAATTCGGAGGATCCGGGATTTTTGACTTTATAAGACGATAAAGGATTCACAATTCAATCACTCAACCATGTGATGTGTATCATGACATCATTCTGGATTTCTGGAGTACTGCACGGACGATAACCGACGCTCCAATCAGAATTATTACAACCGTTCAGGTTCGATTTGTTGAAGTCACTGAAGCAGATATTCGTAGGGTTCTGAAGTTGGAAACTGACACAAAAACTGCACCACTGTAATTTCCTCATGAAGATAATGTGGCATTTCTAAAGCGAATTTTGTACACCGATGATCCAAGTAAAGAGTGGGTATACAAATCTTTGCTGAGCGTTCCATAAAAATATTTGGCGTACGTGTTATTGGTATATCTAGGACATAGAATATCCAGGCACGATGAAGTTCAACAATTGATGCTATCTTTACTAAATGCTTTAGTGATGAACCGACCATATAATGTTGTTGGGTTGATCTTTCAATATATGAGAGATAATCTGACTCAGAGACAAAAGAAAGTAGCTATCTCCGAGGTTTCTTCAGATGGTCCTTAATGATCGGTATCCTAATTTGGTGAAGCTTGAAACTCAGAAGATGGAACTGAAACACATTACTAAAGCCAGTGTGGGTGCTCTGGCGTCTTATCAGAAGAAGGCACGAGAATTTCAACCAAAATTTATGTGCCTGATTGGTCATTTGCTGAATGCTGATTATGTGGCACCAGCACAGGGTGCACCTCGTCATGATGAAGGTAGTGATTCAGAGGAGCTTGATTACAGTTGGATCGAGGAACAAAATCAAATTCCACAACAAGGAAAAGTGAAAAGACCTAAACGAAAAATACCAGTTGTACAAGAACCGGTAAATCAAGAACAAGTGAATCCTGAACCAGTTGTCTCACAACCACCGGTGGTCTCTGCACAGGAAGTTCCTGTATCTGTCAATGTGACTGAGAAACCTGCGGTGAATACCCTGATAGATGAGGATGAATCTGATAATGAGGAGGAGTTTGTGAATGTTGGGGCTGACTCCGAAGACTTGTCTGACACAAACAATACGTTTGTGCATGTCTTGATCAACTCAAAATATGTGAATCTCAAAAAAGGTAGCGATGAACATTTCGCGTACCGAATCAGCCAAAACAAGAGCAACGATCGCTATAAGGATTGTGTGTACGACAATGTAGCCTCATCAGAGTCCGATGAAGGTTATATTCCTGATGCCGATGTAGTTCATGGCAAAGGAAAACAGAAAGCTTCTGGTTCTTCTTCTGTTATTCCATCACAAAAGAGGAAGAAGTCGGTTGCTGGTGGAAGAGGTAAAAGGCAGAAAGGGTTACGGTTTATTCTAAAGCTTCGTTCCGGTGTATCTTCATCGACTAGTCCCGCAAAGTCTCTGCCAGAAGTATCTACAACTGTTCAAACTTCAGTGTCTGATGTTCAGTTTGACTTTTTGCAAGATCTCAAGAATGCCAATAGGTCTACAACAGTCAGCACAACACCTTCAGCAAGTGCTGGTGCACAATTTGTGAATCAGCCAATGGGTTCAACTCCCAGAACTCCGGTGTTCTCTACAGCAACAGCCGCTGCAGCTTCTTCACAATCGACACCAGATGTTAATTCAACTTTGAACAAGGTTCTGTGTCATTCTCACAAGCTAGTATTCTTCAAAGTGCTTTAAATGATCAACAGTCTCATATTGATGTGTTGAAGACTAAGACTGAGGAGCAAGAGAAGATTATTACTGAGCTACGTACAAGTAATGATGAATTAAGAGCTCAAAATCAATCTCAAAGTCAACAGATCACTGTCTTGCAGAATCGGGACTTAGCTAAAGATCAAGAGATCCTGCGGTTTAGTAGATCTAGTCAGACTCAGAGCAAATTGCTTCTCGAAATGGATGATCAAATAAAGTTCTTATTGAAGAAATTTAAAGCTCAGGGGGAGATTGGGGATAGTTCGGGTTGTAATGAAGATCCAATGAGATATCTGAATGATGATCCCGATCAAGAGGATCCTCAAGGGAATGTTGGTGGAGGATTAGGCCCGACTGGAACCACAGGTTCGGGTGCTGGGAAATCTACTTCCCAGGGGGAGAAAGATTCTCGAGAAGTAGTGCCGATCACTTCAATCCCATCGAATCAAGCGGAAACAAGTCTGGGTGAATTTGAATAGATGTTGCAGACGCTCGAAGAGGGTGAGTTTGTTGGTGATTTGACGGCTGAACAGTTGCAAGCTGTATTTGATCTGAATGATGAAGAAATGAGAAAGGCTTCTGAATCAGCACCGAGGAAATATGAATCATCTAAATCAGAATCGGATGAAGATGTTGAAGATATATTTGAGGAGGAAGTTGAGATAGAAGATATTACTGAAGAAGAATATCCAGACTTATACTCAAATTTCAACAATAATCAGTCTGGTGATGAGTTTGAAGTGTTTCTTAAAGAAAAAGGTGCTGAGGCTGAAGAAATATTAAAGAAGAAAGAAGCAGAGAAGCCTGAAGACCCGGTTGCTAAAGAGGTTAAGGAACAAGAACAACGTTGGGCATTTGATGAATATATGAAGACGTTTCATACCAACTATGTTCCTCCTGCGAAGCCAAATCAAGCAAAGATCGTTTGTCAAATTCAAGGGTCAAGCTTCAGGCGATATTATCAGCTGGATGTATTCTGACAGTTTGAAGTGCTACGGGATTAAACTTCAACACGGAATTCAGTACTTCAAATGTGCCAGAGATTTTAGCAGTCTGCCAGTTTGGGATATTCGTGACCTGACCCGAAAGCCGTTGTGCAACTATGGCACTGATTGGAAGGGTTTACATTTCAAGAGTATAATTGAGAGGGAATGCCGAGATGGATTTCAATTCTTGGATCCTCAGAAACCTAAAAGGCATCGATCCCGAATAAAAATTCATGAAAGAACTGGTAAGAAGCTGATAATCTTCGTCTTCAAGAAGAAACCTGATGTGATGAAAAAGATTCCGCTAATGAAGATGGAGCTTGATTTCATCAAAGATTTGAGGTGGTGGTACTATAACGAGAAGACTGGTAAGGCTGTGATTGTGCTGAAAGAACAGAACCGAGTTGTGAAGATTTATGACCCGATGTGGCTGATCAATTTGTCCAAGGCTGATATAGATGTGCTATATCACAATCAGATCCCGTATCATCCCGATTATATGGAGTAGGCATTGCAGTTCCAGAGGGTGATAAGGATATTTTGTGCTTTCGACATATGCCGGGCATAATCATGAGATGGTCTGGAAGGGAGATGAGGCTGGTGATGTTCAAGGCTGATAGAGAACGGTCCAGAAGTTTCCAAGAGGGAGTTTGTTGATACATTATGTGGCAACGTGCTGGATCAGACAAAGTGTTGAAGACTTAAAGATTACAACCTTTTTGCTGTTGGCTGAACTCTGGCCGGCCGAACTCTGGCCGAACCCCGGCCGAACCTTGGCCGAACCCCGGCCGAACCTTGGCCGAACCTGAGGTTCGGACAAGCCTAGGAGTTCAGCCGGCCGATATCTATATATAGGTTGTAGCTGTGTCTTTGTAACTAGTTTTTTCAGAATAGTCTTTTGAGCGAGTGTTAAGCAAGTGTGTGTTTTGTGTTCTAATTCTCTCTGTAATCTATTATGATATTAATGAGAGATTGAACATTGTTATTTACACCGTTTGTTCTCGTGTCTATTACATATTTGATGTCAAACTAAGCCGATCCATACGCTCCAGCGTTTTCACTTAGAATCAATCCTGTTGCCTTAGACACTAAGTTTATAGTAGAATTAGCGAATGGTGATTAGATAGAAACCGGAATCATCTACCCGAACTGCCCGTTAGAACTCTCCGACCATCCCTTCAGTATCGACTTGATGCCTGTTTATTTAGGAAGTTTTGATGTAGTCATTGGAATGGATTGGTTAGCGAATCACGCAGAAATTGTGTGTCATGAGAAGATGGTTAGAGTGCCATTAGCAGATGGTAACACTATGAACGTGCAAGGAGAGAAGAGTGGAACCAAACTAAATATCATATCATCTATGAAGGCACTGAAATTCCTCCGCAAAGGATGTCATGCCATTTTAGCTCATATCACTGAGAAGAAACCGAAGGAGAAGCGTATTGAAGACGTTCCTGTTGTCTGCAAATAACTAAAATTCTTTCCAAAAGACTTGCTAGGTTTACCCCTAGCATGACAGGTAGAGTTTCGCATCGACCTAACACCCGGAGCCGCCCCCGTTTCCAGGTCCCCTTGCCGACTGGCACCATCTGAAATGCAAGAGTTAGCTAGCCAACTGCAAGAGTTGCTAGATAAAGGCTTTATTCGTCCAAGCCACTCCCTATGGGGTGCTACCGAGAGTTGAATAAACTGACTGTGAAGAACCGTTACCCGCTTCCGAGGATTGATGACTTATTTGATCAACTTCAAGGATCATGCTTCTATTCAAAGATCGATCTAAGGTTGGGGTACTGAAAACGCTGAGCGTGTGGATCGGTTCAGTTCGACATCAATTACGTGTATGAAAACAAGAACAAACGGTGTAAATAAACGACTCAATCTCTCATTAACAACTATCACAGTTACAAGAGATTCAGAGTACAAAACACACACTAGTTCTCACAGATAAGCTCTCTCAAAAACTAGTAAATTACAAGACAAACAACCTATTTATAAGCTGCCAAAACACAGTCTCCGAACCTGGTGTTCGGCCAGAGTTCGGAGCCACCGAACCTTGGGTTCGGCCAAGGTTCGGCCAACACAAAACTAGGTCAAAACATTTGTCTTCAAAACACTATCTGATCCAGCCCGTTGCCACATATCATGTACCAACAGGTACCACCAACTTCGTGTTAGAGATGAAGACGTCTCGAAGACAGCGTTTAGGATACGCTATGGTCATTACGAGTTCCTCGTGATGCCATTTGGTTTGACTAACGCACCGGCCGTATTCATGGATTTAATCAATCGCGTGTGCAAACCATGCTTGGATAAATTTGTTATCGTGTTCAACGACGATATTCTTATCTACTCGCGTAATGAGAAAGAACACGAAGAACATTTGCGACTCATCTTAGAACTGTTGAAAAAAGAAGAGCTTTACGCGAAATTTTCCAAATGTGACTTTTGGATTCGCGAAGTACACTTTCTGGGTCATGTGATCAACGACCGAGGTATTCACGTCGATCCAGCTAAGATTGAAGCAATCAAATATTAGAGTACTCCCACAACCCCAATCGAGATTCGACAATTCTTAGGTCTTGCTGGCTATTATCGCCGATTCATTGAATGTTTTTCCAAGATAGCATAGCCCCTTACCACCCTCACCCAGAAAGATAAGAAGTACATCTGGGATGATAAAACTGAAGCTGCTTTCCAGTTGTTATAGCAAAAACTTTGCGACGCCCCAATCCTATCCTTACCGAATGGAATCGACAATTTTGTCGTACAATGTGATGCTACGCATCAAGTCTTGGGTTGCGTACTGATGCAGCGTGAGAAAGTCATCGCTTACGCCTCTCGACAACTGAAGATTCACGACAAAGAATTACACGACTCACGACTTAGAATTGGAGCTGTTGTCTTTGCCCTCAAAATCTGGAGGCACTACCTCTATGGGACTCGGTGCGTTATATTCACCGATCACAAAAGCCTCCAGCATATCTTTGACCAGAAAGAGCTAAGCATGAGACAACGACGTTCGGTTGAATTGCCTAACGATTACGAATGCGAGATTCGTTATCACCCGGGCAAGGCTAACGTTGTAGCCGATTCCTTAAGCAGGAAGGAACATGTTAAACCGCGTTGTGTTCGAGCATTAAGTATGACCATATGCTCGAATCTCACGTCACAAGTTCGTGATGCTCAAATCGAAGCTCTTAAGCCTGAAAATCTAGAAACCGAATTCTTGTGTGGCATGGAGAAACAACTGATTGAAAAGCCTGATGGAACCATGAACTTTATTGATAGGCTATGGGTACCTAGCTTTGGAGGCTTGAGAAAGCTAGTGTTCGATGAAGCCCATAAACCAACATATTCTATCCACCCAGGATCGGAAAAATTTATCATGGTCTGCGAGATCACTTCTGGTTGCCGAACATGAAAGCTGAGGTAGCTACCTACGTCGGTAAATGCTTGACATGTTCGAAGGTCAAATACGAATACCAAAAACCGTCCGGATTACTGACACAACCGGTCATTCCGCAATGGAAATGGGAAGAAATATCTATGGACTTTATCACCAAGCTCACTACGTCAAAACTAACCTTTGGCCACGGAAAAAAACCGTGACAAAAGGTGTTTTGTCACGTTTTTTTTTTCCATTCCAACCGACACTATAGGTGCCGTGACCATATGTACCCTACGGCCACGTTACAATATCAGTGGCTGAAGCCACCTATAAGCGTGGCTAAAGGGTACTAATATTTGTTGTTGTAATCAAACAATTCTTCAGAAAAGCGTGGCCAAAGGGTCCCAACGGCCACATGTGTTTGGTTAACGTGGCCTTTGGTATTTTATGGTCACGTATATTCGTGTTTTAGCCACATACATTATAAAAATACGTGGCCAAAGGGTTGCTGAAATCATACATTTTGTCACAGTACGAGTGGCCAAAGGGTGGCAACGGCCACGTTAAAATATGAATGGCGTGGCCTTTGGTATTATATGGTCACGTATATTTGTGTTTTAGCCACATATGTAATAAAAAAAACGTGGCCAAATGGGTTGCTGAAATTATAATTTTTGTCCCAATACGCGTGGCCAAAGGTTGGCAACCGCCACGTCAAAATATAAATAGCGTGGCCTTTGGTATTATATGGTCACGTATATTTGTGTTTTAGCCACATATGATATGAAATAACGTGGCCAAATGGGTTGCTGAAATCATAAATTTTGTCCCAATACGCGTGGCCAAAGGGTGGCAACGGCCACATTAAAATATAATAAGGGTGGCCTTTGGTATTATATGGTCACGTATATTTGTGTTTTAGCCACATATATTTGGAAAAAAAAAGTGGCTAAAGGGTAGTTGAAATCATACATTTTGTCTCAATACGCGTGGCCAAATGGTGGCAACGGCCACGTTAAGATATAATAAGGGTGGCCTTTGGTATTATATGGTCACGTATATTTGTGTTTTAGCCACATATATTTGGAAAAAAAAAGTGGCTAAAGGGTAGTTGAAATCATACATTTTGTCTCAATACGCGTGGCCAAATGGTGGCAACGGCCACGTTAAGATATAAAAAGCGTGACCTTTGGTATTATATGGTCACGTATATTTGTGTTTTAGCCACATATATTTGGAAAAAGAAAGTGGCCAAAGGGTAGTTGAAATCATACATTTTGTCTCAATACGCGTGGCCAAATGGTGGCAACGGCCACGTTAAGATATAAAAAGCGTGACCTTTGGTATTATATGGTCACGTATATTTGTGTTTTAGCCACATATATTTGGAAAAAGAAAGTGGCCAAAGGGTAGTTGAAATCATACATTTTATCTCAATGAACCCTATATTTAATTACAAATCAAATAAAATTTAATTACAAATCAAATAAAATTTAACACATATATTTAATTACAAATAAAATAAAATTCAATTACAAGTCAATACAAATGAAATACAAATAAAAAATTAAAGAAAATTACACTGCATACAAGCATTATTCTCAATCTAATTCAATTACAAGTCAACAACACTACCGCGTAAGTGGTCTTCATCTTCAACTGTCCAGATTTGAGCTTAATTAGGACCATTTTTTATTGTATTCCTTCCTATACCAAAACATATAATTGATAATTAGGTTATGGAAATTGATCATAATATATATAGCAATTTTGAAATACTTACCACCATGATAGATATGGACTGAGGAGTGCCATTTTACTGCAAGTAGTATGGGTCATCAGGTCCTACAGTTCAATTGATTTCCAGATGAACATTAGATATCCAGATGAACTTAAAACATCCGGATGAAGATCACATTAATTAAGTTCCAGATCAACTTCAAAGTCAGTTGAACTTTGTTTGCTACACATCTCACCATTTGTTCCAACAATCCCTAGCTGGCCCAAGTGTTTGAGGTACCAAATAACATTTAAAATGGGACTACATGACATTACCAAACAGATTACTGTGAAAATATAGAACGGAATGAAACTTGACTGGCAAATATTTACCTTTTTCTTTTCAACCGCTTCAGACGAGGTTGATCGACCACCGATTTCACACCCTACAGTTCAATTAATTACTTTATGTATATGAGCAATCAAACCTATAATGAGTTTGACAAATACTAACCGTTGTGTGTATGTCAGCATGATTAGTGCTGTGGCTAGATCCAACAAAAATCTCCTTAGAATTTACCTAGAACAATGTTTTTGAATTGGTAAAAAGTGAGAGCAGAATAATGACGTGAACCTATCATGAAAGTATTTATTCTGTTTTTTTAATCTAACATAAGTTGTTCCAGTTTTATTCATACAGATTATGTATATACTCTATTTTTTCATATTAACATACATTTTCAATGAATAATAGCAGGGCCCCATTTAACTCATATCTTTGTTCTTACATGAAGTATATATTCTTATGTACCAGGAACTTGCATCTATTTGTGTTCTTCAGGAACAAGAGTTCATCCGGATTGTGTTCTTCATGAACAAGAGTGTATGTGATTATAAGGCACTTGAAAAATAGTATGATTAATTAAGTTGTGATGTAAAGAATTCACCTCTGTAGATGCCGGAGCATTAAGTTTGTGTGGTAACGGTGGTCCAATTGCATATAGATGAGCTATAAGTAGATCAAGTTTTTTCTCCGATTCTTGAATCTTCAAGAAGAGGGCCTTAATCTGTTCATTTTTTTCATCCCTAAGAAGTCTCTCCTCTTTAAGTTCGAACTCAAGTTTTTCCAATTGACCATCAGTGTTGTTGGATCGATCCTTGAATTTTGTACAATTAACAGAATGTAGTTAGATGCTTTTTAACAAAGTACATAAATAGGAAAGCATGCAGACCCTATTGATTCATTATCTCTTAGTTAGTTCTTAATTATTAATATATCACATAAAGACCCTATTGATTGATTATTTGATATGTTATACACAAATTAAAGACATCTAAAGGGAAGAGTGGAACACATCATGTCTTCAGTGGATATAAACAAACAGTTCACCATTTCTAGCAGAGTAGCAGATGCATGACATCAACATTCTTCTATTCTTCTACAGGGGATTTAAACTAAAATTTCTTTATTTTGTACCCCTCTAACATGAACCTACAAAAAATGTTGGAAACATTCCTATATATGTCCTCTAGGATCATTTCCTAGCTAGTAATGACCAGAGTAACGTAAATTAGTTCTTAGTTATTAATACATCACATAACGACCCTATTGACTAATTATTTGATATGTTATACACAAATTTAAGACATCCAAAGGGAAGAGCAGAACACATCATGTCTTCAGTGGATATAATTAAACAAACAGTTCACCATTTCTAGCAGTGTACATAAAGAAGAAAGGAGGTTCACCAGTAACATGAATCTACAAACATGTGCATATGCTTGACCTCAACATTCCTAGCATAAAAATAACTAATTTAGCATGCTCCCCCAGTCATTTAAGAAGGTAAATAACTAATTTAGCATAAAATGAATGGGTTGAAATGAATGGAGAGGATATCTGCAATATATACCCCTTCCTAATCAATTCTGTATGAAACGAAATTTTATCGATCTGTAAATATAACTGTACACAAATTCAGGGATCCCAAGTTAAACGTGTATCAATAATAAACAAAAGAAACAATTTTATGAAAACAGATTGTAAGTAATGAAACGGAATAACTTGACAATTACCGTTTTCTGGACTGAATGGTCTCCCAAATTCAGGGATCCCACTTCTGAAGAATCGCTAGCGCTGGCTGTTGAAGCTATTCGTTGTTGAAGCTCCATGGAAGATGTGAATGATATGGATGAGAAAGAAGACCTAGTTATTCGCTGGAGGTTTTTAATTGGAAATTTTCTGATAAAGTGAGAGGGAAAAGTATCTGATGAATCGATAATAAGTAAATTTAGTTTGAAATTTTGGGTGTAGTTTGAACTAATGGTGGGAAATTCAAATTTTTTGGTGAAAATTTTTAACTAAAAGGGGGGGAATTGTTCAAACTGATAAAAAAACCCAAAATTAATATAAACAATATGTATATTAAACATAATTAAACCTAAAATTAAACATAAACATAATTAATTAATTAATTAAATGTCTCCACGTGGCTCTTCCAGCGGGTTCTTCTTGAAGATGAAATTCATAACTTTGATCCTTTAAGCAGATCTGGATGACGATCGGAGTTAAAAGCCCTAATTAACAAAATAATGTTTTAATATATATTAACTTTATTATTTCATTTTAGATATAATAAACAAGATTTTAATAACACGTGCCTTGTGGCCGTGATAACGCAACTACAAAAAACGGATACATTACTAAAACACAACTCAAAAATGAAAATGATAAATTACTATGCAATTCAGAACAAAAATACCAAAAGACGTACCGCCATGTTGTGAATTTCTCATGTATAATAATTTTGTTTCCAAAAATATTAAACGACGTCCAATTAGGATGTTGAGGAGCAATTAGGACCAACTAGACTCAATGAGAACTAAATACTAACAATTAGCGTCATTTATAAAGATACTTTAGTGAAGACCAGTTATGGTCAATTAATATGGTCAATGAATACGAATTAGGACCAGTTCAATGAGAAGGTCGATTATGCTCATAGGACCGATAAGGACGGAGCATGAAGGAAGTGACTAATGAGGATTGATAATTAAGTATGACCAATTAGGACTAATTGGGGCCAATTAGTTAAAATGAGGACCAATGATACCAATAAGGGTAAATCGGGGTTAGTGATCGTCGATTAAGACCAATTAGGTTCAATTAGGGTCAATGGGGACCAAATAGGACCAATAAGGATGAATTATGACTTATTAGGGCCAGTTAGGACCGATGAGGGCCAATTAGACAGAATAAGTACCAATATGGCTCAATTCGGGTTAATGAGGAGCAATTTGAACAAAATGGACCAATAAGGACCAATTAGTGTCAGTTAACCTCAATAAGGACCTACTAGACTTAACGTTTACCATTTACTTTGTAGTACAACAAATTTGAGTCAATTAGGCCCAATTGACCCCAATTGATTATAATTGGTCCTAAATGAGCCTAATTGATCGTAATTGACCGTAAGTGATCTTCATTGAACCTAACCGAGCCGAATAGACTATAATTGACCTTCATTGGCCCTAATTCATCCTAACTAAGTGTTCACTGGCCCTCATTGGTACTCATTTGTCATAAATGACCATGGTCGACCTTAATTCAGTCTACTGGTCCTCATTGAGCGTAATTTGGCCCTCAATCGGCCTAATAGACCCTAATTGGTCATATTTGGTCCTCATAAGGGGTCGACATTGAGCAAAATCGACCCTCGTTAATTAGTTATAACTGGTCTTCATCAGTGACCCTAATTGATCCTCATTGACCCAAATTGACCCCAATTTACCCTAATTGGGCCTCGTGGCTTCGTTGGTCCTACTTTATCTTCATTTGTCCTCATCGGTCTTAATCGACCCTAATTGATGTGGATTCAATTAAAATAAATCTTTAATCCTAATAAAGCAATAAAATGATTGCCACATGGCCTTTTTCTAGGGCCTCCACATCATCATGTCCACATGTCAACACTAGATTAAATTAATATATAAATTTTAAAATAAATTCAATATATTATTTCAACTTTATAAATATAAAATTGAACCTTACATTTAATAAAATTTAAATTTCTAATTAATGTAATGAAACTTCAAATCTTTTAAAATTTCTAAACTTAAATAACTTCAACTAAATGGGCAAACTCCAATAACTTCCCCTGTATCAACTCTTAGGGTTCATTGTGATCCAGAAGAACTGCCGTTAGTGTAAAACTGCATTTTCGAAAAACAGTTACCCTCTATTTTCTCTCCAGGTTTCTAATTGGCGATTTAAACCTAAACCTTACTCTCTAATTTCTACCAAATGGCACCCAAATTGAATCGAAAGGTTGCATCAAAGGCTACTCAACTGTTCTTCGCCGAACACAATGTTGTAGCGTACTTCGAGAAGTCTGATAAGTCAAAGCTATTTGATGAAATGAACGATTTCCTCGAGAAATCCAACACTCATTTTGCTTTAACTGTGAATCCTGTAATATGCAAGCAGAGAATTGCTGAATTTTGGGAATCAGCCAAAAAATCTGTTGATAGCAACGGGGTTGGTAAAATTGACTCTAGAGTCAATGGGAATGAGATTAGTTTGACTGAAGAAATGATACGGAAGCATCTGAAATTCAATGATGCAGGAGGTGATCCTGATTACAAGTCTGAATTGTACTTGAAGATGTACGAAGCAATTGGTATGGGGGTGACTTAACTTGTGGGACCATCAAAAAGGGACAACTACCCTATGTTTGGCGATATCTTGCTCATACCATTCTCCACTGCCTGTCTCACAAGAAAACTGTGTGGGATGAACTTGCTGCACCTCAATCATCCGCTTTTCATGGATTGGTAAATGGCCTCAATTTTAACTTTTCAAAAATGATATTTGATGGAATGCTGGAAAATCTAAAACCTAAAAGGATCTTTTACATGTACCCCAGATTCATCCAACACATTCTCAATTGTGAATTTCCAAATCTGCAAATCTCTGATCAACATCTTGAACTAAAATCTTTTACAAGTAAAACATTTTCTAACATGCAAGTGAACAAAACTGTTTTCCTTGGTAAAGACACATCACACCCTATTCCTAAGGCCAGGACTGCTCCTGAGCAAACTGCTCCTGGTGACAACATTGTTACACCAACAAGTGTTGAGCCCACACCAGACCGACCATCCTCTTCCACTGATATACAAATTCCCACCATTCCCACCAAAAGGAAGAGGATGTCCACATCAAAAACCACACCCAAAAATACCACACGCACTCCACAATCACCCAGAAGGAAGAGGACTAGGTCTCCTTTACCTAGACCCTCCACAGGACTACCTCAGAATGAGGGTGGTATATTACCTAGGCCACGTGAAGTAGATTCCCCAACCCTTATTGCAGGGAATATACTGCTGGACTTGGTTCAATCACCCAACCGACATTCTGGTGATAAGGTGACTTGCATTAGTGATGAAGCAAGTCAGGTGGAAAGGGCTGACACTACTCATGAAGTCCCACTGGACCCTGAGGACAGTGCCAACATCATTAAGACCCAATCCACGGCAACTATTTCTGTCAGGGAACCTATTCAGGAACCTTTGATTGACAACAGGAATCCCAGGTGCCAAGAAACCATGGGTGCTGAGCATGAACAAGGTCGGCTTGTTTGCTCTTCTTTGCTCAAAGATACTGGCAACACACCAGTTGAGAGCAGCATGACACATACTGAATTGAGGGTTCGATGTACAAAACTTGAAAATGAATTGGCAGCTCTCCGTGCAATTGTGAGAGCTCAAGGAGAAGAAATTGAACGGTTGAAGGCAGGACAATCTGTGAAAGCCACTGATAGGTAAGGTTGTCAACCATGCATACGTTGAAATGAAATTCACATGCAAAACTAGATTTAATTCAAAATAGGATCTTGCACAGGGTCTCTTCCTCAGATGTTGATGAAGTTGAACAACTTGATCCGGTGGAACAACTTCATCCGGAGGAAGAAGGCCACGTTGATCCGGTTGAACAAGTTGATCCGGTTGAACAACTTCATCCGGAGGAAGAAGGCCATGTTGATCCGGTTGAACAGGTTGATCCGGTTGAACAACTTCATCCGGAGGAAGGCCATGTTGATCAGGTTGAACTGGTTGATCCGGTTGAACAACTTCATCCGGAGGAAGAAGGCCATGTTGATCAGGTTGAACTAGTTGATCCGGTTGAACAACTTCATCAGGTGCAAGTGACTGCTGATAATCAGATTATCACAAGCGTGATGAGTGATCTGCAAACCACAAATGTGGATATAGCTCCTGAAGCTCTATCTTTCATGAGAAAAATGATGATTAGGAATACTCTTAACTGCACTTGGTTTAGGAGTGCTCCATCTCTGCCCACCATTCCTCTTTTAAAGCCTAGTGCTCCATCTCTGCCCATCATTCCTGTTTTAAAGCCAATCACTGCTGAGGAAATTCCTGAGCAAGTTATCTCGGAAGCCAGTCCCAATGCTGCAACTTCACTTCATGAGTCTCCAAAACCTGCTGATGATGATTCTCTTGATGAGAGAAGTATCTCTGGTTTCACTGACATGGAGGATGATGATAATCTGAGCACAGGAGGTCAGAGAGAAGACATGGACCCTGTTACAAAGGCTCTGTTGGATCAATATGAAAAGGAGAATGCTGAGATACGAAAGAAGTTCCAAGAACAGAAGGAAATTGCAGAGTTTGAAGAACAGAAACGATTACTCTTAGAATAAGGTATTTATGAGTATGTCATCAACAATGCAGACCTAATGTTCTTCATCAATGAAGCAAGGAGAAGATCTGATCTGTACATAGAAGAAAGAATTGCCAAAGCCGAAAAGAAAGGTCTTTCAGACAGAGTTGAGATGTACAGAAAGCTCTTATGTAATGAGTATAGGATCATCCGGATGAAGAGAAATGAAGATAACAAAATTTTCCTAGGTTAGTTCAGTGTAATGCTCAAAAGCAAGGAGTGTTTCACTGATGCATGGGTTGATGATATGAAGGGTGATGACTTGATCAAGTGGATGTACATGATCCTAGTCATCAGAGCTGATAAAGCCAAGGAGATGAATGTAAATAGATTTGTTGATAGCTCTTTAGAACAGGATCAACAAGAGAAGCAAGGTACTAGATATCAAACTCTATCTGAGGAGGATGACTTGCTGATTCATAAATGGTACTTCAAGGAAATCATGATGGAGGACCCAAAAATAATCAACTCTTGCAAATTGCCAAGGCTGAGAAAAGACTATGATGCTATCAGGAAGAGCCAAATTGAAAAGGAAAGAGTTACTGGTGTGAAAAGGCCACCAGGTATGCATGCTCTGTTTGACTCCATACATCCTGAAGGTATCAACTACCTCAAAGAAAAGAAGAGTAAAGCTCATGTGCAAACTACTCGGCAAAAGAAGCCAAAGATCAACATTATCAAGGAAATGTTTGACACTGTCTCTGATCCTCATCTCTCATCATCTCAACCCTCCATCACAGCCTCACAACCGACTGCTCCCTCATTACCAGGTGCATTTTCTGGTCTGAACAGAATTCTAGCCTCACAGCAACCCAGAAAAAACCCTGCTGCTAGAACTAGTAGACCAGAAAAAAAATCCTAAACCTGTAAAATTAAAGCCTATTCCACCAAAGTTTAGAGCAGATAACTTCACACCCATTGTACCACATCCTCACCTAAACAAACCCCGAAAACCCTCATCTCCACCCAAGTCACCAGAAAAACCACCCACCAAGAGAATGAAGTCAATGGCTAGGAAGGGAAAAGGAAAAGTGATCAATGAGGAGGATGAATACAGAGATGTCCATGCTGAAAGGAGAAGAATCATCTCCTGGAGGTATGATGATGAAGCGAAAGTATACCTGTTCACAACCAGTTCATGTGAGGTACTAAAGTTTACAGCTGAAGAAGCTATGTACAACCTCACTGACCATGAGTTGGGTGATGTTAGACAGTCACGTGGTGATATGAAGGGTGCGTGTTCACAAGAGGAATCCTTAATGCTGAGGATAAGGATGTATTTGGATGAGTTATACGGGGAAGTAGACGAAGCCACACAACGCAGCATTGACAATCCTGTTTCGACACTTGAAGTTGATAAGGATGGAAATTTGGTAGTCTATAGAGCTGATGGGTCATTCACAACGCATAGTACAGTCCCAGATCCAGAATGGAGCCAGGATGACAAAGACCGAATCCATTTAATAATGACAAGTAACAGGCTTCATCAGGTTTTTATTCAGAGAAAAAGGGTGACCAACTGGGAGTATAAGAAAGAAACAAACATGTATCACATTTTCACCAGTGAAGGTGAGACAATTAGAAGCTTACAGGATGCTCTAAATGGGCTTTCTGAAGATGAGATACGAGATATTGTCAGGATTGGTGATACTGAGAGCAGAATAATGACACAGACCTTTCATGAAAGTCTCCTATGTAAGAAGGCCAAATTTCGGTTACAAGCTATTGAAGAGGAGAACAAGATGGGAACCGGATGAACTTGGCTGGAAGAAGAGTTGATCCCTGTATTTGTGTACAATTGCATAAGTTGTTCCAGTTTGTATGTTAACATGATAGTTGTTACAGTTTTATTCATACACTTTTCATCTATAATTAATAACATACACATTTTCAATGAATCATAGCAGACCTCCATTTCACTCATAACTGTGATCTTACATGAAGGATATATTCATATGCTATGTTAGTGTAGTATATGTTGGCATTTTGATATGGTGGGATGAGATGATATATAAACAGGATAAATTTTACTTCTTAAGTAAATTGGAAGAAGAGAAAACCGGATGAACTACAATTCTTCAGGAAGAAGAGTTCATGAGGATTGAGAGAAGATGAACTAGAGTTCTTAAGGATGAACCGGATAAACTAGAGTTCTAAAGTTCTTCAGGATGGTTAACCAGTTTTCTTCTATTATAAATACATACACATTTTCAATGAATCATAGCAGACTCCATTTTACTCATAACTGTGATCTTACATAAAGTATATATTCATATGTTATGTTAGTATATGTTGGCATTTTGATATGGTTGGATGAGATGATTTATAAACAGGATAAATCTTACTTCTAAATTGGATAAAATCACATCAGTTGACTGTAAAATCTACTTGCAACAATCAAATTTAGAATAAAATCAACTTAAATGATTGAGATAAAATCTGTCTATATAATTAATGGTGTTAACCAAAACAAAACATGAGGAAGAGCTTACAAAAACTTTCATATATATATATATATATATATATATATATTGATCTTTATACAAAGATTTTCATCAGATCCTATACAAAAATCTATCTAACTAGCTAAGACCTAGCATCCGACATATAGTCTTCATCATCCAAGAAGCTGCTGCTGCTGCTGCTGCTGCTGTCATCAGGAAACAGCTTTTGACCAGGGGGTTTTCTCGGTCCCAACTCGGAGGTTCTGTAGGTGGAATCCCTGTTCCGGATTAAAAACACATCCAGCTCTCTCTCCCCCTCTGGTCCCTGGAGATGAATTTTCATATCCCTTACAATTTCGGGAGTGATGAAATCAGCGTACTGAAGCCCGTATTTGATGGACAGAGGCGGGATCCTCCAGTAAATGAGGAAATACCCAACCGATGTGTGGTTTAGGTATTGCACCATTTGATCCAGATCATTACAATCAAATTTGCGAATGTCGACATAGTCGACATAATCTACCTTTCCCTTCCACACTTCGTGGCCGGCGGCATTCCGGTGGAAATCGCCACAGTGATGGACCTTTAGGGTGAACCTCCGACCACCTGTAAAAAACCCAAATGCAGAGTAGAGAGTAAGTAACTAAAAAACATAAAACCCTAAAAATAAAAACGTACAGCCATTGTTGAGTGAAAATACACTTACGGGGAGTCTTGCCGTAGTAGGGTGCTGGTTCATTAACACCCCTAATCCTCCATTGTTTACCGAAGGCAGCCATTGATCGATCGAAGTTTTTCTTTCTTGTTGATCAGGAAATACGTTCGTACAGAAGATTTTGGTGGTGAAAAAGTGGAAATTTAAAGGCAGACAGGGCACGCTACCAGCTATGGTGGGAAGAAGTGGAAAGGTCATGCCAAGATAACCGTGTATATTTATTACCTTTACCACGCAAATCTTGTTTTTACCGTGTCTATTTATTACCTTTAGCAACGCAAATTTTGTTTATCAATTATTTCTTATGTGATGGGAGTAATTAAATAAGTTCTGGTTAAAATATACCAATTAACACTTCTGTCTCAATGGTTCTTCTTAATCTTGTAGTGAGTTCCTTTCTTTTGACTGACCCAGGTTCAAGCCTTGTTTGCTACAATTTATAATTTTTGATTGTCTAATAGTGGATGACAGGATTTATAAACTGGCTAGATTTTAATTCTTCAATAAATTGGAACAAGAACAAAACTGTATGAACTAACAAGAACAGAACCGTATGAAGGTTCAAGCCTTGTTTGCTACAATTTATAATTTTTGATTGTCTAATAGTGGATGACAGGATTTATAAACTGGCTAGATTTTAATTCTTCAATAAATTGGAACAAGAACAAAACCGTATGAACTAACAAGAACAGAACCGTATGAACTATAATTCCTCAGGAAGAACAGGAAGAATAGAACCGGATGAACTAGAGTTCTTCAGGATCAAGAGTAATTATTCAGTAATAGAACAGGATGAACTACAGTTCTTCAGGATGAACCGGATAAACTAGAGTTCTACAGGATGAACTATAGTTGTTATTTCTGTTCGTAGTCTATTGGATATTCCCATGTATTTAAACCCATTATCTAGTGAATCAAAATCATTCTGGTTGAATACAATTCTCTATACACTAATATTTAGTCACACAACCTAATATATATATATGTAGAAGACTATAACCTTAGGGAGAAGATTTCATCCGGATTGAGAGAAGATGAACAGAAACGGATGAAAATACATTATATTAAATTAAAAATCAATTCATTACATAAAAGGGAAAAGAAGCAGCTGAAGACAAATCCCTCTTTGCTTTCTCACAATTACATACACATAATCCAAAGGGGGTATGATTCCATTAATACATTGATCTATAAAATTACAACTTTAAAACTACTAACTTAAAGGGAAAAGAAGCGGCTGAAGACAAATCCCTCTTTGCTTCTCACATGGTGCTCTAGAGAGATTGTCTGAGAATCATCATATAACGGCTACTTGCTGCTTTCTCACATGCACTTGCTTCTGATCAACTGAAAATGGTGAAGAAGTGGCTGGAAGAAATCAGGTTCATGGGGCCAGAAGCGAGAGAAGCACCTGGACAATACAGGTGCTGCAAACCACAACATGTGCCGGCCCTTGCCGCTGACTTTACAAAATTATATAATAACTTAAAATCTGCTCCCAGGAGTTATGAAGCCGAAACTCTTGGTGTCGTTGAACCACTTCACGGTACCTGATTTCCTACCGCCTTCGTCCGCCATTTTCGTTTTCAGATTGTCTGGGGCTGAGGGACCTGAAAATGGTGAAGAAGCATCTCTTTTGCTACATCTCCTACATCGTTCCCCTTCCACAATCCAACATCGTTATCTGGGCCATTTGAGTGATTGGTACCACCCAATGTTGCAACTAGAGTTAGATCTATTATTAATAACAATAATAAATCATAATTTATCAAGCACATTATAAATTAATCAAGGAATGAGTAAAAGAAAGAAAGGAGGGTAGTGAGATCAACTACCTTGTTCAAGTTTAGGGTTGCAACAAACAGGGCATGCAAACCTCATATGGGCCCTTACTGCTGATTGTTATAAAATTATATAATAACTTAAAATCTGCTCTCAATAAAGCATTTGTATGAACCATTAGAGACTCCTCGTCTCCATGGTTTCCACAATAACTTAAAATCTGCTCCCAGGAGATACAGAGTACAATCTTTCCCTGCATAAGAAAAAATTACCAAATCTGAGACGAAAATTTCAATCGAACTTCAGTGGTGAATATGATAACTTACCGTTTTCCACATACGGATGACACCAATTCCACATTTTTTTCCGGCGATGATGGACGAAAAACAGAGAGAGAGAGACTGGGAGAAAAGGGGCATAGTGGAGATGATGATGAAAACTGATACAGAGATAAGTATATATCGATAATCGAGGGGCGTGGTAGATGGAGATTAGACCGATAAAGTAAATGAAATAATCATGATTACAAGCGCCGTCGACTGTTTGTCTTCTTTTAGCCACCTAAAATTAATATACCGTGACTATTTGTCATAATTTGTCACGCAACCAATGTTTAATATGAGTGGCCATATCACAAGATAATAAAAAATGATAAACATATAAACACAAATCTTCTCTTTTTCGCCACGCGTTTAATATTACCGTGACCATAAAATAGATTTTTGTCACTCATAACCTACCATTTAGTCACGGTTAATATATGTGGCCATAGGTAATAGATTTTTGTCACTCACAACCTACCGTGACCATTAGTCATCTAATATTTAGTCACACAACCTAATAACAGTGGCCATATGTACTAGCTTTTAGCCACATAACTAAGTAAATAGCGTGGCCATTGCTCACATTTAGCCACACATAATATATACTTAATAGTTTTGTTTTCTTTTAATTTACTAAGTAATAAAATCTACTCTTTCGTCACACAACATTATTTAAGCGTGGCCATACATTCCTTTTTGGTCACACGAATAAAAAATCATAAAAATTCCGTCGCCGTTTGGTGCATTTCGCCACTCTTTTCTAAGTGTGACAAATAAGTGCCACATGTTTTTGTAAAACAGTGGCTAAAGCCACTGCAACTGATTGTTGTTGTCACATAAACAAAAAAATACGTGGCTAAAAAGGTCCAAAGGCTATATATTTGGCCACGGGTACAAAATATATGTGGCTAAAACGAGAATTTCTTACCTTTGGCCACGTTTTTTTACAAAACAGTGGCTATGCGATATCAAAAAAACCGTGGCCAAAGCCACTTTTTGACGTAGTGAAAGAAGCAAAAGGTGTTTTCAGATAAGAAGACACAATGTTGGAAGCCGAAAGTAGTTTCACCAGATGAAAAGATTTCTTCTGAAGGGTCTTCTTGTGTATCTGATGCTACACAACAAAGCGGTAACAGTTCAGATTCATTTTATTCTGCTAAGTCTAACAGGTTTTATCATAAAGATAAATTCTTTGGTTATGGAGATGATTTGGGTTTTTATGATTCTCCAATATGTTTTTCAAAATTTCACAAACCAAAGAAATCAAAACCTGTGTTTTCAAAAATTCATGATGAAGGTCTTACTGATCAGTTTGGAAAACCGATTTCTATCAATTCAACTGGTAAAAGACTTTGTTTTGTTTGTCGTAAGAAAGGTCATTATGCAAATAATTGTCCTACGACTGCTAACAATTCATCATCAAATGCCAAACATACAAAGTATGTTGATCTTGATGGCATTATTTTTAGTGAACCAATGCCCAATACTAAATTTTCATGGAAAAAGAAGTCTCTTTCGGAGAATTTGGGTAGTAGTTCTGATTGTCATTCATCAGTTGACAATGGTTCACTAGAAATCATCACACCAAAACAGGAATGGAGACCTAAAGCTGTCTCCACGGCCAACACAGATTTTGTTGAAGACACTGGACGACCTACCATCGTTGGGGATGAGGGTCGGGGTCTTAAGAACTTACTATTTTCCAGTGTTTGCAGGTATTTCATGAAGACCTGTTAGTAATCGTAAGGTTGCTGACAGTGAGATACTTGTGTTTTTAAGTTAACTTGCATCGTTCCTATCTTTGAAACACTGATTTTTCCAAAATCATTTTCAAAATGTGTCAAGTGTTGATCGATCATTTTCATTTTTGTTATTCATTTTTCTTTCGTTCATGTTTTTTGGGGGAGAAAATTGGAAAATTCAAAAAAATAGTATTTGTTTGAATTTTAGGGGGAGAAATTGGACAATATAAAGATGAAAAATTGAGAAATTGATTTGACAAAAGCAAGAAATGATAGTACATCAGCATATACGCTATCTGCCATGGATAGAGTAAGTCTAAAGGCTGTAGGTGCTTGTATGATCTGTGAATGTGCATAACTAATCTGATATCTGCAAGTAAGATATAAACATAAAGCTTGCCTGATAATCTTTGGTTGTTTGCTTCTTGATGAATGCTATGTGATGATTCTAAAACAAAAATAGAATAAAGAGATATCCTGATGAATGCATGTTTTCATTTTGGAAGATTTAAACTTGTTTGATTTTCTTTATTTTGTCAAACGATCGGACTTTCTCTGCGTATCGTAAGATCGACCTGATTGTTGTTCGTTTGACGTTCTGCTTTATTTTTATTGGTGTTTCGTATAATCCATCGGACTTTCTCTGCGCGTTCGGAAGAACCGACCTGATTGTTGTTGGATTATACAATTTCAACTTGTTTTTGCTTTTTTATTTTCTCAAATACTTGGGCTTTCTCTGCGTGTCGAAAGACCGACCTGATTGCTAGGTATTTGAGGTTCTGCTTTATTTTTGCATGACTCATCAAGGATGTTTAAATCTCGAATAAAAGTTACTTCTATATGATAAACATGATGATTTGCTAGTATTTCTGATAGAGTAGAGGCCGAGTTATCAGTGCATGATAAAAATTACCTTAAGCATATCTGAAAACGATAAATATGATTGGTACATGCTGAAATAAACAATCAATGTTGTATTTGCGATTATCTTGGCTTGCATGCTGATTAAGACCGAAATTGAAATGTGTTAGATGCGTTATGTCTGATATGATCTTGCGTCATGATCTTTCTCACAAAATACCCAAAAATAGAGTTTGTTTCTGCATTGCATTTACATTTCATTTCCGAAAAGTACAAAAAGATTTTTGGTGTGTTTTAGCATAAGTTTGAAAAGTCAAAAAGATTTTAGGTTTGTTTTGATATAAACTTTCTAAAAATCAAAAAGATTTTGTTTCTTATTTGTTTTCGATTGATCGACACAAGATACGAAAAACATTTTCAAAATTCATATCTTGGTTTCTCGAAGAGAAGTTTTGCACCAAGGTTATTTATGTTGGCCAGGTACTCAAAGGAAAGAGTTTATCACAACTTCAAGTCTTCTGAAGTTGTTGATAAAGATGAAAGAAACTGTTCATCGTCAAGTATTCGAAGATCAAGCTATCATCAAGTTGAGGGGGAGTTTGTTCATGGAATATGTTTTAACTGGCAAACAGATACTGCACATGACGAGGGGGAGTTTGTTGATACATAATCTGTGCGTTATGTGAAGTATCTGAACAAGATGATGTGAAGATTCAAGACAAGTTCATGCTGCTGGCCGAACTAGGTCCGAACCTGAGGTTCGGACCCGCCGAACTTGCAGTTCGGACAGAGATCGGACCAGAGGTCTTTATATAGAAACTCGTGCTTTGAATGTGAGAACGAGTGGGAGAGACCAGTTCTTAACTATGTGTTTTGAGTGTGTTTCTCTAGAGAGCTTAAGAGAGAGTTTGTAATTGAGTCTATGTTGATTTCAATAAAACAAACTATTATTTACGTCTCGTTTTCACTCTACGATCAAGCAAACCTTTAGTAAGATCCGTCTCGGTTTATGCTAATCAACCGGTTTTTTACGTTTGTACATTTAAATCGTTTTTCCGCTGCGTATTAAATTAATCATGAATTTAATCATCTTAAATTTAATTTACTTATTACTCGGTAATTGTTCTAATAATTATTTGTTGTAAATAACTATTCAATTAAAAAATGCTATTACCGAGACCCGAATGCCACTGTCGTAACCCAACAGTGGTATCAGAGCCTTGATCACCACACGCAAACCCTAACCGGTCGATTTTAAGCCGGTGTACTTTTGCGAATTGTGAATCACCACAAACGGTCCATCCCCATCTCTCTCTGCGACCACCGCCGGCCACCATAAGGCTGTCGCCGCCACTTTTCCGACCAGCCTCGTCGCCGCTGTTTAGCCGTCAGCGATAACCACCGCCGCACCCGATCCGTCCGAGCCACCACCGACTACAGCCGATCGCCCCCCTCCGGTCGACCGCTGCCTAGCGTCGCCCCGCAGCCGAGAGCCGCCACTGCCGCTACCTTGCGCCGCTGCCGCTGCTTTCCTGCCACCGCCGCACCACCGCCGTTGGACCGTCGTGCCGCCACTGCCACGCCGCCGTTAGCTCCGCAACTTTTCTGCTACGGTTTCTTTTAAACCGATCCCGAGCTCGTTTCTCCGGTAAGGTTTTCGCAACCCTAGCGCTTGTCTCGTTGAACCTCGGTGTCTCGAACAGTTGTCCGACACATCCGATCGTTCACGATCTATACACTTTTCGTATAGATCAAATCATAATATGATTATGATAATTAGATAAATCGTTATATTTATTTATCACGATTTATTTAATTTAAATATTGAAATAAATAAATATATATATATATATATATGTATCGAATTACATATATATATATCTAGTGTTTGTGTGTCGGTGATTAGATCCTGTTGTCACTTGGTTTTTCGCGTTTAATTTAATTAATGTATTTGTTATACGCTTCCGCAACTCTGATTTAATTAACGTAATTAATTAAATATGTAATTGTATCTGGTAATACAATTAGTAAAACGGGTTTTAATAAAAATTAAAATTATTACACGTGACCCGAATATCACTGGCAAAACCCAACAGTGGTATCAAAGCCTTTATCACCACACGCAAATCTAGATCGGTCATATTTTAAACTGGTGAATTCGCATACTAGGGTTTAATAACCCGAAAGGTGCGAATTAAAATTATAATTAATTTGGTTAATTATATATAATTGCATATAAATATTTTTGGTCGATTTAGATCCACCAGAATTATGCAATTAAAATAGTTCGATTGTTTTTATAATTACGTGTATTCGAGCCGAACCAATTTTGTGAAATTGCGTGTTTGTATGATTGTGATTATCTATTTTGGTTTTGGCCCATGTTATGGCCCAATTGTAATAGATTAGGGTTTGGATTGGCCCGATTGTGGTTCAAAGTTGTAATAGATAGATTTAAATTATTAATTTCTTTTATGTGATTCTATTTTTGAGAACTTTCCCAAAATAGCATGTTCCCAATTTTGGCAAGTCTCTAATTCGGACGTGTTCCCAATTTTGGCAACTTTCTCGATTTAGTAACTTTCCAATTTTGGCAAGTCCTATTTCGGTTCGGGTTTCCAATTTTGGAACTTTCCCAATTTAGCAAGTTTTTAATTTTGGAAAGTTTGTTGTTTTGGCTCGTGTTCCCAAATTTGGAATGTTTTTAATTTTGATAGTTTCCCGATTTAGTAAGTTTCTAAATTTCAAAACTCTCCACTTTTAGAAAGTTTACTATTTCCCGTTTTGGGAGTTTCCCGATTTGGCAGGTTTCCAGAAATGGTAACTTCCCAATTCTGACACCTTCTAAATTTAGCAGATTTCCAGAAATGGAAACTTTCCGTATTTGGCAGGTCTCCCAAATGAAAGTTTCTCAACCCGAAGACCTGAAGA
Organism: Deinandra increscens subsp. villosa; assembly: GCA_039602395.1. NCBI lineage: Eukaryota > Viridiplantae > Streptophyta > Magnoliopsida > Asterales > Asteraceae > Deinandra > Deinandra increscens. Next base: position 49,530,466 of record JBCNJP010000007.1, on the reverse strand, counting down.
TCCAATCAAGTTCAAGAGGAGTCTTGGAGTCAGTGGGAGCCGAAGAAGACAACAAGATGCCGTTTTCATCCTTGTGTGTTGTTTTTGTCCCTAGACTTTATTCGGTATTGCTAAAAGGCTCTAGCAATACCGAAACCCTAAATAAGGCCAAATACATGTACATATTGTGTTTGTGTTGCTTACTTTATTTAACCAACTTAAACACATTAAAATTGTTTTAAAATGAGTTTAAAACATTTTACAATCGAAAGATAAACGAGTTTTAAATTAAGGTATTTTAACTCAATATATATATATATATATATATGTATATATATATATATATATATATAACCAATTAAAGAGTTTTTCGAAATTTATGAAGCTTATAAACTCTTAAAAAGCTTGCCTGCTTGTTTTGGTTATGTATGCTTCGCGACAACATAGTCAATTTAATTAGGTTATAAAGTTTGACTGTCCCGAGCGAAGATAGGGTCCGCGAAAATTGATCACCAACTAAAAGCTGATTAAATAACCTTATTTGGTAAGTCTAAAATTAATAGTTTATGTCGTCCCGGGTTAAGCCCAACTTGAAAAGCATTTACCGAAACGTCAGTATTGGAGCTAAAGCACCGTACTTGCCACGTAGGGTGTATTCTAAGGTACTAACTATTAGAGCTACAGCACCGTAGTTGTACGTGTGGCCATCTCGGATAACCATTCCTCTACTTTGTAAGGGGTCATATTATTGGAGCTACAGCACCGTAACGTGGATCCTTGTAAATAGCAGTGGGCATAGATGAGGCTAAATGTATCGCATAAAACATTTGATGTTATTGCGGCCTCGTAAATGGGTATTCTGACTGGTCCTCACAAATGACAATCGTTGTCTGTCTATTTATTTAATTACTATTGATTGCATGCTACAACTGCCTTTAGTAATTAAGTTAAATGGAATCTCATCCTTTATTCAATTAGAACTTACCATAATTGAATTTAGGTTAAACATAAAAAATACTAAAATAAATTGTCTTAATGTTTCAGATGGCTAACAACAATGAAAATAATACACCCAATGACACCTTCCAACTTATGTCTATCCTTGAGAAGGACAAACTTAATGACACCAACTTTCTTGACTGGTTTCGCAATCTCAAAATTTTGCTCAAGATTACCAACAAGCTCCATATTCTGGATGTTGCGGTGCCTGCACAGCCTGCAAATAACACTGCAGCCGCTCGTGTAACGCATGACCGCCTTGTAAGGGATGCTAACCAAGTATCATGTCTGATTTTGGCCACTATGTCTCCAGAACTTAGCAAGAACATGGAGGACTTGAGTGCTTTCCAGATGATTGGACAACTGAAGGGCATGTTTGAGATACAAGCCCGTCAGGAGCGCTATGAGGTTGTAACTAAACTTATATCATGTAAGATAGCTGAAGGCGCTCCTGTCAGCCCACATGTGGTCAAGATGAAATCGTACATTGACCGTTTGGAGAAGCTCTAGTATGCCATTCCTCAGGAATTGTAACACCCCAAAATTTCATAACTTGAATTATACGTGTGCTATATCTGTTAAGTAGCTAAAATGCATGTGAATTAATATATATATATATATATATATATATATATATATATATATAGAGAGAGAGAGAGAGAGAGAGAGAGACATCACGATTCGGGTACGAATATTTTACACGACATTCGAGGAAACGTCAGGAGGCGAACTTTATAGATTATGATAGATAACGAAAATAAAGACCGTGGGCGCAGACGGATCTGAAATCCGAGTTATAACGAAGCTAGAAAACGCAAAATAATGATTTAGGCCAGGTTTGTAATAAACCGTAATTAAGCACGAACATTACTAAAATAACAACGAAGCGAAAGTAGAATATCAGGTATTGCTAAATACTTGATTTATAATCGTTATAGAAATATAATTGCAATATTCGGCACGAGAAACGGTGAAGTCAGTAACCGTTACTATTACGCGATATTACCCGAAATCAGTTCAGTTAGCCGTTCAAGATGATTTTATCGACTTATCGAAGTATAATTATTATAATACTTATTAAGAATTCCAGACGAGACTACGTATTCGGTCTACGAAACGGCTTTGATTGCGACGCTGATCAGACACGCGCTTTTTACCGCGTAATTATACGAACATTCACCAGTTTGTGTTTTAACTGATAAATAAATATAATATTTATATTCATTGGACTCTTGTAATATTTTAGATGTTCGGTAATTTTATGAACCGTTTATGAAATATTAAGTTATTTAGTAGGTTCAGAATACGAGTATAATACATGTATATTTTAATCTTACACTATAGAAAATATCTTATTTATCTTTTGCTTGTTGCTTATTTCTTGAACTTCTATCTGTCAAAATCCTCTATGATTCAGCATTTAAAATCATTAGTCATATAGCTACGTGCGTATTAAATCTGTAACTGATTTTTAGTATAAATACATACATATACTTCACAATTGAAAACACACACAATTCTACACACACACACACACACAATTCGGTACGTGACAAAACAAAAATGGAAAGAAAATAGGAGAGAGAGAGAGAGAGAGAGCAAAAGCTGGCACTGTACTCCCCCTTTCCCTTCGTTTTGCTAGCCGACAACCCGGCGACCTAGCAACCCTCTGCTCCGGCAACTCCCCTAGCCCGTCTCCTGTTGTCACACCCCGGTATTTATTGTGTTGGGTGTGAACAAGATGGATCATAGTCAAGATTACATAGAACGACCTCTGGATGATTAAACAAATAGAGACGTTTAAAAGATTATGTTAATTCAAAATGTGGAGTTTCATTCAAAGTTGCAGCGGAAATAGTAGTGATAGTACGTTTCTTTTAATTGTTACAAAACAATTACATTTCAAAAATATTTGAAAACATGACACCGTTAGGTGTTATGCAATGAAATCTCCAAAAGTGCAGCTCGGTTTGACCATGACTCCAGAATAAGGAAATGCAGGTCCTAAATGATATGATGTCCTGAATGCAACAAGTTTCAATCACCTGAGAATTCATATACTAAAACGCGTCAACATAAAGTTGGTGAGTTCACAGGTTTAGATAACATGCATGTAAAGTTTGATAAAAAAGTTTGATAAACAAGTTTGATTAAATCATTCCATCATTTGACAATTTGTATAGATACTGTTTTATAAATTACCATGAACCTTGAATTCCGAAACTAACTGATTACCCACTCTTGATACTATGTCCAATAGTACCGCATGGCCAAATATAACTGTATGTACTCTCTTGACTATTAAAACGGAGTCAGGATGGGAGCTACCAATCAGAGCAGGGGCGTTAACCCAATAGATCTATCCACGAGTCATCGTTTCTGTTTGTAAATTAATCGGATTCAACTAATAGTGGGGTTTCATCATAACATGATCAAGCATGGTACAATACGATTTGGACTAGAAAAGCTCATGTAATCAATAAGGTAACAAGTAATCTATTTGTCAGGCAATGATTATGTTTGTAAAGAATTCTCCCCCAAGTATTAAAACTGTAAAAGAAAGGGGCCGTGAAAACTCACCTGAATGCAAAGGATTCAGTAAGATAGGCAAGTAAGCAGTCATATACAATGTTAAAAAAAAACTTATAAAATAGAAATTGGGTTGACATCTAAGTCACTCCAATTTGGTTGGTCAAGTCTTGGCGTCATGGTAACCCGGTGTTATGATACGATATCATTGACCTTAATGAAATATTTATTGAAAATAAATATTTATTGTGCAATAAATAAAATATTATTTATTTCCAAGATAATAATTAGTTTAGAAATATTTTATATTCCCCATATAAATATCATGTGAGTTCAAAGGACTTTTAAAGGAAGTAATGACGGTTTAAGATTAAAACGAGCTTTTTGCCGGTTTTAGCCGCATTTCACGTTATTTGTATATATGACTAAGGCAACGATCTAATAAATATATACACATTTATATACATCATAGAATCATATCAAATCAGAAAAATCAAGTTCAAAAGTCCAAGTTCCTAGTTTTGTCGGTTTTGCTGGTATGAGTCCGATTTAGCCGGTCTTGATCCTGTGACTCATTCTAAGGCTTTGTAAACTACCAAAACACTTTTTAAACCAGTCATCTTAAGTCCCTAAAAGTGTCCAAGATCAGTTGTAACATTTATTTGTATATCTTTACAAAAATGGGTTTTCCGGGCCCGTAAAGTGTCCGTTTTTGGTCCTGTTTTTTCCCAAATTTAGCTATTTTCAAAAGGGATCTTGTACTAGGGTTTTTATGACTAAAAACATACTTTAAATACACTTTAAGATGGGTCCAAGTTTCTGACCTAAAATGGCTCTAATTTATCTATAGTTTCCAAGACTTTTTAGTGGGTTATTTTTATAGATTTAGCCATCCAAACATATCAATAAGTCTTTTGGTGCTATCCATAGCCTTTTAACATGTTAAAAATTTCGGACCTAGGGTTCCAAGAGTCATAAATTTCGGATCTAGTGGTTTGTTCATAAAACCAAGGCACATTGTACACATACTAGCATTATAACACTTGTTTTTCCATATATCTATATAATGTAGCATACGAGGGGTTCATAATACATAAAATCACTAGTAGAAACACATGATATACTAGATCTAACATGAACATAAACAAAGTTTTGGGTTACTAGAAACATAGGAGAAAATACAAGTTTAAGGTCACCATTTTTAACCAAGACTTGTGGTTGGAGTTCTAGATGGAAAATATGACTAGTTAACCTGATTAACTAGAGAAAAATCAAGAAAACATCATCTACTAACTTGAGAAAAACGTGGAGATGGATGGAGGATGGTAGATCTTGCTTCCTTGTTGCTCCTAGTAGATTTGATTTTCAAGTAATCTTTTGTTTTGGTGAAGAAAGCTAGAGAGAGAGTAGAGAGAAGGGGGGGGGGGGCGACGGTTGGAGAAAGAGAGAGAGAAGTGTGTGTGTTTTTGGTGGTGGAAGCAAGTGAAGTGTTCTAGGGTTTCCTCTTTTATGTTCTTTATATAGCACACAAAGGAAAAGAAGGAAAACAAGTAAAAGGGTTTGGTTTAAAAAGGAAAAGTGGTGGCGGTTTTGTGCCAAAACCGTGAGGGAGAGGGGAGCCAAAAGGGGGGGGGGGGGGTTTAGGGAGCATGGAGGGAGGAGGGTGAAGTCAACCAAGAATCTTGTGGTACATGCTAGTGATGTGTAAGAGTTCTTAGGGTGGCTTTGTGTTGTTTAAGGTAGTGTAGGTGATGATGATGAGGTACATGAATAGTCTTTGCTTTATGGTTGGGAGATTAGTGAAAGGTTAAGCAAAGGTGGTGGATGGTTACTATAAATCGATTAATGGGAGGTTCGGGTGTCGGGTTTTGATCACGAAAGACAATATGATCAAAGGTGACAATTGGATTTGATCATGCATGGAAATGGATGTGCATGGAAGATAATAAATCATAGTTGGGAAAATAAAAGATACAAGTCTTGTTTAAATATAGATGGCGTTGAATGGTGAAAAACATTGACGTTAAATGTTTATATAAAAACCTAATGGTTTTTCGTTATAAAAATACTAAACATTTAAAGAGTTTATTATTTGACGTAGTTGATAATTACATAAATAAACTCAAGCGTTCATTGGATATTTTTACGTCGAAGTAACGTTACGAACTTTGCATGTAATTTAAATACTACAAAAGTGACAAGATAATATAGAAACTCTTTTTATATTAAACCACATAGTTGTGGTGAAATTTCTTGTTATTGAAATTCCATCGGATATATATATATGTAACATCCTTGTTTTTAAGGTCGATCGTCGAAATATTAATTTAGGGTTACGCCAAGACTAACGGGTAGTTGCATAATACGTTATCTACATTAATTAAACACAGATTTATGTACACAGAAACAGGTGATTACACGTATTGTTATATGATTTGACTTAGGAAACTTACAGGTTGTCACATG
>JBCNJP010000007.1:49436560-49523993 GCA_039602395.1 Deinandra increscens subsp. villosa | reverse complement strand
AAGCAACAACGCCAGAAGTAGAAGCACCGTACCAGCTATCTCCAACCGAAGCAAGAAGATTTATTTAGACCAAATATATCGCCTTAGGATGCTCTAGCCATTTCACGAAGAAAGACGGAAGCCAAGGATATGCATAGACTGCAAAAAGAAGCCATCGGTGAGAAGCAGATATCCTTTGTCAAGGATCAGCAAATCATCCAACTAGCTACAAGGAGAAAGACGATTCCCCAAAGATGATCTGAGATCAGATTAGCACCAGCTAAAGGAGTAAGAATGAAACTGTAAGAGAATGGCTTTTCGGAAGAAAAATAATCTCTACAAGAGATTAGTGGTATGGATTGGAATGACGAACGCTCCTTCAATCCCAGAAATCTCGTAACTAAGCATGCTGACAAATGACGTTCTAAAAGTTCTAAAGGATGGTGAAGAATGCATGAAGCATTGGAAAGAAGTACTGAGGATCAGGAAAAGAGAGAGGCTATGCTGATACATCTGAAGCCGCTAAGACTTTCCAAGGATGTAACACCAATTAGGTTGACTAAGAAGATGTGAAGTCCTTTTGGAATCCTAACAGACATGGAATGAAATAATGAACGAATTAACTTAAGCATCGGTAAAATCATTACCGATTAGGCCTAGTGAAGAGGAAATTACAGCAGTAGTATTTGCACTCAAGAGATGCAAACAACAAACGAGGTTGTACGCAGAATGTCCAAATCAGTTATTTAAGTAAGTAATAGGTAGTCATGAATTATACTGATTTTGTTATGGTTAGAATAGTAATATCGTCCTACACCAGACTAGTAATAGTACACCTCTAGTTAAATCAAGGGTGTGGTGGATACGCCGCTGGTACATCCTATATATATACACCTAAGGTACAACTAGAAGTGGCACTAGAATTAGTCTCGTACAGGTAGACATTACGGGCCACTGTGGAAAACAAATAAGTAGCATTCATGAATACGTATCACTTACTAACAAGTAACTGAGGGACTGTTGATGTCCAGAAAAGAAGTTCAAATCTTACAGCAGGTAGAAATGTTTAACGTACGTAGAAGATTAAAACAGAATGGAAGAAGCTTCACGATAAATTTCAACTTTAAAAATTTCGAAGCAAATTCCGGTGGGATTCATAATCAGGCTACCCTATACGTAGTTAAAGAGTTATGACACCACCAATATAGTATGTGGTTGATAAAAGGAAGAGTTCCTTTATTTTGAGAAACGTATCCTCCCAAATCGTTAGCTAGACTATTCATTAGGGATTCATTCCTAAAGGTACTAGCAACAGTCATAGAAATGCGGTTCACATTCTAATTGTGAACATGATTTTGTTAATTGAATAGTTAAAGTATTACCTTATAGGTAATAAAGTTAAATGATAGATGGTCATAGAAAGTTTGTTACGATGTTAAAATCGTAGCCTAGGAACCAAGTGGTTTATATGATATGGATGCATTAAATGCATAGAAAGGTTTCCGGATTGTTCCAGGAAAGAAAGGTGAGGTAATGAACTCATTGTGAGTTAAATCACAGTTTGAGCAGGTTTCGAGGACGAAACCTTTTTAAGGGGGTAGAGTTGTAACACCCCAAAATTTCATGACTTAAATTATATACGTGTGCTATATTTGTTAAGTAGTTGAAATATATGTGATATTATATATATACGTATAATAGAGAAAAGTCACAATTCGCGTACGAATATTCGGCACGACATTCGAGGAAACGTCAAGAGACGAATTTATAGAATATGGTAGATAACGAAAAAAAATAAATATCGTGGGCGCAGACGGATCTGAAATCCGAGTTATAACGAAACGAGAAAATGCAAAATAGTGATTTAGGCCCGGTTTGTAACAATCGTAATTAAAGCACGAACGTCACTAAAATAGCACCGAAGCGAAAGTAGAATATCAGGTATTGTTAAATACTTGATTTATAATCTTTATAAAATATATTTGCAATGTTCGGTACGAAATCGGGTAACCATTACTGTTACACGATAATAACCGAAATTAATTCGGTTAGCCGTTCGAGATGATTATAACGCCTCGGCAAAGTATAAATAATTATTATAATATTCATTAAGAATTACAATCAAGAAAAAGTATCCGATTTATGAAACGGCCGTGGTCATAACACCGATTTGACACGTGCTTCTACCACGTAATTAATTAAGCGATCATCGATTTACGTTATAACCGAAGAATAAATATAACGATTAAATTTATTGGACTCCCGTAATATTTTAGATGTTCTGGAATTTTTATGAACCGTTTATGAAATATTAAAATATTTAACGGGTTTAAACTACGGATGTAATACCTTCTTATTAATATTATACCCTATTAAAAAGAAATATCTTAAAGTTTACTTGATCGTTACTTCTTAAATTGTACGCGTCAAAATGAATGATATGATTCAGCAAGGAAGAATATTACTCATCTAACATACATGTCTATTTCATCTTCAAATTTCTTGAATATATATAAGACATACATACATACGTAAACACACACACTTACATGCAAATCAACATACACACACAATTCAGAAAGGAACAAAAGAAAAGAAAAGAAAAGAGAATGAAGAAAGAAAGAGAGTGCAGCAGCGCTGCCGTACCCCCTCTCCTCTCAACTTCCGGCAATACAGGCGACAGCTCCGCCTTCTTTTTTTCGACCAAAACACCGGCGAACCCGGCAACCACCTTTGTTCACAACAGCCCCCGGTGAACCTGCGGTGACCTCCTGCAACTCCCGGCGAGCTCACGGTGAAGCACCCACCTCCCTCGTTCTCTTCTTGTTCCGGTAACACAGGCGGCCCTCCGGCGATCCACTCTCCCTCCGTTTGACCTCTCCGGCGATCCTCCGGCAACCCCAGCCAGGCGGCGAACCGAACCCCATCACCCGGCGAGCACCCCGTCACCTTGAACCCGCAGCACCCTGCCCCCTTTTTCCGAGCAATTCCGGCGACCTGCGGATTGCAAACGCAACAGCAACAGCGGCCGTTCATCCTCACGACAACCCCTGCTCCTCCCGTTTTTCCGGTGATGAAAGAGATAAAACCCGGTTACCCGCTAAAACCCAGTTTACCGTCTCTACTTTCGGTAAGTTTTCGGTGATGCTCGGTAGCCGACAAGTGAAAACGACAACGACGGTGAACACTCGAGATGGCAGAGAATGGTGGCGGTGATTGGCAGTTGTTAACGGCAGTCGTAGGTGGTCGTAATTCGAGCTAGAAAAACGGACGTCGAGTTAACCCGTCTTCACTTTCGGGCGACGTTTCGGTGGCGTAACGAGGTCCAAACGACAAACCGACAACGGGGAAATACTCGTAGCGAGAAACTAATCGGGAAGGACTATTCGTTTATCTAAAACGGATAACTTTATTATTTGGTTATTATTCGGACTCGTTTCACGACCCGTCAAGAGGTAATCACGTTAAATATTTGTTATAATTACAAATATTATTGTTAAGTTAAAATTTATATTAAATCATAATATAACGGGATAAATAATTTAAATATATATTTAAAACAAATAAATATATATATGATTATTAATTGATTTTATTTAATTAAAAGTGATTAATATTATATATATATATATATATATATATATATATATATATATATAATATAAAGGATAATGATAATGATTATCGGATTAAGGTTTATGTTTAATATATATATAAAACATATTAGAATATGTTAATATATATTTGAAAGTGTTAATATTGAAATTAGGGTTTTCTAGACACTGTTCTGTCAAACCCGAGTAAACGGTAATGAACTAAGCTTTAAAATTTAAAGCATGTTATAAAATGTTATAACGGATAATACCCTAAGTTGGTTTTGTATAAAAATGAGTTTTGATCTAGAAATGAGAACAACGGGAAATTAGGGTTTTGGAATATGATTGCTTAATATAAAGCAATCCGGAAGGTATAAGGACTTGGTTTTTTAGTATGGAACTATGTTTATATATCTAATAAGTATATATAAAGTTAAAATGGATAAATGATAAAGTATTTAAAATACTAAGTTAATCGGATATTTAGAAGTTCGCGCGGACTGTAAGGGTAGACGCCTGTACACTAGGGTTTCTAGCAAAAGCGAGGGTGTCGCATAAATCCCAACTGGGAAATGGCATCCCTCACTGGGCGATCCCGAAGTGAGCGTTTACTTATAGGAATGCGTGTCTTCATAATTATCAATAAAAGATAAGGATAATGGCCTAAAGGGCATTTTGGTCATTTTGACCTTTTAAAAGAATGAACTTAATAATTTAATATTATTAAGATAATGATGTATTAAAATAAACATATGAAGTGTTTATTATATTAAACCTTGCATTAACACAATGCAATACACGATTAGGTTAAGTTGGAAGGCATTGCGGAGACTTTGTCTGAATTAACTGCTTAAGAGAATAAGGTGAGTATATGAGCCCACTTTTAAATATTTTATATGTTTTAATGTTTTCGGGCTGATATACATGCAATGATATATATTCAACCGTTTACTTGAAAAGTATTTGAGATGCCTTTACTTGTTTTGTGTTGATACACTTACGTTAAAAAGTTATAATACTTATAATTGTTTTAAAGTTATTATTACCTGTTATTACTCTTTTCGGGAAGGTTATAATGAACGGGTAATAAAGAAGTTAACTTTTAAAGAAAAGTTTCAAAAGAGGAAAATGAGTTTTTGAGGATAAAGGAAATGACCCTTGGGGTTATTTTAAAGAAGTTTTAATCTAAGCACAGATTGTCTGGTAAGAGGGGGGTTGTACAATCCAAGCAGTGGAAATGAAGCCACTGGAGTAACGACGGTTACTCAAGAGGTCGGGAGGCGACGGCCAACCGAAAGGGACTAAAGTAGTCTCAGAGGTAGACAATGCTTAGTAAAAAGAGGTTTTGCTTATAATATTTCGTATGACTTTATTATACGTAATGATTATTTGCACAGAGGATGGCTCCCGGAGGCCCAAGGTATTTTAGAGTATTAAATAATTTTTAATACTGATGAGTTAAACATTTTGGTATAATCCTGTTATGCTTTATACCTGTTAAATGTTTCTAAAGAAGGGGCCATTAGGCCCAAATGTTTTGAGGTATGTTTTAGAGTATTAAATGAATTTTAATACTGAATGTTTAAATGTTTTGGTATAATTCTGTTATGTTTTATACCTGATAAATGTTTTTAAAGAAGGGGTCGTTAGGCCCAAATGTCTGAGGTAAACCTTTCAAGGAAAGGTAAAAGTTTTAAATACTTGAACTCACCAGCGTAAGCTGACCTTTAAAAGCATTTATGTCAGGTATCGACGATGTTTAAAGTAGCAAGGGAAGGGCTCTAGCGAGGGCAAATTAGATGGGCAAGCTATCAGAAAAGACTCGGTAGTAGACTGGCATAGCTATAGATAAGATCTAGTTATAGATTATGTTGTTATCTTCCTTACTGTTGTAACTTGTTATATATAAATGAAAAGTTTTTTTTTATTTCCGCTGCTTAGTTATCTCTGTTGTACCATGTGTTCATGATTAAATCCGACACGTGACCCCTCCTGGAGCCAAGACTGGGAGTGGGCGTTACAAGTTGGTATCAGAGCCTTGGTTTAAGAGATTTAGATACTAGCACGGTATCTAGACTTAAACTAGGACTCTTGGTAAACAAAGTAAGGTAAGATAGGGAATGTAAATGCCAGTCAGGATAGTCATGCCCATAGGAAAAATATTGCACGAGGAACATAGGAGCTAGGACTTAAGGTATGCAAGTGCGGAGAATACCCGATTGCAATTAGCTACTGCAAATTTGGTATTTCACCCAAATGAACATATCATAGGTTCTAACTGTTATGTGGCCTAGTGCAGGGTAGGTTAATTGACAGTGAGATACGTTGTCAATAACTTGTAAAGAATGCCTAGAGAAATGTAGTTTTAATGGAACGGTTTTTAATTACCGGTAACGGAATAAAAGGGAAGGTATGGACATTAAGGATGATTGTGATGAAAGTAACTGGATTTTGAGCACATCATAATTATATGATTGTATAGCGCTTGCAATTATCTAATTATCATGAATTCAAAATTTGGAGACTTCACGTCACATGAGTCCTGAAGTGTCAGATTATTAGAGATCATAATCATGCTAGGAATGCGAATAGAACATCCGATACGAAATCTAGTAAAAAGGTAGGACGAGTACCTTCAGCAAGATATGAAAGTCGTTATAGTGGCAGAAGAATTGAAGGTTACGTTGCTAATCAACTTCCGAAAGCTTTGAAGAGAAGAAATAGAGCGACCGCTAGTGGAGTTGGTCCCGATGAAGCTTCTGGTAGAAATAGATTCTCGATAAAAGGCAAACGGAAACGGTACGAGGATAAAGAAGGTCTTGAAGACAATGACGGTAGATTCCACAAGAAGGATAAAGGAGCTTCCGAACAAAGAAGGCCGATATGCCAGATATGTGAGAAACGTAATCATAGGAATTACATGTGAAGAACTTAGGAACTGTTGAAGATGAAAAGGGGTATAGACAAGCCTAAGTGTCGCCTTAAGCAAGGAAACTAAAGACACAACAGATGCTGTCACAGTAAAGGAGAAATGAAAATTGCTATGACGAGAATAGTGGAAACGACGTTCCAAGCTACGTTGCTACCTTCAGAAGACCATCACTATAAGTGATAGGCCGGAAGGCTCGAAGCCGAAGCTACCAGTTGAAGTTAAGGATGGTTCAAAGAAGAAGGATGAAGGTTACCACAAGGTGGATCAAGAATCAACAAGCTTAGGAGTATGGAAGTCCAGAGTAGGCCAAGAAGAACTTATGTCCTAAGGGATGTTGTTTCTTCAAATGACAGGATAAAAGCACACGATAATTGGATGAGTTATACGAAGGAGAATTCCAACATAAGGATAGGAGAAGCATTGTCAAGGAATCTCGTAATCAAGCTGCCTTAGACAACTTAGGATTACGTCTTCCTTAGGAAAAATGCAAAGACGTCAAGATAGATGACCTCAAGACAAATGTTGATACGCAGATTTGTAGTAATGGCGAACTTAGAAGTCTGAATTCGATATTAGGAATTGTCACACAGTGTATTACACCGATGCGAGTAAATGATCAGTATTTGACAAATGTTCTTCTTAAGATCAATGCCCAACTAGGGATAACGATAAAGTAAATTTATACGTTGAATGAATTGACTCGTGAGATGCTACGCGTAACTCATCTGTAACCGGAGGAAGACCCCACTTCATATGCAAAGATCGTGATGCCTCGGTAGTAAAGATTATAAGACGTGGAAGTGCATGGGTCAAGAGGTAAGTCATACTCAAGTATGCCATTGACTCGGAGGCAAAACCAAGAAGTTGAAGAACGTACCAGTGACGTGTCAGATCCAAACAAATTATCCAGAAAATCCAATGAGCAGCACGAAGCAACGCCAGAAGCAAACGCTAGAAGCAACGCCCGAAGCAACAACGCCAGAAGTAGAAGCACCGTACCAGCTATCTCCAACCGAAGCAAGAAGATTTATTTAGACCAAATATATCGCCTTAGGATGCTCTAGCCATTTCACGAAGAAAGACGGAAGCCAAGGATATGCATAGACTGCAAAAAGAAGCCATCGGTGAGAAGCAGATATCCTTTGTCAAGGATCAGCAAATCATCCAACTAGCTACAAGGAGAAAGACGATTCCCCAAAGATGATCTGAGATCAGATTAGCACCAGCTAAAGGAGTAAGAATGAAACTGTAAGAGAATGGCTTTTCGGAAGAAAAATAATCTCTACAAGAGATTAGTGGTATGGATTGGAATGACGAACGCTCCTTCAATCCCAGAAATCTCGTAACTAAGCATGCTGACAAATGACGTTCTAAAAGTTCTAAAGGATGGTGAAGAATGCATGAAGCATTGGAAAGAAGTACTGAGGATCAGGAAAAGAGAGAGGCTATGCTGATACATCTGAAGCCGCTAAGACTTTCCAAGGATGTAACACCAATTAGGTTGACTAAGAAGATGTCAAGTCCTTTTGGAATCCTAACAGACATGGAATGAAATAATGAACGAATTAACTTAAGCATCGGTAAAATCATTACCGATTAGGCCTAGTGAAGAGGAAATTACAGCAGTAGTATTTGCACTCAAGAGATGCAAACAACAAACGAGGTTGTACGCAGAATGTCCAAATCAGTTATTTAAGTAAGTAATAGGTAGTCATGAATTATACTGATTTTGTTATGGTTAGAATAGTAATATCGTCCTACACCAGACTAGTAATAGTACACCTCTAGTTAAATCAAGGGTGTGGTGGATACGCCGCTGGTACATCCTATATATATACACCTAAGGTACAACTAGAAGTGGCACTAGAATTAGTCTCGTACAGGTAGACATTACGGGCCACTGTGGAAAACAAATAAGTAGCATTCATGAATACGTATCACTTACTAACAAGTAACTGAGGGACTGTTGATGTCCAGAAAAGAAGTTCAAATCTTACAGCAGGTAGAAATGTTTAACGTACGTAGAAGATTAAAACAGAATGGAAGAAGCTTCACGATAAATTTCAACTTTAAAAATTTCGAAGCAAATTCCGGTGGGATTCATAATCAGGCTACCCTATACGTAGTTAAAGAGTTATGACACCACCAATATAGTATGTGGTTGATAAAAGGAAGAGTTCCTTTATTTTGAGAAACGTATCCTCCCAAATCGTTAGCTAGACTATTCATTAGGGATTCATTCCTAAAGGTACTAGCAACAGTCATAGAAATGCGGTTCACATTCTAATTGTGAACATGATTTTGTTAATTGAATAGTTAAAGTATTACCTTATAGGTAATAAAGTTAAATGATAGATGGTCATAGAAAGTTTGTTACGATGTTAAAATCGTAGCCTAGGAACCAAGTGGTTTATATGATATGGATGCATTAAATGCATAGAAAGGTTTCCGGATTGTTCCAGGAAAGAAAGGTGAGGTAATGAACTCATTGTGAGTTAAATCACAGTTTGAGCAGGTTTCGAGGACGAAACCTTTTTAAGGGGGTAGAGTTGTAACACCCCAAAATTTCATGACTTAAATTATATACGTGTGTTATATTTGTTAAGTAGTTGAAATATATGTGATATTATATATATACGTATAATAGAGAAAAGTCACAATTCGCGTACGAATATTCGGCACGACATTCGAGGAAACGTCAAGAGACGAATTTATAGAATATGGTAGATAACGAAAAAAAATAAATATCGTGGGCGCAGACGGATCTGAAATCCGAGTTATAACGAAACGAGAAAATGCAAAATAGTGATTTAGGCCCGGTTTGTAACAATCGTAATTAAAGCACGAACGTCACTAAAATAGCACCGAAGCGAAAGTAGAATATCAGGTATTGTTAAATACTTGATTTATAATCTTTATAAAATATATTTGCAATGTTCGGTACGAAATCGGGTAACCATTACTGTTACACGATAATAACCGAAATTAATTCGGTTAGCCGTTCGAGATGATTATAACGCCTCGGCAAAGTATAAATAATTATTATAATATTCATTAAGAATTACAATCAAGAAAAAGTATTCGATTTATGAAACGGCCGTGGTCATAACACCGATTTGACACGTGCTTCTACCACGTAATTAATTAAGCGATCATCGATTTACGTTATAACCGAAGAATAAATATAATGATTAAATTTATTGGACTCCCATAATATTTTAGATGTTCATGAATTTTTATGAACCGTTTATGAAATATTAAAATATTTAACGGGTTTAAACTACGGGTGTAATACCTTCTTATTAATATTATACCCTATTAAAAAGAAATATCTTAAAGTTTACTTGATCGTTACTTCTTAAATTGTACGCGTCAAAATGAATGATATGATTCAGCAAGGAAGAATATTACTCATCTAACATACGTGTCTATTTCATCTTCAAATTCCTTGAATATATATAAGACATACATACATACGTAAACACACACACTTACATGCAAATCAACATACACACACAATTCAGAAAGGAACAAAAGAAAAGAAAAGAAAAGAGAATGAAGAAAGAAAGAGAGTGCAGCAGCGCTGCTGTACCCCCTCTCCTCTCAACTTCCGGCAATACAGGCGGCAGCTCCGCCTTCTTTTTTTCGACCAAAACACCGGCGAACCCGGCAACCACCTTTGTTCACAACAGCCCCCGGTGAACCTGCGGTGACCTCCTGCAACTCCCGGCGAGCTCACGGTGAAGCACCCACCTCCCTCGTTCTCTTCTTGTTCCGGTAACACAGGCGGCCCTCCGGCGATCCACTCTCCCTCCGTTTGACCTCTCCGGCGATCCTCCGGCAACCCCAGCCAGGCGGCGAACCGAACCCCATCACCCGGCGAGCACCCCGTCACCTTGAACCCGCAGCACCCTGCCCCCTTTTTCCGAGCAATTCCGGCGACCTGCGGATTGCAAACGCAACAGCAACAGCGGCCGTTCATCCTCACGACAACCCCTGCTCCTCCCGTTTTTCCGGTGATGAAAGAGATAAAACCCGGTTACCCGCTAAAACCCAGTTTACCGTCTCTACTTTCGGTAAGTTTTCGGTGATGCTCGGTAGACGACAAGTGAAAACGACAACGACGGTGAACACTCGAGATGGCAGAGAATGGTGGCGGTGATTGGCAGTTGTTAACGGCAGTCGTAGGTGGTCGTAATTCGAGCTAGAAAAACGGACGTCGAGTTAACCCATCTTCACTTTCGGGCGACGTTTCGGTGGCGTAACGAGGTCCAAACGACAAACCGACAACGGGGAAATACTCGTAGCGAGAAACTAATCGTGAAGGACTATTCGTTTATCTAAAACGGATAACTTTATTATTTGGTTATTATTCGGACTCGTTTCACGACCCGTCAAGAGGTAATCACGTTAAATATTTGTTATAATTACAAATATTATTGTTAAGTTAAAATTTATATTAAATCATAATATAACGGGATAAATAATTTAAATATATATTTAAAACAAATAAAAATATATGTGATTATTAATTGATTTTATTTAATTAAAAGTGATTAATATTATATATATATATATATATATATATATATATATATATAATATAAAGGATAATGATAATGATTATCGGATTAAGGTTTATGTTTAATATATATATAAAACATATTAGAATATGTTAATATATATTTGAAAGTGTTAATATTGAAATTAGGGTTTTCTAGACACTGTTCTGTCAAACCCGAGTAAACGGTAATGAACTAAGCTTTAAAATTTAAAGCATGTTATAAAATGTTATAACGGATAATACCCTAAGTTGGTTTTGTATAAAAATGAGTTTTGATCTAGAAATGAGAACAACGGGAAATTAGGGTTTTGGAATATGATTGCTTAATATAAAGCAATCCGGAAGGTATAAGGACTTGGTTTTTTAGTATGGAACTATGTTTATATATCTAATAAGTATATATAAAGTTAAAATGGATAAATGATAAAGTATTTAAAATACTAAGTTAATCGGATATTTAGAAGTTCGCGCGGACCGTAAGGGTAGACGCCTGTACACTGGGGTTTCTAGCAAAAGCGAGGGTGTCGCATAAATCCCAACTGGGAAATGGCATCCCTCACTGGGCGATCCCGGAGTGAGCGTTTACTTATAGGAATGCGTGTCTTCATAATTATCAATAAAAGATAAGAATAATGGCCTAAAGGGCATTTTGGTCATTTTGACCTTTTAAAAGAATGAACTTAATAATTTAATATTATTAAGATAATGAAGTATTAAAATAAACATATGAAGTGTTTGCTATATTAAACCTTGCATTAACGCAATGCAATACACGATTAGGTTTAATTGGAAGGCATTGCGGAGACTTTGTCTGAATTAACTGCTTAAGAGATAATGTGAGTATATGAGCCCACTTTTAAATATTTTAAATGTTTTACTGTTTTCTGGCTGATATATATGCAATGATACATATTCAACCGCTTACTTGAAAAGTATTTGAGATGACTTTACTTGTTTTGTGTTGATACACACTTACGTGAAAAAGTTATAATACTTATAATTGTTTTAAAGTTATTATTACCTGTTATTACTCTTTTCGGGAAGGTTATAATGAACGGGTAATAAAGAAGTTAACTTTTAAAGAAAAGTTTCAAAAGAGGAAAATGAGTTTTTGATGATAAAGGAAATGACCCTTGGGGTTATTTTAAAGAAGTTTTAATCTAAGCATAGATTGTCTGGTGAGAGGGGGGTTGTACAATCCAAGCAGTGGAAATGAAGCCACTGGAGTAACGACGGTTACTCAAGAGGTCGGGAGGCGACGACCAACCGAAAGGGACTAAAGTAGTCCCAGAGGTAGACAATGCTTAGTAAAAAGAGGTTTTGCTTATAATATTTCGTATGACTTTATTATACGTAATGATTATTTGCACAGAAGATGGGTCCCGGAGGCCCAAGGTATTTTAGAGTATTAAATAATTTTTAATACTGATGAGTTAAACGTTTTGGTATAATCCTGTTATGCTTTATACGTGTTAAATGTTTCTAAAGAAGGGGCCATTAGGCCCAAATTGTTTTGAGGTATGTTATAGAGTATTAAATGAATTTTAATACTGAATGTTTAAATGTTTTGGTATAATTCTGTTATGTTTTATACCTGATAAATGTTTTTAAAGAAGGGGTCGTTAGGCCCAAATGTTTGAGGTAAACCTTTCAAGGAAAGGTAAAAGTTTTAAATACTTGAACTCACCAGCGTAAGCTGACCTTTAAAAGCATTTATGTCAGGTATCGACGATGTTTAAAGTAGCAAGGGAAGGGCTCTAGCGAGGGCAAATTAGATGGGCAAGCTATCAGAAAAGACTCGGTAGTAGACTGGCATAGCTATAGATAAGATCTAGTTATAGATTATGTTGTTATCGTCCTTACTGTTGTAACTTGTTATATATAAATGAAAAGTTTTTTTTTATTTCCGCTGCTTAGTTATCTCTGTTGTACCATGTGTTCATGAGTAAATCCGACACGTGACCCCTTCTGGAGCCAAGACTGGGAGTGGGCGTCACATAGTTCTGGTGAAATTTCTTGTTATTGAAATTTCATCGGATATATATATGTAACATCCTTGTTTTTAAGGTCGATCGTCAAAATATTAATTTAGGGTTACGCCAAGACTAACGGTAGTTGCATAATACGTTATATACGTTAATTAAACACAGATTTATACGCACAGAAGCATGTGATTACACGTATCGTTATATGATTTGACTTAGGAAACTTACGGGTTGTCACACCTTTCCCTCTTCGATGAACCCAGCGGCAGCAGCGGCTTAGAGCCGTAATTCCCGGCGACCCTTCTTCATCTCCCTCTTCCTCCGATCAAACCTCTGTGACCTGCTGTTCTCCAAACCTCCTACTCCTTTCGACAACCATCCACAGGTAGCTTCTACCCCCCTTGTTCAGCCATGGCGCAACAGAAACCCAGCCGACTCCGACCTTCATCCGTAACTCCGGTGATGACGGTAAAAACCCAGAAACGGCGGAGCCATTATTCTGCCCAGATTATGGCGGAATGGTAGCCTCGAGCCCACCTCCTAGTAATGGTTTCACTAGCGATGATCGTGGATGATAGATGATGAAGATGATGATGTTCGGTGACGGGTTTTTGGCGACGGGCGACGACGGTGAATCACCGGATCAATGGTGGCAGTGTTAGCAGCAGGTTGTAGATGGCGGTAGATGGTGGTGGTTGCGGACTGAGATGATAAAATACTTCGATTGATTTTCGGTGATTGGCGATTATTAACGGCGGACGGTAAAAACACGACATAACCGTCCCCTCTTTCGGTTGATTTTCGGTGACGTATGGTTGACCCGACGGGTGACGACGGAAACTATAATGAACGCCCGAGATAGTGGAGAATGGTAGCGGTGATTGGCGGTTGTTAACGGTGGACGGTTGTGGTTATAATATTAGTGAGAAACGTGTCTCGGAACTAAACTAATCTACACTTTCGGGCAATGTTTCGGTGGCATAACGAGGTCCAAACAACGAACCGACAACGGGGAAATACTCGTGGCCAGAAACTAGTCGGGAAGGACTATTTATTTGTCCAAATCGGACAACTTTATTATTCGGTTATTTTGGACTCACTCTTTTCACGACTCGTCAAAGAGGTAATCACGTTATATTATTATGATTATTTCAAATACCGCTATTAAGTTAAAGTATATGTTGATACATAAGCTGTGCGTCATGTGAAGTATCTGAACGAGACGATGTGAAGATTCAAGACAAGGTTGCTGCTGGCCGAACCAGGTCCGAACCTGAGGTTCGGACCGGCCGAACTCCGAGTTCGGAGGAGGCTCGGACCAGACGTGTATATATAGTTAGCTTGTCTTGTAATCTAAAAAGGACGAGTGAGAGTGTTTGTGAGAAACCAGTTCATAACTATGTGTGTTTGAGAGTGTTTCTCCAGAGAGCTTAATTGAGAGTTTGTAATTGAGTCTTTGTGATTTCAATGAAAACAAACTTTATTTACATCTCGTGTTCACTCTACGATCAAGCAAACCTCTAGTAAGATCCGTCTTACGGTTTTTCAATTGGTATCAGAGCAAATCCAGGTTGCTCTATTGCGTTTGCCTTGATCGTGATCGTTTTCTTGACAAAACCGAGTGTTTTTCATTCAAAAACGAGTCAAATTTTGAGCTTTTCGAGTACATTTCATTTCTTAAACATTTCTATGGGTTTTACCTGAATTCCTGTCGAAAATCTCATTCAAAAACTCTCAAAATCGCGAAAAATGATGTCGAGAGGGTTTGAACTCGTCTGAGGTTCGGAGTAACAGAAATATAACCGCTCCGAACCTGGGGTTCGGACGAAGTTCGGGGTTTTCTAAGTTCGGTGAGCGTTCGGACATAGTTCGGTATAGACTCGGAGGGAGTTCGGGGTAGTTCGGTGAAGGCTCGGAGCTATATCGGAGGTAGTTCGGAGTTACCAAGTTCGGAGATACGTTCGGAGGTGTTCGGACGAAGATCTAAGTTCGGACTTTGTAATCAGGTTCGGACATCGTTCGGAGCTAGATCGGAGGTTGATTTGGGTTCGGACGAAGATCGGTGGAAGTTCGGACCAAGTAGGATTTTCAAATTTTCAAAATGAATGAAATTGAGGCTGAGCGTCATCGTCAGAATGTACCAAAGTTGATAAATCTTGAAGATTATCATGGTTGGGCAACAAATTTTCGAGGATATGTACACGATTTGGATAAAAAATTATGGTTACCAATTACACACGAACATAAGTATCCAACTTATAGTGATGGTGATTTTAAGGAAATGCATGAATTTTCAAGTGAAGAAAGGGAAGCATTTGATCAAAATGAAAGGGCTACTACACTTCTTATGTTAGCTTTGCCTATAACTCTTAAAAATCCAATCAGGAAGTTTCGAAAGGCAAAACGGATATGGGATTTTGTGAAGACACAGTGTGAGGAACATATATCTAAAGTTTCTCAAGAAAAGATTGATCAAGATTTGAAGTTTCAAAGGAATAATTGAAAAGTTAGAGAAATAAGGTGGAAAAGCTGACTGAAGAAAATGCTTTCTTGATAAAAGAAGTGGAGGAATGGAAAAGTAAAGTTTGTAATGATTTAGATACCAAAATTCAAATGGATGTGTCTGCATCATGTGCAAATTGTTTGGAGTTTGCAAGTATTAAGGAAGGATGGTTGAAAGAGAAGAATTTGTTGGTTGAAGAATGTAATAAAGCTCAAGCTAAAGAAAAGGAAGCTGTTGAAGATTTTGATGCTTTATTTGAGAAATGTTATCCTCTTCAACAAAAATATGAAAAAGTTACTAAAGCTGCTGTCGAAGTTGCCGATAGAGTAATACAACTTCAAGAGGAAGTTACAAAGTTGCGTGATGAAAAAGGTGAGATTCAAAGTCAAAATAACATTTTGAAACAAGATGTTATTTATCATAAGAAACAGGTAGAGAAAGTTACTGCAGAAGTTCTGGAAGAATGTCGCTTGAGACGATGTCATATAATAGATTATAACAAATTGTCTGACAAGCACATTGCTTCGCAGAAAGAGTTGTCAGAAGCTAATATGAAAATAGCTGAACTCAAAGTTGAGTTGTTTGATCTGCAAAGGAAATTGAAAAATTGCAACAATTCACCGACTTTCCTGAATTATTTGTACAAGTTGGAAAAGAGTCAGGAGAATGGTAAAGATGCGAATCTTAATCAAGTTCCTGCTCCTGTTGATATTGACATTTCTGTTCCAGCTAGACCATCGGGTATTGAACAGCATGATTATTCCAAATTTGCTGATACCAGTTCAGGAAAGAAGCCAAAGTCTCAAATCAAAGAAGAATAAAAAGGAGGTTGATTATCGCAAAGAGTTGAAGTTTGATTCCAACTCTACATTTCTTGAAAAAGAAAAGGTGTTTAATGGAAATCCAGGAAATGTGACAATGCCAAAGTTTTCTGAGATCGTGATAGATGAATCTTTGATTTCTGGAAAGAATGATGTGAAAGGAATCAAATCTGAATTTACAAAGCTTGCCAAACAAGGTCATGAGATACCAAAATCTGTTCAAAATACATTCAAGCAGAAAAATGGTGGGTTTGGGATTTGAAGAACAAGAAATGCCGACTGAGGATTTCAACAAGAAGAAAGTCAAACCACAGAAGATAAAGAAGCAGAAGGTGTTTTCAGATAAGAAGCTACAATGTTGGAAGAAGAAAGTATCCTCATCGGATGAAAAGCTTTCTTCTGCAGAGTCTTCTTGTATATCTGATGCTACACCACAAGGAGGTAACAGTTCAGGTTCTTTTCATTCTGCTAAATCAAACAGGTTTTATCATAACGATAAATTCTTTGGTTATGGAAATGATTCGGGTTTTTATGATTCTCCAAAATGTTTTTCAAAATGTCACAAATCAAAGAATTCAAAACCTGTGTTTTCAAAAGATCATGATGAATGTCTGACTGATCAGTTTGGTAAACCAATTTTTATCAATCCAACTGGTCAAAGACTGTGTTATGTTTGTCGTCAGAAGGGACATTATGCAAATAATTGTCCTACGACAACTAACAATTCATCATCAAATGCCAAGCATACAATGTATGTTGATCCTGATGGCATTATTTTTAGTGAACCAATACCCAATACTAACTTTTTCTGGAAAAAGAAGATTATCTCGGAAAAGTTGGGTAGTAGTTCTGATTGTCACTCATCAGTTGACAATGGTTCACTAGAAATCAAAACACCAAAACAGGAATGGAGACCAAAAGTAGTCTCCACGGCCAACACAGATTTTGTTGAAGACACTGGGCGACCTACCATCGTTGGGGATGAAGGTCGGGGTTTTAGAAACTTACTATTTTCCAGTGTTTGCAGGTATTTCAGGAAGACCTGTTAGTGATCTGAAGATTGCTGACAGTGAGATACTTGTGGTTTAAGTTAAAATGCATCGTTTCTATCTTTGGAAAACTGTTTTTCACAAAAATCATTTTCAAAAATGTGTCAAGTGTTGATCAATCATTTTCATTTTTGTTATTCATTTTTCTTTCATTCATATTTTTAGGGGGAGAAAATTTGAAAATTCAAAAAATAGTATTTGTTTGAATTTTAGGGGGAGAAATTTGAAAATATAAAAAAAATGGAAAATTGAGAAATTGATCCGACAAAAGCAAGAAATGATGGTACATCAGCATATATGTTATCAGCCATGGATAGATTAAGTCTAAAGGCTGTAGGTGCTTGTATGATCTGTGAATGTGCATGACTAATCTGATATCTGCAAGTAAGATATAAACATAAAGCTTGCCTGATAAGCTTTGGTTGTTTGCTTCTTGATGAATGCTATGTGATGATTCTGACAAAAATAGAATAAAGAGATATCCTGATGAATGCATGTTTTCATTTTGAAAGATTTCAACTTGTTTGATTTTCTTTATTTTGTCAAACGATCGGACTTTCTCTGCGTATCGAAAGATCGACCTGATTGTTGTTCGTTTGACTTTCTGCTTTATTTTCTTTGGTGTTTCGTATAATCCATCGGACTTTCTCTGCGCGTTCGGAAGAACCGACCTGATTGTTGTTGGATTATACAATTTCAACTTGTTTTGCTTTCTTATTTTCTCAAATACTTGGGCTTTCTCTGCGTGTCGAAAGACCGACCTGATTGCTAGGTATTTGAGGTTCTGCTTTATTTTTGCATGACTCATCAAGGATGTTTTAAATCTCGAATAAAAGTTACTTCTATATGATAAAAATGATGATTTGCAAGTATTTCTGATAGAGTAGAAGCCGAGTTATCAGTGCATGATAAAATTACCTTAAGCATATCTGAAAACGATAAATATGATTGGTGCATGCTGAAATAAACATAAATGTTGTATTTGCGATTATCTTGGCTTGCATGCTGATTAAGACCGAAATTGAAATGTGCTAGATGCGTTATGTCTGATATGATCTTGCGTCGTGATCTTTCTCACAAAATACCAAAAATAGAGTTTGTTTCTGTATTGCAATTTCATTTCATTTCAAGAAAAGTACAAAAAGATTTTTGGTGTGTTTTGATATAAACTTTGTAAAAAGCCAAAAAGATTTTACTTCTTTTTATTTTCGATTGATCGACACAAGATACGAAAAACATTTTCAAAACATATATCTTGGATTCTCTAAGAGAAGTTTTGCGCCAAGATTATTTATGTTGGCCAGGTACTCAAAGGAAAGAGTTCATCACAACTTCAAGTCTTCTGAAGCTGTTGATAAGGATGAAAGATTCTGTGCATCGTCAAGTATTCAAGGTCAAGCTACCATCAAGTTGAGGGGGAGTTTGTTCGGAGAATATGTTTTAACTGGCGAACAGATACTGCACATGACGAGGGGGAGTTTGTTGATACATAAGCTGTGCGTCATGTGAAGTATCTGAACGAGACGATGTGAAGATTCAAGACAAGATTGCTGCTGGCCGAACCAGGTCCGAACCTGAGGTTCGGACCGGCCGAACTCCGAGTTCGGAGGAGGCTCGGACCAGACGTGTATATATAGTTAGCTTGTCTTGTAATCTAAAAAGGACGAGTGAGAGTGTTTGTGAGAAACCAGTTCATAACTATGTGTGTTTGAGAGTGTTTCTCCAGAGAGCTTAATTGAGAGTTTGTAATTGAGTCTTTGTGATTTCAATGAAAACAAACTTTATTTACATCTCGTGTTCACTCTACGATCAAGCAAACCTCTAGTAAGATCCGTCTTACGGTTTTTTCAGTATATATAAAATGTTAATAAAACCAGTTAAATGATATAAATATATATTTAAGACGAATAAATATATACATAATTATTAATCAGTTTTATTTAATAAAATTGATTAAAAAAATATTGTATTTAAATATTAAATATATATATAAATGTATATATTTATATAAAGGTTAACGATAAAGATAAATTAATTATCGGATTAAACAATATGCTTAATATATATTTGAAACATATTTAAAATATGTTTAATGTATATTTAAAGTGTTAATATTGAAATTAGGGTTTTCTAGACGCTGTGCTATCAAACCCGAGTAAACGGTGATGAACTAAGCTTTGAAATTTTAAAGCGTGTTATAAAATGTTATAACAGATAATATTAATAAGGTGAGTTCTATGAGCCCACTTTTAAATGTTTTAAAGGTTTTACTGGTTTCGGGCTGATATACATGCAATATTAATACTTTTAAAGTATTTGAAATGCCTTGTGCCTGTTTTGTGTTAATACACATACGTGAAATGTTATAATGCTTATCACTGTTTTAAAGTTGTTATTGCCTGTTATAAACTCTTTTCAGGAATGTTATAATACACAGGTAATAAAGATGTTAAACTTTTTCAAGCGAAGTTTAAAAAAGGGAAACTAAGTTTTCCAGATAGAGAAAATAACCCTTGGGGTTAGTTTTAATCTAAGCAAAAGATTGTCTATGTATGAAGGAAGAATGTGGTTATACAACTAGAAGCGGGGAATGACGGTTCCCCGAGGTAACAATGGTTGCCCAAGGAGCTAACGTGGTTACAATAGACAATGCTTAGTTGAATGAATGATTTGGTATAATTCTGTTATGTCTTATACTTGATAAAGAATGAATGGTTAAATGTTTTGGTATAATTATGTTATGTATTATACCTGATAAAGGATAAATGATTAAATGTTTTGGTATAATTCTGTTATGTCTTATACCTGACAAAGATTTAAAGGTTCATTGTTTTGGTATAACTCTGTTATGTTTTATACTTGTTAAATGTTTATAGGAGCCGTCAGGCCCCAAATGTTTGAGGTAACCTTTCAAGGAAAGGTAAAAGTTTTAAATGCTTAGAACTCACCAGCGTAAGCTGACCTTTAAAAGCATGTAGGTCAGGTATCGGTGATGTTTAAAGTAGCAAGGGCAAGGGCAGATTAGATGGGCAAGCTATCAGGAAAGACTCTGTAGTATACTGGCATAGTTATTGATAAGATCTACTTACTAAATTATGTTGTTATCTTCCTTACTGTTGTACTTGGCAAATATATAAATGAATTTTTTTTAATTTCCGCTGCTTAGTTATCTCTGTTATACCATGTGTTCATGAGTAAATCCGACACGTGACCCCTCCTGGAGCCAAGACTGGGAGTGGGCGTCACAGGAATTGGTTACCGACCTGATTCTTCAATCTCTTTCCAGTTCGTTCACTTAGTTTAGGGTAAACTATAATATGAACAACTTGGTGAAGACAAGTGTCGGAGCTTCATGGGATGTTGAAAACTGCTGAGATCAACATCGCCTCCAACAAGACCCTTGCGGTCTTGGCGGTCAAGTCGACTGGTGTCAAGAAGCCCGATCGTAAGAGGAAACGTCCCTCTGCTGGAAAGGGTAAATATCCTGCCACCACTCAGTCTGGTGCCAAAGGCAAAGGGAAGGGCAATAAGACTTCCAAAGCAGTGCCGCCGCATGATCAGCGCCAATGCTTTGAGTGTAACAAGATGGGACACTGGAGAAGGAACTGCCTTGAGTACCTTGCTAAGGTTAAGGCTCAAAAGAATGGCGAGAATTCTTCTAGAGGTATTTAGCCATATGTTTCATTTTTCCAATTACATAAAATGTGAAAGCTTTGCTTACACACTTTATACTTTGTAGGAACTTGAAAAATGAAGGAGATCAAAACCAAGAGATCGTGAAGCTCGCTTGCACTTTAACGCAACTAGGGTTTTGCTCACGTTCTGATTTATTAACTTGGTATTATTATAAAACAATTGGTTTGTTATCCCTGGCTGCGTCCAGGATGAATTCTTATTTGATATCCTATTTTGAACATGGTTTGCTTTTGATTTTGTATGACATTATCTTTTGCATCGTACGAATAATCGTTTGACATTTGAGCTTGTTTTCTCAATTAGTCTTTTGATTATAAGCATTAAGAATATCTGATCCTCACAATTGCTAGATGTGATCATGATTGTCTAATAATCACTTGAGTGATTAATAGCTCATTGAAATTTCGCATCTTTTGATAAAGAATATCAACAAGCTGATAGATAATGAATCATTTTCTATCTTCAAAGATGTTCGTATTTGATACGACCTGTAAAATGAGCACTAAGGTTTTGATTTGATCAATTATCCGCTCAAAGAAGTTAGGATCATCATCCTTGATTAATAGTAATAATCATTTAGATGATTGATGACTAATAAATACCATGACCTTAATATTCCTATAATAGAATTCTATACAAATAGTTGTAAAATTAAAATTCAAAATCCCTGCAAGTTAAATTGTTAACTCTTGAATCCAGTAATCAAGCATCAAGAAATTGAAGCTTAAAATATAGGAAACTCTTTTGCCAAAATTACCCTAACCAGATAAATTTCCTAATCCATAACTTGCATGCTCAAGTCTAATATCAAAAAACAGTTCTTGTCGTTAACTATACTTGACCATAAAATATACTTCTAAAATCTTCTGGGATTAATGTTTTATCTAAGAGAAAGGAAACAATTCCTTTAAGTGTTGGACTGTCACGAAACATGAAGTATATAAAATGCTTAACTTGAAGAAATTCAAATATATCCAAATAGATATCACATTATCTGACCAACAAGGTTGTTGCCTTAATCAAAAAAATGTGAACATTCTTCTGACCAAACAATTGTTGTCTTAATCAGAAAATATGAGCGTTCTTAAAGGAGATGGATTTGAATGAAACCTGACATTCTTATCAAAGAATGAAACGTGAATCCATATCAGATAACTGAGATTATTCGATTTCATGAAACTAAGATATCAATTATGCGCTGGATCGCATAAATATTAAAACCCACAATCTTGTATCTTATTACAAGATTGAATTGGTCCAACTAGTAGACCAAGATAGGTTTAAGCAAAACTGTTTGCTAATAACTTGTAAGTTTGAATTGATAATCTTAAAGAATGCTGAATCTATAAAAGGCAAGTGGGAGCAGTATAATAATAATAATCATGTTTATGATATTTACATAGTGGTCCAAGTAGTTTGATTTAATTAAATTACATTAAAACAATGGATTTAATCATCGGACGATAATGAAGTTACTTGTGTAAATGTAGACTCTGGATAAAGATCCACAGAGACAAGTCACTTCTAGGGCTAATTCAAAATCATTAGGAATTTGAACGAAAGAATATAATAAATAGTTATTATAAGGATGTCACTGTAAATGGTTACACAATAACATAAATGGAAATATATCATAACAAAAGAAATTGTATTGATATAGTCATACGCCATCTCAAGTGACCTAAGAATGAATTAGTTCATTCAGAGTCTTAGAATGATTAATGAGTAATCATTGAAGACTGGTTATGTGATAACACAGAATTATAGTGTTCACCAAGGGCACTAATTATCACATATCACTTGAGTGTACTTCACTGTTTAGGAAACAATAGTGGAAGTGTAGAAACATTTAATAAAAGACAATTAACATTTTATCAAAATCTGGCTACAAATGAATAGGCAACTATCATTTGAATATCACATACTTGATGTGATATCTCAGCACAATAAGTCAAAATTTGATTTAGTATTTGGGATGTACGAACTATAACAGTTATATTTATTATTCGAATTCATTTTTAAACGGTTAAAACAAATTCTGAGATATATACATGTGTTCGATTTTAATACGTTTATCATCCATGAATAGATATGTTGTATTCTCAACGCTCCATCAGAATCGTGCAAACGAATCAGATGTTGTTGCGTTATGACTTTGGATTTGAGTTGTTCAACTCTCCAAACTCACAAGCATCATTTGAGAATAATGTTGGAGAATACATATACATATTATTCAAAAGTGTCCGTAGTCGGTTAGAATCGTGGGAACGAATCTGAAATAAGACTATACTGACTTTGGACTCAAACTCTTGACTATCCAAATTGACCTCATTAGAAAATGACGTTGGACGTAACTCGCATCGAAACATCTTCTTTGATTGAATAACAAGATGAATTGATTATTGGTAAACTCATTCGTATCCTTAGACTTGAGATACATGTGCTACCTCTCGTTTACCAGGGTCTATTCTTTGATTGTAGTTAACCGCTGTAGCGTAAATGCTAGTCATAAAGGTTACTTTTGGGAACAGATCTGAAGTTCAGTGGGAGCTGCATGTAGTCAAAATGGGATTCTATACTCTTGCACTTACAATGCAACAGTGAGACATCATGGGCTCTCTCGTTGATTACAAGTGCTAAGTATAAGGCCTTACCCAAACTTACTGTGTGTTTGATGGGAACACTTGCAATCGAGATCGAGAAACATTGAACTTAAGATATGTTGAATTGAATCCATTCCTTATTTTTCAATAGATGTCGAATATAGAAAGGAACAATGACTAATGATATTTACCATAGAGTCTAATATCATGTTGCTTTGCAACTGATATGCCTTGGTTGTCGACTTAAGGTGTCACGACTGGTTGGGGTAGTCATGTGTATCTAAAGCGCCTCTGTCTAATACTTGTGATCTTGTCGAGATCTGTCCAAGTGGGAGTCTGTTGTATATTATATGTCCAGACCCGACAATTTCTAAGAACCCAACCCGGTTGTGGACTGTAAGAGTTACACTGAGGGCAACGAGAACTGAACACTTTTAATTAGTAAACGTCGTTTTGCGAAAACATAAATGATTTAATATTGTTTATTGATATAAATAATAATTAATCATTTTCTAATATTATTATTTTATTAATAATAAAAGCAAAAATATAATTATTAATTATTAATAATTATTAATCGGTGAAATACAAATAATAAAATATTATTATTAGTATTTCAAATTAATTAAAAGATAATTAAATAAAGTTAGTTTATTTAATTATTTTTATTTAAATTGTGGTTAGATAATTATGTTTAAATAAATTAGTTTATTTAAAGATTATCTCTAAAACCTGGGTGGATAATTGAGAGATTTAAATGAGTTGTAGTTTATCTACAACTGTTTGAAGATAAAGGGATAAGCCTAGAAAAATATTAAATAAACCAATTGTGGTTTATCCACAACTGGTTTATGGAGTCTATAAATAGGGAGCCTGAATATTGATTCAGTGTGACACCAAATACTCTCCCAACTTCTTATAATTCTCGGTCCATCCTCATCTCTCTCTACGACCACCGCCGGCCACCATAAGGCCGTCGCCACCACTTTTCCGGCCAACCTCACCGCCGTTGTTTATCTGTCGACGAAAACCACCGACGCAGCCCATCCGTCCGAGCCACCACCGACTGCAGCCGATCACCCCCTCCGGCCGGCCACTGCCTATCACCGCCCCGCAACCGAGAGCCGCCACTGCCGCTACCTTGCGCCGCTGCCGCTGCTCTCCTGCCACCGCTGCATCATCGCCGTTAGACTGCCATGCCGCCGCTGCCACGTCACCGATAGCCCCTCCGCTTTTCTGCTATGGTTTCTTTTAAACCGTTCCCGAGCTTGTTTCTCCGGTAAGGTTTTTCGCAACCCTAGCGCTTGTCTCGTTGAACCTCGGTGTCTCGAACAGTTGTCTGACACATCCGATCATTCACGATCTAAACACTTTTGGTTTAGATCAAATCATAATATGATTATATTAATTAGATAAATCGTTATATTTATTTATCACAATTTATTTAATATAAATATTTAAATAAATATATATATATGTATTGAATTACGTATATATATCTAGTGCTTGTGTGTCCATGATTAGATCATGTTGTTGTCACATGATTTTTAGCGTTTAATTTAATTAATGTATTTGTTATAGGCTTACGCAACTCTGATTTAATTAACGTAATTAAATAAATATGTAATTGTATCCGGTAATACAATTAGTAAAACGGGTTTTAATAATAATTAAAATTATTACCCGTGACCCGAATACCATTGGCAAAACCCAACAGCATATACCCATCACGACACATGATGGTCAAATTTCCAAAATAATTTTATTTAAAAAAAAATATATTTACTTAATCATTTAAATCTTAAATAACTAAATAAACACAAAATATGTATGGACTTGAATTAGTATAACAAAACATGAAATGGGACAAAAATGATTAACACGAATACTCTTAATGATTATTGCTTGAATTGAAGTTCAAAGTTTTCTTGAAAAATGAAAAACGTGTCGGTTTGCAATACGGATTGTCACACCCCCAATTTCCACTAACGGAGTATAACCGTGTGGGGTGGGATCCAAACCAGGATCCAAGTCTTTAGTTACAACCAAGCCACAATGAAGGGTAAAATAGTCATATAATGAGTTATTAAGAAACGGAGTTTAAATAACTATTCAGCAGAAGCATTTTCAAAGTTTACAAAGTTGTAGTTTGCAAAAGTGAGTGCTGATGTGTTTGAAATACATTTCCCAAAATATTTTACAAAAATGAGTATTGCCTACGCCCATGCCTCCAAGATCCTCCTAGTGACCTGAAAAGCATTCAACAATCAAGTGTCAGCAAAAGCTGGTGAGTTCACAAAAGCAGTCTACACTTTACCGTGTAGACCAAAAATGCATACGAATAATGAAAGACCAATTTGTAAGTTACAAGTAATATCCATATCGTTAGGTAGCTAGCCTATGCTTATGTTCACCTGAATGTTCGCAACCGAAGCTGACTGTGCGTCACAGGTTTTAGCCTGTGCGATTTTCCTTCCCCATGTCTTTCCCGATCACGGTAGTTCTAGGCTAATATTGTTCTCAGCCCGACCGCCAGTCGGGAGGGTGCACCACGTGCATCGCTGAGCGGGGGTGTCAATCCCCAGTAGTAATACTCAACATTACCTTGCTATTCTATATTAACGGCCCGAGAAAGTAAGGACTTTTTGTAATTATTAAGCAATTTAGTGAATCATGTGATATGTGTTGGATAACTACTTGAACAGACAAAATACCTTTGTAGTTGCATTACCATCCTTTACTGGACGCAACTAGTTGTGTGTTATCATCCTCAACCGGATATAACTAAATAGAGTAGTGAAACTCACCTTAGGGTGCACGTACTCGACACTTGACTTTAAATGTTGGTCAGAATTGACCTATTGGGTGAATATGGTCTAATCAAATTAGAGGTTGTCGCTAGGATGAATATAGCATATAATCAACCAAACAAGTTTCATACAATCATTCAAGCCATTACACATACACACTTGTCCAAATTTAGAAGGAAAACATAGATTTACTTTACGAGTCAAAATGCATACCAAAAAGTCAAACTTAGAGCACGTATTTGGTGACATAGCTAAATTGCCCATTTCTTGGAGTTAACTCCTAAAATTTTGCAGGCACGAACTATTCAATTTTTAGGGAATGTTACAAAAAAGAATCAACATGAAAAGGTAAGTAACGAGAAAGTTACGCGCGTCGGAAATTGGCAATTTCAGCTTTTTGCAAAATAGTCTAAGTAGGTTTAAAATTTGCATAACTCATTCAAAACTTAGAGTTTGAGCATGAAACTTTCCAGATTTTACTTTTATTATATAAACCTCATTTCCAATTAACAAACTCTTCATAAAAACAAGATTATCACGCTCAACCAAAAAGCAAAGTCTACTTTTCACAGAAAAATACAGCTCTGCACACCTAACTTGCAGTAGTGTTTTGGCTTACCAAACAAAGGTTTTAGAAAGCGTGCGAGTAGCCCAGTTAAAGCTAAGACATGGAAATTTACCACGGAAAAAGAGTCAACTGATTTCGATAAAAATTCAGCAAGTTATGACCTGCGCAAGTCGACCCATTAACTTGGACAGAATCTGTCCTAATGGGTCAAAATGCATAAATTTCATTTTGACAGTTTTGGCGAATCTTGTGATCATCAAACCTAATGTAAATACTTGTAACAACCTAGATATCATATTTTCATGCATTTCTAGTTGTCATAACGATCATACAACAATCATAGCAAAAATAAAGCATGTCACTTGCATATAAGCACATATTCCTCACTTTCAAGTCCTCATATACCCAAATTCTTCAAGAACACTTCTAACCACCTAACCACATGAAAAACATAGCCATAACACACTAGCAAATCTGTCCAAAATCATAATTTAACTTAACCCATCATAAAACATGATTCAAGAGCATGAATACACACCAATTTGCACATAAACACAAGATAGACACATGTAATCAACCAATTTCATGTTAGAGATTTTTAGGGCTTACAACTTGGAGAAGAAATGGCGGATTTGAAGAGAATGAGATGGATCCAAAGCTCCTCCTAGTTTCCTTAAGTCTTGAATGAGGTTAGGAACCCAATTTCTTGCTTGAATTGAAGAAGAATTGAAGAAATTTGAAGGTGTATGTGTGTGTGTGTTTAGAACGGTAAGAAGGGAGGAGGAGGGAGAGAAATGCGTCGGATGAAGGGTGGGAGGAGGTCTTAGGGCTGCATTTTAAGTTTAGGGTAATAACATATTTGGTCCCTCTTGTTCCATTTGATGCCCAAATGTCCCACAATAAGTAAAAAGTGGGGTTTAAACCCAAAACTTAGTAATTAAAATACTAGAAATGTTTCCAAGTGTTTATAACTTATTTAACATGAATATTTAGTTGGGGAAAGTCTCGTTACCGTGTACGCACATAAAACTTAAATCATGTACGTAACCCGTTTTCTTACAAAGTGGAATTTTTCAAGAAACACAAAAAGTCATGAATTAAATTACTAATTTAATTAGTAATATATTTTTATATAAACGTTTAAGTAACGGGTTACATAACGGAGCTAACGGAATAGTTAACGGAGTTAACTAACGGAACTAACGAAACTTGGCAGTTGTCACATCATCCCCAAGTTGAAAGAATTTTTGTCCCAAAAATTGCCTAGTGCTCGAGGTGCTCATGCCAAATGAATTTCCGGTTGTCACACGGATAAAATACAAATGTTATATATATTTCACCCTTTCTTCTATGGTCCTTTACAGTAGCAACAATCCTTTGAAAACATCACATAAAACTCACCAACCTTACTCCATAATCACGGTTCCAAAACAGTACCATACCACCCTCGATTCCGATCAAAAAACAATACACAAAACTCAAATATCATTGCTCTCTTTGTTACGGTTCTGCCCCAGCAAGAACACTGTAACGTCCTAAATCTATTTTATTATTTTTGTGAATGTTATGCTATTATGTGTTGACGAACGGTCGGGTAAGGGCAATTAAATAAAACCCGGTCAATTTAGCAAAACCACGAAGTTAGTTACTAAACTATATTTTAGTAACCAACGAATGTATAAGAAAATATGGGGGGGGGGGGGTAAGAGTGAATTAGAGAATCTGTCATGGTTTGGCTAGAAGAGCATAAAAGAGGTACTAAGAGTGTAATATGGAATTAAAACAAAACAAAAGAAAAAATGGGTTTGTCTAAGACTTGATACGCGAACCAAAGGGAAGAGAGCAAGAGCAAGAGAAAAAGCTAGTTCTTGAGCTAAATCTCCAAATTAAGCTAGTTTGTGGGAGGATCTTGAAGGGAGAAATCAAAATTGAGCATAGGGAGTCCTGTAAAGCGCGATTTCACTCTTTAATATATCTTTCTTTTTCAAGTAAGTGGGTTTTTTAAGATATGTGATTTTCATGAAAATCAATTGTTAATCAAATTGATGTAAGGGGTGTTGTATATGTGTTTTTATGTCTAGATGATGCATGATTTTACCTTTGCATGCTTGTGCTTATGTGCTTTCTAGTAAAATTGAGATGGGGGTTGGACCCACCACTTGAAAATCAAAATTTAGAGGAGTGTGTGTGGTTAGGTTTGGTTATTTAGACCATAAGAAACCATGGGTTTCATGATGAATTTGTTAATTGTCCATAACATGTGAAATTGGTACTCTTATGATCAAAGATGAGGTTGAATTGGAAAGTTAGATGCTACATATGAGAAGGAACACTATGTATGCATGCAAGGTGTTTAACAGAATGCCTAAGTGAAAATGTGAAAATTTGTTATAGGTCTCTTTGTGCCAAAGTGGTGAAATATGCAACGTGGATGTAAATTGATAAATAGGTGGTGATATGATGCCATGGAGTGATCTGATTTTATGATATTTACCATGTGTGTAAAATGCTTATATGGGCATAAAAATATGGTATGCTCATTATGCCCATATGTGGTTGGTAATGTGGAATGTGTACTTGTATAGAATGTAAACCTAAATGGTTAGTCTAACAACCATGAATCTTAAGGTGAATCAAGTGGAGGCTGTAACATCCCAAATTTCATAGATACATGATATATATAGTAAATACGTTATTATATTATAAATACATGAGCTCAATTGATGAACATGATAAGACTATGCATTAGATAAGTTGCATGTGTTAGAAATATGTGTTTAATGGCCAACGTGATGAAATGTGCATAACTGAATGTCTAAAAAGTCACGAAAGTAAAGATATGGAATGAATAAGTGTTTATATGAATAACATGATGATACATGAATTAATTGATAGATATATACGTGTAAATATATGTATATGTATATATTATTGTACAAATCCGAGCCTTAGAAACCTTAGAAAATGTTAGAAATATGTCCCATAATCTTTTGGTATATAAAATGATAAAAGAAAAGAAGTTCAGGGGGCTAGAATGCATTAAACCAAAGTATAAGGACTAAAACTGTACAAATCATAAAGCTGGCCGGAAAAGTGTGGCTCGATGTCCCTTAATTTGTGGCGGTCCGCGAAGAGGAAGATCAGGCGAAAACTACATCATGTCCATATTAAGCCACGTAAACTCAACTTGGAGCCCAAGATTCTTCGATTTGGTGGCGAATTTCGAACATGAATCACCATAGGACGTGTTAGCAGCCTAAGACACATCAAATAGTGTAAATAAGAGCCTCAGATCCTCATAATAACTCGCCAATTCACTGATTTACAACCCGAAAACCCTCATTTCGCACCAGAAACTTCGTTGGAGCAATACGCACAAACGGCGAGGAATTAGAAGCTACAATTCTGCATTCGAGGCTTTCGAGCTTCATTTGGTATGCTTAACAATAAACTCTTTCAGTTTTTGATAATATTATGTCTAAGTATGGTTTCTAAAATTATGTAAAAATTAGGGTTCTTAAGCTTGTTTTGCCAAAATTGGATAATCGGGTGGGTATTAGGGTCTGAATTTTTGTAGGTAATCATAAAATAATGTGTTTTAAGAAATACCCAATTTTATTTCACAATTGGAAAAGTTTTGGTTAAGGTATTGTTAACGTGTTAAAATTAGGGTTTTTGTAACGTGTTTTGCATATATTTAGTTAACGGTGTTGAATTAGGTTTTGATATTTTAAAGTATATTATAAAATGTTATAATGGATAATACATAAATTGGTTTGAAAAAAACATGAGTTTTGATAAAGAAACGAGAAAAATGTGAAATTAGGGTTTTGAATAATGATTATTTAATATAAAATAATCCGGAGGGTATATATTGGGACTTAATTTTTGGTATGGAACTATGTTTGTATATATAATAAGTATATATGAAGTTAAATATGGATATATTACAAAGTATTTAAAATACTGAGTTAATCGAATATTTAGAAGTTCGTGTGGACCGGAAGGGTAAGCGCTTGTACACTGGGGTTTCTGGCAAAGCGGGGGTGTCACATAAATCCCAACTGGGACCTGGCATACCTCACTGGGCGATCCCAAAGTGAGCGTTTACTTATAGGAATGCACGTTTTCGTATTATCAATTAAAAATGGATAATATACCTATAGGGTTATTTTGGTAATTTTGACCTTAAAAGAAATAAATCTTATTAAATAGATATTATTAAGATAATATAAGAGATAAATAAACATAGGATATGTTTATAATGTTAAACCTTTCGTTAATGCCATACGATACACAAATTAGGTTAACCAAGGGTTTTGTCAGAGGTTCTGTCCGAGTTTAGCGTGTAAAGAGATAAGATGAGTTCTGCGAGCCCACTTTTAAATGTTTTAATGTTTTCGGGCTGGTATACATACTATATTATGAAAATACATTCAAATGCTTTTATCTGAAAGTTTGATTATCTTTACTGATAAATTGATGAACTGTTTGAAGTGGTACATGTTATGTTATGAAGATGCTTATAAATGAGTATACGTATTAGTAATGTATATGAAATGATTATGATAGAATAATGCATATAAAATGATTATTAGAGTTATGTGTTATATTTGCTTTGAAACCAGGTATCCAAATGATAAGGGCTTGTTAATAAATGCACAAGTGAGAATGTATGATTATATGAGAACAAGTGATGATTTTCTATATTATTATGTGGTGGATACGCCGCTGGTACATCCTGTATACAAGCATGGTAGTATAAGTACCCGGTATATCGAAAGTGTGGAGGATACGCCACTGGTACATCCTGTATACGTACAGCTAGGTAAATTGGGGGATGTTCATTTGTTGTAGTATATGAGTAGATTATCATGTTCATTAGCACACCTAACTCACCTGGATATCTAACTAGGGGCGGGTAGTAGTACTATGGTGGTTGAAAAGATGTTCAATATAGATGATTAGAACGTATTAAGAAGTAAGGTTATAGGACGGTTACCAGAACTGGGCGCAGGGCTCCGGGTCAGACACCCGACGGAGTAAAGGGGTAGTGTAGGGATCCGCTGCAATGGATGCGTTAGGCGGAGCACTATCCGACCTGAAGCAGTAGTTAAAACCGGGAAGGTATATAAGAAATAGAACGGTTTTCGGTAATGAGGTTTGGGGCTTCCAGATGAAATCACCTGAGTAGTATTCGAAACTAGAAGGTATAGAGGTATATGGAAATTAGGTCATAGGAGCTATAGGTTATCGAGGTAGATGTTTTCTAGAGAAACGTGTTTGATTATGATGTTATGTTGTGTATGACTTTGTTATGTGTTATACTTGATAAATATTTGTAAAAAGGATTTTTGCAGGTTCAAAGGTTTTAACCTCACAAACGAGGTAAAAATTTTCAAATGTAGAACTCCCCAGCGTAAGCTGACCTTTTCTTAAAAACATATGTATGTCAGGTATAGGTGAGACGTCTGGGAGCAAGGGCGGAGCCCTCGTGATAAGAGACTGATTGGGCAAGCTATAGTGGAAGCTGATGAGCGTGCTGGCTAGTTATAGATAAATAAAGACGGTTATAGTTAGTCGCTATATAGATAGATTGTAAATTATCTCAATTACTTTACGTACTTGCCTTTATAATAAATAAAAGCTTTTAATGTTCCTCTGTTTATCTCTATTATGCCACGTGTTCATGAGTAAATCCGATGCGTGACCCCTCCTGGTGTCAAGTCTGGGAGTGGGCGTCACAGAGGCTCAAGCCACCAACGTGACGGGAAGGCTAAGGCTTAAAGTCTTGAGGTAACGTAAGATGTGCATAGATTACCATGTCTAATTATGGGTGCTTATATCTTAATTAGTTTCTCGTGTTACAAGATTTGAAATATGATTATTAAGAATTGTGGGTTGGGGAAATCACCCAATGAATAAGTGGGGGATTGAAGTAGTGAAAAATGACCCGTTTGAGGTAAGATGACAAAACTGACCCGTTTGGGGTAAGATGGTGAAAATGACCCATTTGTGGTAAGATGGTGGGAAATGACCCTTTTAGGGTAAGATAGTAAAAAAAGACCCATTTGGGTAGTTTAAAGACTAAGTAAGTGTGAACCTTCGGGTAAAATGGAATTATACTTGCTATGGTTCCAAGTTTACACCTTTAGGCGAAAAACGAATTTTTAAGCATGAATTATCTATTTATGCTAACATATTATGGTATGGGAGAATTGGTTGGTATTGGCAAATAGAAGGTGGGGAGCTTAACAAGTGTGAAATCTGATTTACCATTGTTAAGAGGGGTAAAACGGGTCAAAGGGTTGGGATTTCGTACATTAGATTCCCCAAGTTG
This sequence comes from Deinandra increscens subsp. villosa, assembly GCA_039602395.1. Lineage (NCBI taxonomy): Eukaryota > Viridiplantae > Streptophyta > Magnoliopsida > Asterales > Asteraceae > Deinandra > Deinandra increscens. The sequence continues at coordinate 49,490,547 of JBCNJP010000007.1, read as the reverse complement.
AATCCGTAGTTGTAGATGTAAATTTTATGTATAGTTGATTGTAATTCATCCAACTTAATTGTGGTTAAAAGATTCGGAAGGAAATGAAGTTTGTGCAGCCAAACCTAAAAACTGCCAAAAATTGGCTAAGTTTGAAAATTGGGAAAAACCAAGCTGATCCCTGGAAATTTCTTTCCAACCGTATCGCCTGGAACGAATCGCAAAACAAACGATACGCTTCATAAAATAGGCGTATCGCCTAAAATTAAAGAAATTTCAAGCAATACACCTAACCTAAATTTTCGGATTCTTGCTTATTTTAAGCACTAAAGTGTAATAACTATTCAAAGACCATTGTTTGCTAATACGTTACTAGTAAATAATGGCAGGTGATAAGTAAGATGTGGGCGGGTCAAGATTGAGCCTGGAAGCAAAGAACCGAACATCACCACTAGTTTTGGAAGGCATAAAAAGATTAATTATGGCGTGTATTGTTTCTTTTGAAATGTTAAACGGTTCTTTCTTTTGAAAACTGCATGTTTATTTAAGAAAAATTCCCTGGGACATCTTTTATCTATTAAATTAAGACCTATAAAGGGGTGGGGTCTTACAAACACCCTTATTTTCGAGACATTCTCAAGAATTTCACAATTCTATTTCAAGTGTATCAAGTACCATTTAAATCTCTTTGGTACTCCCTACTACCTTCTCCTTGCTTGATTAAGTGAGAAAAGCCTATTTTCTTTCATGTTTTTTTATCATCCTTTATATTTAATGTATGTGTTTTATGTTAAGGATTTTTGATGAACCATTCACACTACACATGCATGTGGATGTAGAAACATAAGGTTTTGTTGCATGAAAATCAATTTCAAACTAAGTTGGTGAAAAACTTCAAATAATAGTTCAAATGGTTAAATGATTCAATTTCTATAAAAATATAGAGATATGTTGTTGTGTAGTTTAAATGTTAAACGGATGTTAAATATGCTAATGAAACATATTAAAATAAAAAGTTGATAAAACCTAGTCAAAATAGATAGTTTGACTTTTGTAGTTGAACTTTGTTGACTATGACGGTTTACATGGAATTTGTGATATAATATGTTGTTCATATGATGTTTGGACATTGTTCAAGGTGGTAATTTATGATAAGTGGTAAAACTTATATATATATATATAGATGTGTGATAAAATGTTGATGTTAAAAAATGTTTAGTTTGGTTGACATTATGAGATTGAAAAGTTACAAAACTATTAAAAAACTTTAGAATGATTGTTTTGGAGTTAAAGTGGTTAACTGTTGTATAATATGAGCTTATAAATGTTAACTGGGTCGTTAACAAAGAAAGGTATTTTTCCAACATAGATTTGTGTATATATATATATAATATATATATATATATATATATATATATATATATATATATATATATAAATCTATGTTGGAAAAATACCTTTCTTTGTTAACGACCCAGTCAACATTTATAAGTTCATATTTTACAACAGTATATATATATATATATATATATATATATATATATATATGTTAGGTTCAAATGAGAACTAATTGGTTTTGAGACTTTTAAGAACCATTTTGGATCACTACTTTTCGTTGGGGGGGGGGGGGGGGCACTCAAATTTATGGGGAGGGGATTTCCTTATATATAACTAGTGGCTCAGAATGGTTCTCAGAAGTTCTCAAAACCATTTGGTTCTCAAATGATCCTCTCCATATATGTGTGTGTTATATATATATATATATATATATATATACATATATATATATATATATATAGGGAGAGGATCTTTTGAGAACTAATTGGTTTTGAGAACTTTTGAAACCATTCTAAGCTACTAGTTTATATATATGGAAAACACCCCAATGAACTATAGTGTCCCCACCTGAAATTATATATAGGGAGATGATCATTTGAGAACTAATTGGTTTTGAGAATTTTTTAGAACCATTTTAAGCCACTAGTTTATATATATGGAAAGCACCCCCATGAAGTCCCCACCTGAAATTAGTGGTTGAGATTTGGTTCTCAAAAGTTCTCATTTGAACCTAACCCTATATATATATATCTATATTTATATCTATATCTATCTATATAATAAACATGAGTTTTTAAAGTCCATGTGGCTGAATTTTAGGTGTGCCACATTGGATTTGCTCACTTGTCAATTTCTAATAATTTAGAATTAAAAATATATCTATATAATAAACACGAGTTTTTAAAGTCCATGTAGCACAATTTTAGGTGTGCCACATTGGATTTGCTTACTTGTCAGTTTCTCATAATTTAGAATTAAAAAATTACATTAAATTAAATTCTTTCCATAAAAGAATTATCCATATTTTTGTTTACAGTACCAAAATTTTTGTTCATCATATCTCCTTTATTTCTCAACAAAAATTCAATTCGTAAATTGTTTTGGATTCGTGACAGAAAACCTAACAAAACTAGATCAATATTGCTTAGGTTTTGAATAACGAATCAGACGTTTATTCCAAGACTTTCATTGAATATTTATCGGCTCTTTAGCTTTATGTATTATTCAGTTTATTTTTTTTTCAATTTAGGTTCATCTTTTATTTTGCATAATTCTTTTTATATCATAGCCTCGGGTATTTACCCGGGTCACTGACTAGCATAATATATATATATATATATATATATATATATATATATATATATATATATATAACAAGATTGAATGCCACATGGCATCACCACAACAATCCTTAGATTGTTTTTCCCGCCTAAATGACACCCCTTTAATATCTCGCAGATCCCTTAAAAATCAAACGCGGATCTTTGGTTAAGTCTGACCCACAATATGAAACGCGTATAAGAAAAAAAACCCTAAATCGGCCCTCATTGCATTCCAAAACAATCGATCTGTCACTGTGATTCGGCATCTCCGGTGTCTCCTCCGTTAATCTGAATCATCCGAGCACGATTGCGGCCTCATTTTCATCATTCCACTAAGATCGATTCCAGGTAATTTATATATGCTTGAAGATCGCACAGAATCGTTTTGTGATCAGATGTAAACCAATTTTGTGATCTTTTGATTGAACCCTAATTTCAATTTCATCTTTATCCTAACATCACTTCTTCTTCCCATTAGTAAGACGAAATTGGGGTTTCCAATCGCGTTTTTGTACATCCAGATCTCTATCTTTTTTTGAAAAATCCTTAAGGCAGATAGCCTTAATTTTTAGGTCTATTATAAATTGTTTGTGTATCCAACATTTGAAATGAATAGTTAATACTATCTTCAATTTGGTGTTCGTACAATTAGATTCATTATGCATGTATACGTTTTTCTAAGTATTTCATCTTAATGTTCGATTTGGGATTTTTCCTGTTTTGTATTGCGTACTCATTTCTAACTTCTAATTGTTCCAATTCTAATATTTCTCTTTTAGATAGTTGAAATTTTTATTAACATGTATATATTAGTATACATATTTGTTGTATTCTTTAGGTGATTTGTTTTGATTTGTTTCCATATTTGTAGGCTTGGTAGTTAATAGGTTTTCCTATATATATTGTTTCGATTATGCGGAATGAATCAATCAACCATTTTGCAATCTTTCATGGTAATCAGAGCAATGTTACCCTAGTCTCTCTCTTTCGTCCCTCCCCTGCAGACCGCTATCTGCCGTTTTTTTCTTCCATCTCCGGCCACCGAAGCTTCGGCTTCCCCTTTTCCATCGTCATCATGACCGACAAAGTTGAGACCGAACCCAAACCAGATTCCTCCAAACCCTACCATGTCACCTACACGCTGAATAACATCCTTCATCGGGTTCATGTGCTTGATGGGGTCAAGGTCTCATATGCATCGTGGGTCGACCTTTTCAAGATCATCGCCAAGGCATACAAGGTGGACCAGCCATATCAATGGAACCCTACCGCCGGAGACAGATAGCACCGAGTATGAAGCATGGTCGGAGATCAATGCTATTGTATTGAAATGGATCTATGGATCCTTGTCCGACGAGCTCCTGGCCCGTGTCCTTCAAGCGGAATCCACGGCTCGAAAAACATGGCTCCGCGTCGAGAAGATTTTCCTTAATAATAAAGGGTCTCGTGCCGCTGCCTTAAATCACGAGTTTACCAACATCACCCTCCAAGCTTTCCCCTCCCTAGAGGCCTACTGCCAAAGAATCAAAGAACTTGGAGACCAACTCACCGTGGTAGACATACCCATCACGGATAACCAACTTGTTCTTCAGTTGGTTCGAGGTTTACCCCCGGAGTACCATACCACGTCTGTCTACATCACACAAAGTTTTCCCTCGTGAAAAGGAGCTTGTGGCATGCTTCAGCTCGAGCACCAGCTTCAGAAGGCACGGGAAAAACTTTCCCTACCGGTGGCCATGGCCGTCACCCCCTCCGACGCTCCCTTCGGAAATCGACTTCACAACTCCGGTCATCAAACCGAACAGCGCCGCCCGCAACAATCGGCCGACTCTTCCCATTCTTCCGGCCCTAACAACAATCAGAGCAGTCGACCTAATCAGGGGTCCAACACCTGGAACATGCGACCACCATGGAGCTACTGGGCTCCTCCCCTGTGACAACCGTTAGATTTCCATCAACTTTTCCCGTTAGTTCCGTTAGTGCCGTTAGTAAACCCGAGACCCGTTATTTGATTCAAATGTATATTGTTCATGTCTATGTGCTAATTGATGTTAGTAACTTGTTATGTGAAATTCGTTTCGTGACATTATGTGTTATTTGAAAATTTCGCGTTTTCGGGTAAAACCGGACTTCGTGCGAAAATTGGAAATTTTATGTCTAAATGTTAAATTTATGTAACCCGACTAAATCTTACATGTTAAATGAGTTTAAAACAATTAGAAACATTTTTAGAATTTTTACTTCACAAGTTTTAGTTAAAAACCCATTTTAATTAAGTTTTATGCTACATGTGCTAAAATGGAACTTTGAGGGACTAAAGTGTAATTATACCTTATAGAAATCTACCCAATCTCCCCCATCCTCATTCTCACGCATCATTCATCTTCATCCTCTCCCTCTCTTCACGGTTCACGCACACACACTCACCCACTTGAAAAAATCGTGAAATCAAGACTCAAGAAGGTGAAATTCGAAGATCTTGAGCTACTACAAGCCTCAAGAACACTCAAGGAAGCTCCTCCTTCTTCTCATCTTCCCCAACCTGCGATTTCTCTCTCAAGCTTGTAAGCCCTAGATTCCTCAAACTCGAAATTGTTAATTGCATGTGTGTTTTTATGCGTTTATGTGCTAAATGGAGTGTGTGTATGCCCATGAAACTTGATTTAGGTTAAGTTATGATAACTCTTGATTTAGGTCAGAATTTTTTAGAGTTCTAGATCTGGAAATTTGCCCCAAATTTATGCTCTATGTGTTCTTGAGGTTAAGTGAGTGCTTGGTTATGAGATTTGGGTGAAATATGCTTGTATGCTAGCCACATGTTCACATTTGGCTATGATTTTGATATGACTTTAATATGAACATGTTTAGGACAGAATATGCATGATATAATGCTTACAATTATGTTAGTAAGTGTTGGATGACCAAATTGTGGCATAAAACTTGAAAACCAAAACTTTTGCAAACTTCACTTTTTGGACAGATTCGGCCAGAATTTTTGGCCATTTTGCAGAGGTCATAACTCACTCAATTTTGCTCGAAATCAGTTGATTTATTTCCCTAGTAAAGTATTATGTATTAGATTCGATTCGGCTACTCGCACACTCTCTAAAACCTCCGTTTGGTCATCCAAAACACTGCTGCAAGTTAGGTGTGTGAAGCTGTGTTTTTCTGTGAAAAGTGGACTTTGCTTTTTGGTTGAGCATGATAATCTTGTTTTATTGACGAGTTTGCTATTGGTAAATGATTTTCATATATTAAGTGCATGACCTAGAAGGTTTGGTACAAAAATTCTAAGTTTTGAATGAGTTATGCAAATTTAAAGTTCACTTTGACTACTTTACAAAATGCTGAAAAATGCTAACTTCCGACGTGCATAACTTTCTCATTTCTTAACATTTTTACTTGATTCTTTTTGCAACATTTCCTAAATGAGGTGTAGTATATGCCTGTAGAATTTAAGGAGATTACTCCAAGTATTGTGGATTTTAGCTATGTCACTAGTTAAACGCTTGAAGTTTGACTTTTTAGCAAAACTTTGACTTGGATTGCAATTTCTTGATTTTCTCCTAAATTGAGACTTGTATGTGCATTATGTGACTTGTATGATCGCATGAAACACGTTTAGATGCTTACGTGTTACTTTTCGTCCTGGCGACACTTTCTAATTTGATTAGGCCATATTTATCCGAATAGGTTGACTTTGACCAACCTGTTGAACCAAGTGCTAGGTACTAGTGCACCCTAAGGTGAGTTTCACTTACTATTATTGTTATATCCGGTTTAGGATGATAACGCACAGATAGTTGCATCCGGTAAAGGATGGCAACCCGACGGTAAAGGTACTTCTTTACTTGAGTAATTTTCCGACAAAATATCATATGTTGCACTGAATTGCTTTCATTAAAAAGTCCTTACATTCGGGCCGTTAATATACAGTAGCGAGGTAATATTGAGTAGTACTACTGGGGATTGACACCCCCGCTCAGCGGTGCACGGGATGCACCCTCCGACTGGCGGTCGGACTGAGATCAATGTTAGCCTACCCACCGTGATCCGGATGGACACGGGAAGGCAAGGTTCATAGGTATCCCCTATCAAAATATTGTCAGCTTCGGTTACGAACAATTCAGGTGTACATAACTATAGGCTAGCTACCTACGATATGGAAATTTACTGGTCCTATGATTAATGACTGTGTTTTACCTGTCTTTATTCATACATTGGGTCTACATGTGACATGTAGACCGCTTTAGTGAACTCACCAGCCTTGGCTGACACTTGATTGTTGAATGCTTTTCAGGCTGCTTGGAGGATCATGGATGGCACGGGCGTTGGCAGTACTTGTTCTTTGTAAAACCCTTTTGAAAGTCGTATTTCTGATACTTTAGTAATCACTTTTACTAAACAACAACCTTGTAAACTTTTAATGTTTCCGCTGATTTTTTTTGTGAAATGTAAACTCTGATTTATTTAATGTAATACATGACTGTTTACCCCTTTAACTATGGCTTGGTTGTAACCAAAGACATGGATCCTGGTCTGGATCACACCCCACACGGTTATACTCCGTTAGTGGAAATTGGGGGTGTGACAGATTGGTATCAGAGCCCTTGGTTACAGCGAACCAGAACATTTTTAGAAGTAAAATTTTCTGGACTGTAACTGTTTTGAAAACTTTGGTTACAACGCTTCCCGAAAGTACTGCTCCGCGTGCCAAAGGTGATCCTCATTTAGAAATTCCTGCCCCGTGTTAGTATAGGAACTTGATTCTTGGTAGAAAGTTTTCTTTCCCGAGACTTAGAAATAATTTACTTGATTTGCATTTCCCCTTAACGATTTGGTCCCATTTGTTCTTAAAGATCTGACCTGATTTTGTTCTTAAAGATCTGACCTGATTTTTGTTCTTAAAGATCTGACCTGATTTTTGTTCTTAAAGATCTGACCTGATTTTGTTCTTAAAGATCTGACCTGATTTTTGTTCTTAAAGATCTGACCTGAATTTGTTCTTAAAGATCTGACCTGATTTGTTCTTAACAACCTGACCTGATTTGTTCTTAACGATTTGCCACTTTTTGAACTTAACGATTTGCATGGGATTGGTCTTAACGATCTGGCTTTCTTTGTGCTTAACGAGTTGACTCCCAACAGTGTTCTTAACGATTTGGGTATTTTGCCTTAACGATTTGGTTGAGTTTTTAAGCGTTAACGACTTGCCCCCATTTGCTCTTAACGACTTGGTGGCTCCTCTTAACGATTTGGTAATTGGCCTTAACGATTTGCTACATGCTTTAACAACCAGCAATCTGTTTTAGTGACCTACACGTATAACTTAATGTTTAGCCTCGTATAGGGCAACATTGTATAAAATCAGATGATTTCTCATGGGATGCTTGTGACTGCGTCTGTTACCCAAAAATGTTGACACTCTTTTCCTTGGTCAATTTAGACCTCGCATTATAAATCACATAGTGTTGTGTGATAATTCAACGTGAATGTGACTTTAGTAACATAAATGAAATCAGGCATGTGATGACTAAGTATAATATGAGATTCTCTCAGTATATATATAAACATATGTGTATATAACGGATTCGTGATCGAGTCAGACAATAACTACTCTATATCTTTAAGTAAGTTGGGGGCATTGTAGCCTGCCCTGCCCATACTCCTATTGAACCACTTGCTTACCAAATTGTACCTACGATAAACTTTAAATTAGATGAGCTGTTATTCTCAGAACTTGTCTCCTTGGCAAATCCCAGTCAGTTACCTTTGATTTAATGACCACATTCTTGATACTTACCCCTTGGAAACCACATACTACCCCATCGAACCTGGTAGCTAAAGTAAGAGGAACCAGCGTGACCATACAAGGTAAATTGCCGTTACGGGTGCACATGTAAATGTAATTTGCAGTGTATGGAAGCCCTGGGGAATCCTGCTCGGCAGACCGTCGGTTGTAAGGAATACGACCTTGCATTTTCAAAAATTCCCTAACATCAATTTCTCAAGCTAAAGGGACTCAACCATATGGTTGAGGACATCTAGCAAAGTTCATTTTGCTATCACACTTGTTCTCCTTTCTTCTAGATATAGTATCCAACCTATCAAGATCCTTTAGAAATGCTGGTGCAAATGATAACCCCTGTGAGACATCATATCACTTACATTATTTGGTGACGAGACCTCCCCTCGCTGCGAGCGATCCGTGGTTAAACTTATAACTGATCTTGATTTATCCGCACTCTTAATTCTACTCTTATGAAAGTTACCGCTATAACCACTCTGCAAGCCCTCGCAATTGTACAATGACTTCATAAACTCTAACCTGATGGAAGCCCGGACGTCTTGAATGGACAATTACGCCTCGAACATTTGAAGCCAACCTCTCGATAGGAACCTCCTATGAAGTTTTTTTTTCCCTTGACTAGTAACCCCCGGTACGTCTGTACGAGTCAAAAAATGTTGTTAATAGCCTCGTCACGATCTCACGCACTTTATACCTCACTGCGATTACAGTTTCACTCAACAGAGCAATGTTTGTTACTTCCCGAACCCCGTACGATCTGTTTTAATTTTCAACACCCGATTCATGTGTGAACTTCGCTACCGGTGAACTTTTCCTCTTATTACCTTTTGTGACTTAGTTGGTCCTTAAGCCTTGAGCCATTGTGGCTAGTTACCCTCCTCGATGACATTTCCATGTCCCTTATTTTCAAAGGCTCCCGTACGACCAACAGTGACAACCAGCAATAGGCAGTGTATGCTAGGAGAGTTCCGCAACATCATACATTGATACCCATTGTCCTCGTTCCTCCATTTCTAGGAAAATTCTCTTTGGTAACCCCTGTTTCATAACCAATGGTGACTTAATCAAATGATTCACCCGAACTCTCGACAACATGCGTAAGGAGGTAGATTGACTCCAGATTTAGCGAAGACACGTTTGAATTTATTGTATATGCGGCTTTTCGATACGTAGTAGACCTCGCGAAACCTTAACTACAATTTGTATATACACTCATTGAAAGCCAGCTAGTATTTAAATTCGTCAGCACTTGGTATTTCGGAGACCCACTCTTACTACATGTTTTCACTTTTACTTACCCTTGAGGGCCGACATAAACTTATGTTCTTACATGAAATTTGTCCTACTGTACGGTACAACCATTGACACACTCGCATTTGTCTCAATCAACCCAAATTTGTTTTCTCTGGATCCGCGTCAATTATACCGTATGACTCTCTTCGAAAACGTGCAGTTGTAACTACCCAACACTAGCTACCTCGCCCTTCATCCTGAGTCTGTGTTCCCAAACTTGTTATCATTTATGCTTCTACAAATAACCTTTCGGTCATTAGAATGTTACCCTTATTTTGGATCTTTACCGGAGGGTAATATGCGTAACGATATATCCCATGTTGACGAACCTCATTTTAAATCTAAACGTGAAAGACTACCTTATCTTTTGAATTCACTTCAGAAACTCGAATTGTATTCGCGTTGCGTCCGCTAAACTCCTGAGAATCCTCACCCCGGGTGAAGACCCCACCGACCGAAAACGTGGAAAAATCTTTTGTCGCAAAATTCAAATTTTCTTTTTTTTTCTTTCACATGTTGCATGGTTTTAAATCTTGCACTCACATTCAACCCAAAGGCATTGGGATAAGATACCCTATTTTCAAGTACATTATCTAACAAGATTTGTCAAATAGCTAGGAATGGCAAGGAAACTGGTACACCCTCAACGTGCTGGCAGTGTGGTGGGTTAGCTCCGGTACACCCTATACATAAGCACTATCGGCATGTGGAAGGTGGGATTAGTGCTGAACCACATATTTACATTGAAATCATAGACAAAAACCTTATTTTGAGAAACTTCATTCAATGGGACATTGCCCACAATAAAACAAAATCTATGTTATTTCCGTTGCGATTTTCCATGTCCCTCAGGCATAATTTCACTAGAAGGGACATACACAGTTTAATCAAATAAAACTTATTGTTTTCCAACCCTCTAGATTGAGAAAGAACATCCTGAAATAAATTTCCTACTAAGGGTCAAATATAGATTACGACCCAGATGAACAACAACGTTTTAACAACTAAAGTTTTATATTATAAAAGACAAATCACATGTTCTTGGAGCAACCCCGTGACTTTTTCCAGGACCTTATCAACGTTTACTCGTCCCAGATTCATACTCGTCGTGAAATATTTCAATTGGACCTCTAGTTACCGCATTTCTTACATGCCACGACTTGTTAACCTCGCGTGCGCCTAAATTGTCACCGGAGCACTTCTTTATAAGATTAGCGTGCTCACTCGCTATGCTATTGGTACTACGATACCTTGCAGCGTCAACTGCCTATACCTTTTCTGCGAACTGTAAGAACCACCCGATCTTAGCCAAATTCAAGGATGTGTAACCACCCTCCAGACGCGTTAACATTCAAACCTTTTTGTAGCACTTCTTGCCCCTGTCGTGCCATTTGACCCAATACCTTCTGTTATCTCATTGGATACTATAGCTGAAGACTACTCGGACATATGGTCACTTCGTCATATTAAATATTTCAATCTCGAATGTGGCGCCGCCGTCACATTTGCTAAAACTAACCATGCGATGCGATTCAACTCTCTCGTGGAAACGTTTCTTGTAGGAAATCATTCTTTATACGCTCATGTGAAATGTTCGTTCGATGCTTTTAATCGTGTACTGTCCATCACTCCCTTCGAATTCTCTCGTAACGATCCATGAAACGATTAGCACTTAGGCGAATTTTCGGGACGAAAATCCTTTCAAATTAAGGATGATGTGACAACCAAAAATTATCTTGTTTTCCATTCTACTTAATCCTAATCGATTGGCCAACGCACCTTTAGCACTACGACAATTTTCGGGACGAAAATTCTTTCAACTTGGGGATGCTGTGACAACCGTCAGTTTTCCGTCAACTTTTCCCGTTAGTTCCGTTAGTGCCGTTAGTAAACCCGAGACCCGTTATTTGATTCAAATGTATATTGTTCATGTCTATGTGCTAATCGATGTTAGTAACTTGTTATGTAAAATTCGTTTCGTGACATTATGTGTTATTTGAAAATTTCGCGTTTTCGGGTAAAACCGGACTTCGTGCAAAAATTGGAAATTTTATGTCTAAATGTTAAATTTATGTAACCCGACTAAATCTTACATGTTAAATGAGTTTAAACCAATTAGAAACATTTTTAGAATTTTTACTTCACAAGTTTTAGTTAAAAACCCATTTAATTAAGTTTTATGCTACATGTGCTAAAATGGAACTTTGAGGGACTAAAGTGTAATTATACCTTATAGAAATCTGCCCAATCTCCCCCATCCTCATTCTCACGCATCATTCATCTTCATCCTCTCCCTCTCTTCACGGTTCACGCACACACACTCACCCACTTGCAAAAATCGTGAAATCAAGCCTCAAGAAGGTGAAATTCGAAGATCTTGAGCTACTACAAGCCTCAAGAACACTCAAGGAAGCTCCTCCTTCTTCTCATCTTCCCCAACCTGCGATTTCTCTCTCAAGCTTGTAAGCCCTAGATTCCTCGAAATTGTTAGTTGCATGTGTGTTTTTATGCGTTTATGTGCTAAATGGAGTGTGTGTATGCCCATGAAACTTGATTTAGGTTAAGTTATGATAACTCTTGATTTAGGTCAGAATTTTTGAGAGTTCTAGATCTGGAAATTTGCCCCAAATTTATGCTCTATGTGTTCTTGAGGTTAAGTGAGTGTGTGGTTATGAGATTTGGGTGAAATATGCTTGTATGCTAGCCACATGTTCACATTTGGCTATGATTTTGATATGACTTTGATATGAACATGTTTAGGACAGAATATGCATGATAGAATGCTTACATTTATGTTAGTAAGTGTTGGATGACCAAATTATGGCATAAAACTTGAAAACCAAAACTTTTGCAAACTTCACTTTTTGGACAGATTCGGCCAGAATTTTTGGCCATTTTGCAGAGGTCATAACTCACTCTATTTTGCTCGAAATCAGTTGATTTATTTCCCTAGTAAAGTATTATGTATTAGATTCGATTCGGCTACTCGCACACTCTCTAAAACCTCCGTTTGGTCATCCAAAACACTGCTGCAAGTTAGGTGTGTGAAGCTATGTTTTTCTGTGAAAAGTGGACTTTGCTTTTTGGTTAAGCATGATAATCTTGTTTTATTGACGAGTTTGCTATTGGTAAATGATGTTTATATATTAAGTGCATGATCTGGAAGGTTTGGTACAAAAATTCTAAGTTTTGAATGAGTTATGCAAATTTAAAGTTCACTTTGACTACTTTACAAAATGCTGAAAAATGCTAACTTCCGACGTGCATAACTTTCTCATTTCTTAACATTTTTACTTGATTCTTTTTGCAACATTTCCTAAATGAGGTGTAGTATATGCCTGTAAAATTTAAGGAGATTACTCCAAGTATTATGGATTTTAGCTATGTCACTAGTTAAACGCTTGAAGTTTGACTTTTTGGCAAAACTTTGACTTGGATTGCAATTTCTTGATTTTCTCCTAAACTGAGACTTGTATGTGCATTATGTGACTTGTATGATCGCATGAAACACGTTTAGATGCTTACGTGTTACTTTTCGTCCTGGCGACACTTTCTAATTTGATTAGGCCATATATATCCGAATAGGTTGACTTTGACCAACCTGTTGAACCAAGTGCTAGGTACCAGTTCACCCTAAGGTGAGTTTCACTTACTATTATTGTTATATCCGGTTTAGGATGATAACGCACATATAGTTGCATCCGGTAAAGAATGGCAACCCGACGGTAAAGGTACTTCTTTACTTGAGTAATTTTCCGACAAAATATCGTATGTTGCAATGAATTGCTTTCATTAAAAAGTCCTTACATTCGGGCTGTTAATATACAGTAGCGAGGTAATATTGAGTAGTACTACTGGGGATTGACACCCCCGCTCAGCGGTGTACGGGATGCACCCTCCGACTGGCGGTCGGACTGAGATCAATGTTAGCCTACCCACCGTGATCCGGATGGACACGGGAAGACAAGGTTCATAAGTATCCCCTATCAAAACATTGTCAGCTTCGGTTACGAACAATTCAGGTGTACATAACTATAGGCTAGCTACCTACGATATGGAATTTTACTGGTCCTATGATTAATGACTGTGTTTTACCTGTCTTTATTCATACATTGGGTCTACATGTGACGTGTAGACCGCTTTAGTGAACTCACCAGCCTTGGCTGACACTTGATTGTTGAATGCTTTTCAGGCTGCTTGGAGGATCATGGATGGCACGGGAGTTGGCAGTACTTGTTCTTTGTAAAACCCTTTTGAAAGTCGTATTTCAGATGTTTTAGTAATCACTTTTACTAAACAACAACCTTGTAAACTTTTAACGTTTCCGCTGATTTTTTTTTGTGAAATGTAAACTCTGATTTATTTAATGTAATACATGACTGTTTACCCCTTTAACTATGGCTTGGTTGTAACCAAAGACTTGGATCCTGGTCTGGATCACACCCCACACGGTTATACTCCGTTAGTTGAAATTGTGGGTGTGACATCCCCCCTGCCCGTACCCCACGCAGCCTGGTTAGGCAGCCTATTGGCCTGGCCCAATGCCCACATGGTAGCCCAATCCCCCCCCCCCTCTCGTGGTCTTTCTCGGTCAGCCCAACAGCAGCACATGACCCCCCTTCTGATGGCCCTGTTGAAGCCCAACTTCATGCTTATGACCCGCTTAATCCAACACAACTTGGTGAGGCATTTCAAGCTTTAAAAATTGGTGAAAGTGATGATCAATGGTACATGGACTCGGGTGCTTTCGATCATCTCACAGGCGACCAAGGTAAAATTACTAACCCACTCACATTGTATCCTAATGGCTCTATACTTGTAGGTAATGGTGAATGCGTGAAGATTTTGGGTTCGGGTCATCCCTCCCTCTCCCATCCTACTCGTGATTATCACCTCAAAAATATCCTTTACACTCCGTCTGCCATTAAAAATTTAATTTTTGTTGGCAATTTCACCATTGATAACAATATTTCTGTGGAATTTGATCCTAATGGTTTTTCTGTGAAGGAACTCAAGAGTGGTCGGATGCTTTCCCGTCACAATAGCTCAAGTCATCTCTACCCGCTCACTTACCCAGCCACCTCTCCTACTGTGTTGGCGTCCACATTTCAAGATTTTTGGCATGATCGTTTGGGGCATCCCGATCGTCCTGTTTTTGATTTTTTAGTTTCTGATAAAGTTATTCCATGTAATAAACGTGCTAAGACACTTGTTTTCAATTCTTGTCAGCTTTCCAAACATAAACGATTGCCTTTTCAATCATCTCAATCTAGTACGTTATTACCTTTCGATATTGTGCATTGTGATTTTTGGACCTCCCCCGTCATTAGCAAAGCCGAGTACAAATATTATATGGTTCTTGTGGATGACTTTACCCAATATACATGGGTTTTTCCTTTAAAATTCAAATCTGATTGCTTTGCTAGATTTACGAGGTTTCATACTTATATTCGAACCCAATTTCACATCTCCCTCAAGTCCTTCCAATGCGACTTAGGGGGTGAATTTGACAACAATAGCTTTAAGTCCTTTACCCAAGCCAACGGACTTCAAGTTCGCTTTTCGTGCCCACATCCGTCTCAACAAAATGGCAAGTCGGAACGCATGATTCCTAGGCTAAACGAAATCATTCTCACCCTCCTTACACATGCGTCCCTTCCCCCCCCCCCCCCCGATTTTTGGGTCGAAGCTCTCCACACGGCTTGCTATCTCCACAACATCCTTCCTACAAACTTTCTAAAATTTCGAACCCCTGCCTCCGTTCTCTACCTTCGCTAACCCAGTTACTCGTTCCTACGAGTTTTTGGGTGCGCATGCTACCCCAATGCATCCTTGACCCAAGCGAACAAGCTTGCCCTTCGCTCGTCTCTTTGTGTCTTCCTCGGGTATCCCATGGATTTTCGGGGTTACCGGTGTCTTGACCTTAAGACCGGAAAGATTATTCTTTCCCGGCACCTCACTTTTGACGAAACCGTTTTCCCTTACAACTCTCATACTCCACCCTCCCCTTCCGCATACGAGTTTCTCGACACCGACCCCTCTCCGCTCCTAGCTCCTTATACTTTTCCGTCTGCCCCATCCGCACCCCACCCCCTGACCCTCCCATTACCTCTGATCCGTTATCTCCCACTCCACCCTTGTCACCCTCCATCACTTCCTCCCCGTCCGTCACCAACACCCCAGCCACCTCACCACCCACCGCCCCTACCCCTCCTTCATCATCAACTATTCCCTCACTGCCACCACCACCCCGCCATCTCATGACCACCCGTACTCGAGATGGTACGCGTAAACCTCGGGTTCCATTCAACCTGCACACGGAAAAACCTCCTGCCATCTCTCCCGTCCCCACATCCCACCTCATAGCTCTTGCCGACCCAAATTGGAACGCCGCTATGACTGAAGAGTATCGTGCTTTGATGGATAGCAATACGTGGGTTCTTGTCCCTCGGCCTCGGGACACTAACATCATTCGATGCATGTGGTTATTTCGCCACAAGTTCAACTCCAATGGCTCCCTTCACTGATATAAGGCTCGACTTGTAGTAAATGGTGAAAGTCAACAGTTGGGAATCGATTGCGACGAGACGTTCAGTCCGGTGGTTAAACCCACCACTATTCGCACGGTTTTGAGCCTTGCTGTGTCTCGTGGATGGCCTATTCACCAGCTCGAAGTTAAAAACGCCTTCCTCCACGGCGACCTTCAGGAGACCGTTTATATGTTTCAGCCCCCTGGTTTTACAAATGCTACTCACCCTAATTATGTTTGCAGGTTACAGAAATCTTTATATGGGCTGAAACAAGCACCGAGAGCGTGGTATGACCGGTTTGCTACTTACATCACTAAATGTGGTTTTTCAAGTACCGTGAGCGACAACTCTCTATTTGTCTATAAAAAAGGATCACAACAGGCTTACTTATTATTATATGTCGATGATATTATTCTCACGGCCTCAGACAACACTTTTCTACGGAGTATTGTTGATTTATTATCCAGGGAATTTGCCATGTCCGACTTGGGAAAGTTACATCACTTTCTTCGCATAACCGTCACAAACCACCATGGAGGTCATTTCTTATCCCAGAGTTCCTATGCTACTAATATTCTTTCCCGTGCTAACATGTCTGATTGCAAACCGGCTACCACACCAGTTGACACCGCTTCTAAATTGAGTGCCACTCATGGCCAGCTTCTAGAAGACGGCACTCTATATAGACAGCTTGCTGGCGCGCTTCAGTATCTCACCATCACAAGACCTGATCTCACGTATGCCATTCAGCAAATCAGTCTCTTTACGCATGCGCCTCGGGACATACATTTCCAATTTCTCAAACGGGTGTTACGCTATCTCAAAGGCACCATCGATTTCGGCCTTACTATATCCCCCTCCACATCGCAGCACCTCACTTCCTATTCAGATGCCGATTGGGGGGGGGGGGGTTTCCCAGATTCTCGGCGCTCCACCTCGGGTTATTATGTCTTCATGGGCTCTAACCTCGTCTCTCGGTCTTCAAAGCGGCAACCGACGATTTCCCGATCTTGTGCTGAAGCAGAGTACCGAGGTGTTACAAATGTTGTGGCCGAAACTAGCTGGCTTTGAAATCTCCTTTTGGAACTCTCTGTTCCCACTCGCCGAGCCACAGTTGTTTTCTGCGACAACATGTCCGCGGTCTACTTATCTGGTAATCCTGTTCAGCATCAACGTACCAAACATGTAGAGCTTGACATTCATTTTGTTAGAGAAAAGGTTCGTCTTGGTCATGTGCGTGTTCTACATATTCCTGCCGATTACCAGTATTCCGATATCTTCACAAAAGGACTACCACGCCTATTATTTCATCATTTTCGATCCACTCTGGGCATTCTTCCTCCTCATGCTCCACACTGAGGGGTGTATTAACGTGTATATATTAGTATACATATTTGCTGTATTCTTTAGGTGATTTGTTTTGATTTATTTCCATATTTGTAGGCTTCGTAGTTAATAGGTTTTTAATAGGTTTTCTTGTATATATTGTTTCGATTATGTGGAATGAAATCAATCAACCATTTTGCAATCTTTCAATTTTAACAGTCGTTCTTAGTTCAATTGAGTATTTGAGTGATTTTTGAAAGAATTTTTAGGTCATTTTTTAAACTGATGTAATGAATTGAAGCCCTTTTCATTGAACCGGAATAACCACTGTTGTATCTGTTATATTAGATCATTTTGAAA
Source organism: Deinandra increscens subsp. villosa (assembly GCA_039602395.1). Taxonomy (NCBI): domain Eukaryota; kingdom Viridiplantae; phylum Streptophyta; class Magnoliopsida; order Asterales; family Asteraceae; genus Deinandra; species Deinandra increscens. The sequence continues at coordinate 49,472,590 of JBCNJP010000007.1, read as the reverse complement.
TACATCAATTACTTAATATACTTCGCTAATGTATATGTTAATATAGCCATTGTTGTACCTGGTATATTAGGTCTATTAGTTTCATGATGTATTTAATTGATAAATTTAAATCAAATCTAAATTCTCTCAATATAATAGGTACAACAGTTTCAAAATGATGCATTTAAATAGCCACTGCTTCAAGCGATCAGGTTTAATCAATATTTCGTTTTTACATTTATGCTCCGAAGTTCTAAAAGTTTGTAAACAAGCTGATATAAAGATGGTTTAATATTACAATATTTATATATATATATATATATATATATATATATATATATATATATATATATATATAGGGTTAGGTTCAAATGAGAACTTTTTCTTTTGAGAACTTTTGAGAACCATTCTGAGCCACTAATTTTCAGGGGGAAGCATTCAAATTCATGGGGGGGATTTCCATATATATAAACTAGTGGCTTAGAATGGTTCTCAAAAGTTCTCAAACCAAATTGGTTCTCAAATGATCCTCTCCCTATATATATATATATATATATATATATATATATATATATATATATTTCATCACCATACTCAGCATATCCCACCAATAGCAAAACTAAGGTATAAAGCAAGATATTGTATAAATGATATGATAACATAAGAGCTAATTACATGTGATTGTTTATATGTCATGTTTTTATGGTTTAATGGTTTCTAGGTTTAAGTTCCTGTTCTATATGAATGTTCACTGCACCAAGGCATACAGCAACAACAAAGTGATGTGGAAGATTATTTCATCATAGTCTAACATTTCATTGTTTACTAATAGTTAGATACTACTTAGATCTTTATTTGTTATGGATTGGATGATTATTTTTTCTCATATGTGATGTTTTATTTTATTTTAGGAGTCGCAAACCCTATGTATGGAGGTTCTGTTCGCAAATAAAGAAAATTAATGGTTTGTAAATGGTTCGTGATTGTGGCGATAGTGAAGACCAAGCATACAACAACATCCTCTAATATCCCCACCAACCATTACATGTTGTATATGTGGTGGCATAGTCAAGATAAGAGCCGTAGGAGCAAAACTCTTCCAGATGACTTCACTCAGAAATTAATTTTTATTTTTGAGGTCAAACTTACCTAATTTAAACCTCAAATTCATGAGGTTTAGAAGGTATATGTTTAAAATTTCTTGACAAATTAATTTTTTTTTTTGTATGGGATGCAACAAGTAGGAAAATGTTGTACTCAATTTGTGTCAAGAAACAAAAATGTTAACAAATTACACTTAGTATAAATAGATAATGATTGTGAAGTTCCTTTTTGCAGAGCTTGGTGGAGTTGTGGAGGAACAACCATCGTTGGAAACTATTCATATTCTATGTTTCTTCTAGATACATGGACATTGGTAACATCAGTAAGTGTAAGCTTTATTGTTGTTCTTTATTACAGTCACAATTTAAATTGGTTTTTATTGTTTGTTTAAACTTTTGTTAGTTCTTTGCTTCTGTGCTTCTCTTTAGCTGTTGGTAATGTTGATGCAATTAGTTTTTTTTGTGGCTTATAATTTTTTAAATCCTTAACATTAGTGTTTTCGTCATTTTATTTTTGTCATATGAGTAATGTTGATGTAGAGTATTTTAGTAAAGATTGGTTTCAAATTGTCCTTTCAAGAATCTTTAATTGAACAAGTAATCAACCAAGCATACTTCTAATAATTATGAAGAACTGAAATAATGTCTTCATTGAAAATTTCCATCTCATAATCATGGAGAACTGAAATATTGTCTTCATTGAAAATAATTTCCATTGAAATAGCGTATCATCTGTAATTTTGTGTTACAAAATATATTTGTTTTTCAGATGCATGTATTTATGTACCTGGTTGTTACTGTTATGATAGTTCCCTTCTTACTACTATTTTATTCTTTGAGTTTCTTATGGATTTAATTCTTAAAGTTTATAAGTTTTTTTGTGTTTACTTGCATGTTCCTATAGAGTTCTTATGAAGTGCATGTATCATCTTTTCTTTATCTTATTATTTACATTATATGTTACAAGAAACATCAGAAGGTGACCATTTGTTTTCACGAAATTGTTTTTAGTTCCTCTACTAAAACTTCTCATATTGGATGAAGACGGAAAAGTGACAAACAAAACATTAAATGTTGTTTACAAGTCTGTGTTTTTTAATTTGTAACTTTTTTCATTCTCCAATGTTAATTTTTTTCCTTTAATTTCAATTATCGATTTATATTTATTATAATATGTTATTATAAGTATTAATTTTTTAAAAATCCCGCCGTGCATGACACCAGTATCAAAAACTAACTTGATAGTGCAGCTTGATTTATTTTTAAATTAGTTGGTATTGCTAACTTGATTTATCTTTGTGATATTTGGGGACTAGCTTGATTGTGCAACTCTGCTGTTGTGAAGTTCATCTATTCAAATTCTCGTAGTAGGATTTAACCATCCTTTCACCTAAACGACACTCTTTTGTTTTGTAGATGATCCACCCCCAAATCTCTCTTTCAACAGCTAAATTCAAGTTCGATCTGGATATCCATCAGTTGTTGTAAATGAGGAGGTAATCACGCAAAACTCGCACTAATCTTTTCGTCAATTTTGTGCGTTTTAATCCATATGAATTTACTGGATTTTGCATCTTACTATTGTAGTTACAAGCCTGAAGAAGGAACAACATTAAAAAAAAGTTGCATCAAAATCGACAACAGCAAGTTAAGGAACTATTTTACAAACTCGCAATTGCAGCGGTATTACTCAAGCTCCGGCACTCTACTTCATCACCTCTTATTCATCAACATTTGACCTGCCATATGAGGTCACCTCCGAGCGATTTCTTGGTTTTCAATGAAACCTTAATTTTGATTTTAGATTTGAATTCGTTTGCTTCATTGTAACTCCTTATTTTCGGAGTACAAATATTGTAGAGCTACTATTGTTGCTGAATTTGAGCTAATAATTTATTTTTAACTAATAATTTATTATTTTTTTAAATCTGCCCGTGTACTCTATTTGAACAATCCATGCTTTATTCATGGTCAGCTTTATATTGCATTGTCAAGGGTGAAAAGCAGGGATGGACTAAAACTTCTCATATTGGATGAAGACGGAAAAGTGACAAACAAAACATCAAATGTTGTTTATAAGTCTGTATTTTCAAGTTTATGAATTTTTTATATTATCGAAATTTCGTATTTTTCTTTAATTCCAATTATCGAATTATATTTATTATAATATTTAACTTATTGGATTTATCTTTTTTAAAACCACCGGTGTGTCGCACGGGTATCAAAGACTAGTATATATATAGTGTTGAGTTATAATACAAAGCGATATTTTTATAAGAAGAGTGAGAAGCAATAGTGTTATGCCACATGACAATTACTTCATTTAGACATTGAGGCAATAAAGTCATTTTACAATTATGTGTTTTTTTAGATTAATTAATATATTAATAGAAGGACTCAAAGTGCGTTTGGTTACAATCTGGTAACTGATTTTCAGCTATCCAGAGTTTATTATTTCATCCTTAATCATCGATGTCCAAGCAAAGTGATAGTCGTCTAATCGCAAGTAGCAGGTTTGATATCCTTGTGATCGCAATTAACAGCTTTCATCATCATGAATTCCTTGGTCGATCAAGATAATGGTATGTATGTTTTCTTCATGATTTCCAAGCAATTTGATATTTATAAACCCTAGATTACGCCACATTACCTAATTATATTCAATTCAAATCATGTATGTGTATAACGAGATGTTTACCACCCCGCGCGTTGCTGTGGGGTTGAATTTGTATACTAAACGAAAGTTAAAAAGTTAAATGGTATAAAACGTAAAAGTTTAAAAGTCTCGTGGTGAAAGTATAAAACTATAGAAGTATACTATAAGAGAAAGTAGAAAAGTTAAAAGTTTCGTTGCAAAATTAGAAGACAAAAAAAACTTAAAACAAAAAAAAAACTTTGAAAGTAAAGGGTTAAAAAGTTAAGAAGTATAAAATGTAAAAGTCTAAAAGTCTCGTGGTGAAAGTATAAAACTATAAAAATATACTAAGTTAAGGGGTATAACACGTAAAAGTCTAAAAGTCTCGTGGTGAAAGTATAAAACTATAAAAAAATAAACTAAAAACAAAAGTAGAAAAGTTAAAAGTTTCGTGGTCAAAGTAGAAGACAACAAAACTTAAAACAAAAAAAGACTTTAAAAGTTAAAGGGTTAAAAAGTTAAGGGGTATAAAACGTAAAAGTCTAAAAGTCTTGTAGTGAAAGTATAAAACTATAAAAATATACTAAGTTAAGGGGTATAACACGTAAAAGTCTAAAAGTCTCGTGGTGAAAGTATAAAATTATAAAAGTATACTAAAAACGAAAGTAGAAAAGTTAAAAGTTTCGTGGCCAAAGTAGAGGAAAACAAAACTTAAAACAAAACAAAAAAACTTTAAAAGTTAGAGAGTTTAAAAAGTTAAGGGGTATAAAACGTAAAAGTCTAAAAGTCTTGTAGTGAAAGTATAAAACTATAAAAATATACTAAAAATGAAAGTAAAAAAGTTAAAAATTTCGTGACCAAAGTAGAAGACAACAAAACTTAAAACAATTTTTTTTTTAAAAGTTAAAGGATACACAACGTAAGAGTATGAAACATATGTGACTAAACTATAAAAACCAAAAGTTTACTATTTCGTAAAAAAAAATTGTTTAAAAGTTTAAGGGGTAGAAAGCGTTAAAGTACCAAAGTGTTATGGCCAAACTTTGAAAAACAAAATATATACTATTCATCACCAATTTTTATTGTTATATAACAAGTTGCAGAGCCGCCCGCACGTTGCGGCGGGCCTGCAATGATAGTGTCGTTCAGTTTTATTTGATCGTGTGACCCGTCCGCGCTTTGTGGCGAAAGTATAAAACTATAAAAAAATATTGATTAAAGCCGAAAGCACTAAAAGTATACTTAAAAACAAAAGTAGAAAAGTTAAGGAGTATTAAACATAAAAGTCTAAAAGTTTCGTGGTGAAAGTATAAAACAATAAAAAATATATTAAAAAAACGAAAGTAGAAAATTTTAGGGGAATAAAACGTCAAAGTCTAAATGTCGTGTCGTCGAAGTATAAAACTATAGAAAAATATACTAAAAAAATAAAAGTAGGAAATATAAGGGTAACAAAACATCAAAAGTTAAAAGTTGTGTCCTCGAAGTATAAAAGTATAAAAAAAATCGTCGCCAAAGTCAAAAACACTAAAATTATACTAAAAATGAAAGTAGTCTAATAAAAAACGAAATTTAAAAAAAGAGTATAAAACGTAAAAGTCTAAAAGTCTCGTGGTGAAAGTATATGAAATTGCTTGAGCGCGTGGATCTTCTACTTAGTCGTATAGAAATCAATGTAAACGAGTAAAACACAGAGAGTAAATACAACTGAGACTTGTATTAACCACAGAGACCACAGAGTACACTTAGAGAAAGTTATGACACGGAAGCTCCTAATTCTATACAAGACGAACATATTTATAGGCTGAAAACACGACTGGCCGAACCTCAGGTTTGGCCAAGCTTCGGCGGCTCCGAACCTGGAGTTCGGCCAAGGTTCGGCCAGACCTAAACTTGCACGTTCCGTCTTGTTCTCGATACTTCACATGACGAACAGGAACCATGTATCAACAAACTCCCCCTCGGCATGTGCAGTATCATCTCCTCGTAACAAAACTTGTATCTTGTATCTTCAATCAAACTCTTCCTCGATCTAGACGAAGAATTCAATCTTGAATACTTGATATTGCAACGTGTGTAGTCTCTTTATCAACAATCTTCAGAAGACTTGAAGTTGTGATGTTCTCTTTCCACTTAGAAGCCTGCCAACATAAATAATCCTGGCGCAAAACGTCTCTTCGAGACTCCAAGATATCTTGATTTTGAAAATGATTTCGTATTCTGTGTTGATCAATCGAAAACAAATCAGAAACAAAATCTTTTTGGCTTTTAGAAACTTTATATCAAAACACACCTAAAATCTTTTTGATATTTTCTAATAATGAAAACTAAATGCAGTACAGAAACAGACACTATTTTTGTCTTTAGTGAGAAAGATCACAACTTGGGATCATATTGGTCATAACATGCTGAACTACACTTCAATTTCGATTATTGTAGCACATAAGCCATGCCAATTGCAGATATACTTTGTCCAACTTTAAACTCTGGCACAATCATACTCATAACATCTGGATATGTTAAAGTATTTATTAGATTTGCATTGACCAGTGTACCCCACACTATCAGACATACTCAGATATGCTTTGCTTATCACATTTTGTGATTTCACTTGTGATATTAATCACATAATGATTGTATTCATGATATAGTCAACTGTGTTCCATGCAAAAAGAAATAAGAACGTTAAATCGTCTACCTTAAGGTCGATCTTTCGATACGCAGATAAGGCCTCGGATTTAACAAAATAAGAAAATAAAACAAGTTGAAATTGTATAACTCAACAACAATCAGGTCGGTACTCCCATACACGCAGAGAAAGTCCGATGAGTTATACGAAACACCAAAGAAAATAAAGCAGAACGTCAAACGAACAACGATCAGGTCGGTCTTTCGACACGCAGAGAAAGTCCGATCGTTTGACAAAATAAAGAAAATCAAACAAGGTTAAATCTTTGCAAAATGAACACATGTATACACAGTGACTTCTCATTTTATTTTCTTGATATATCATGAGATATGCATCAAGATGTTGTCCACTAGGTCAAGCATCAGATTTAGTGTATATCACATTTGTATACTTTCTTATTTGCCGAGCCTACCTTACACATCGATCAAATGGTCTTATGGCTTTGTCATCTATTTTATCCATGAGTCAGACACTGTCAGCCAATGTACCATCATTTCCCATTCATGTCGGATACAATTTCTCATTTTTCAATGTTTTTGGCTTTTTCAAATTTCTCCCCCTAAAAATGACAACTCTATTTATAGATTTTCATTTTTACAATTTGAATAACAACACTATTTTTGTAGTTTTGCAAAAACAAACTCCCCCTCAGAATGAGATGGAGTGGAAAACAAAACAAAAATTGATCAACCAACACGAATACTTTGTAGTTTAGCTTTGTGAAAACAAAAATGATTTGAAAATTCAATTTAATTAGAACAGATATTTCATAATCAGCAATTATCCAATCACTGAAAAGTCTTCTTGAAACACCTGTTGACACAAAATAAATCATTAGTCGCTCTGGGATCGACCCGATGTAACATCGTCGGGTCGCCCGGTGTCTTCCACAAAGTCATTGTTGGCCTTGGAAACAACTTTTGGTTTCCAAATTTGTAAAATTTATCAATTTTTGATCAGAACCTGAATCAGACTCAACCGACGTACTTGAAAAAGCCATATTTGGGGACCATGGTTCATCAAAAATTTGACCTTTGTTATCCACATATTTGGCAGTTTTGTGGATATATGCAGTCGTCGGACAATCAGCAGCAAGATGTCCAGGTTGACGACATACATAACAAAGTCTTTCTCGAAAATTGTTTGAAAATGATTTTGATTTTGAAAAACCAGATGAATGCTCAGAATCAAAATTGTCAAAGAAATCATCAGAGGAATCATACCTAGGAGATGGACTCCTTGAAGATGACGATCTTCCAGAATAGTAAGTGAATTCCTTCTGAGATGGTGATTTCTTTGCACTCTTTGCTTTAGGAGCCTTGGCAACTTTCACCGGTTTCTTTGTTTGAATCAATTCTTCCTTCACAACAAACCCCACACCTTTGTGTTTGGAGCCTGAAACCTTTGAAATACTTGAGGAAGAACCCGAAGCTTCTCTCGCCTTAGCTTCACTAGTAAATTTGGCTTTGATATCCTTCAACCTGTTCTTCTCAACCAAAACTTTGTCTTCTTCAGTTGCAGATGAAGAACTTGACACAACCTTATCAAAAGCCTTCTCATTCTCCAACAAAACAGACTTTGACACAAATTTTGGAGCTTCACCCAAAGACTTTTCCTTCTTTTTGGACTTAGATTTATTCTTCTTGGGTGGAGTAGCAAACTTGGAATAATCATGCAATTCATCTTTTGGATCAATCTGAGCAGCAGTAACTTCAGTTAAATCCACTGGTTGAGGAACTAAGTGAACATCAGCCTTCTGAGAACTATCTGAACTCTGATCCTGCTTGTATAAGAAATTTAGCATTGTTGGTGATAAATTGCAATTCTTCACTTGCCGCTTTAACTCCAAAATCTCTAGTTTTAAATCATTGATCTTTTGTTGAGCGTCAAAAACTTCTTTCTGTGACTTGATGAATTTTGCATTGAGATCATCATATTCATAAGTTTGTAGCTTTCGGATCTCACATTCAGCAAATAATTCTTCAAGAACACTTTCTCTCTTTTTCTTGTAAATCTCAACATCCTTTGTCAAAACTTCATTTTTATCACGATAGAGAGTATTCTCATCTTGAAGCATAGAAATTTTGTTCTGAAGCTTTTCAACAGTACCAGCAGTTGTAGCAATAAGAGCAGTTGCTTCTTCATACTTTTTCTGAACCGGATAACTTTTCTCAAACAGATTCTCAAAATCTTGAGCTGCATCTAAAGCTTCTGCTTTTGCTTTCTCACACTCTTCAGCCAATGTTGCTTTCTCTTTTAAAACATCTTCATGAACATGAACCAACTCATAATACTTCTTTTGAAAATCTTCCAATTCTTGCTTTAACACCACTATTTCTTCAGTCGATATTTGACGACTTTGTTCAAAACTTGCAATCTCCTGAAGAAATTCCTTACATTTAAGACATTCAGTCTCTACAACCTTTGAACTCTCAGGAATTTTAGGTAATTCTTCTTGAACCATGGAAACACTTGAATAAGAATCAGAATCAGTTAAAATGCTATCATCATCAATATGACGAACAGTCAAAGCAATTGCAGGTTTAGACTGATTCTTTGTAACTTCAGTATCTGCATTCCATGCAAACTCACTTGAATGTGAAAACGTATTGGTCCAATCATGAACAAGATTAGCAGATTTCATCTCAACCTTCTCAACGTTATTTGATGGATGATAAACTAAATGTGCATGTTGACCAGTCTTCAATTTATGATCTGCAGAACTTGGACATTCTCGAGCAAAATGACCATAATTTGAGCATTTATAACATTTCACCTTCGATTTATCCAAACCAATTTTACCCTCCTGATTCAATCTCTTCTTCCCAGTTCTGTTGAAAAATTTCTTCGTTCGTCGAACCAGCATTGCATACTGCCAATTTAGATCCATTTCCTCCAAATGATCATAATCAATCTGATCATAATCTTCATTTGCTAACTCAGCATTACTCACAGCACCAGTGATAACACCAAAATACGAAGATACCAAAGCAGACATTAATGCATTATAATCATCGATAGTTTGAGCAGACAATGCAGTTTGATTTGAAGAACTCGGAACAGACACAGTACAACCAGCAGAAGAATAACTTGAAGATTCAGATTTACCTGCTAGGAATGCTGTTGGGGGTGCAGAATTAAGAATATTCGATTTCCCAGCATTCATTGTAGAATCATTTTCACCATGATACACTGCAGGATTCTGAATTTGTGTAGGAAGAGACTTGTTCACCATCAATTCCATATCCCTAGCCTGAATTCTTTGAACTAAATCATTGAAAGACAATCCTTGAAAATCCTTGTCATGAGTAATCATCATAACATAATTCTCCCATTTTTCAGGTAGAGCTTCCAAAATCTTCTCTTTCATATCAGCTTCGTCTTTAGTAAGATTCACCAAGCGCATTTCACTCATCAGATGAGCAAATCTCGCAATCAGATTGGGAATCGTTTCATTCTGATAATGTTTAAAGCTGTCAAACTCTTTCTTCAAAACCTTTTGTCGACTTTTCTTGTACTGGTCATTGCCTTCACATCTTTTCTCTAAAGCATCCCATAGACTCTTCGATGTGTAGTTACCAGCAAATTGATGAAGTAACTCTTTAGGCAATGCCATCGTTAAAGTACCATAAGCCTTTTTCTCAGCTTGATAAGCTTTCTTTTGTTCAGAAGACATTTTTCTTTGAAGTATAGGTTCACCAGTTTCATCTTTAGGGTAAATATATTGCTCAGTGAACGCTAACCACCTATCAATGTCATTTGTATCGACATATGCTTCAAACCGTTTAACCCAACTATGATAATCTTCCAACTTTAGCAATTTGGGAACTTTCTGACTTGTTCCAATTTCATTATCATAGTTCATCATCGTTTGCATAGTCGCTTGAACTGAATTTTGAATAGCCGCGAACGCTTGAAAATCAGACATTTTCGAAAACTAGATTACTGTTCACTCCGAACCTCGTCCGAACTTAATATACCCTCCGAACTTCCTCCGAACGTGGTCCGAACTCAGAAACACAGTCCGAACTCTCTCCGATCTCTCACCGAACCCTGTTAACTCCGAAACCCTCCGAACTTTGTCCGAACTCTCACCGAACGAACAATATGGTCCGAACGCTCACCGAACAACCTCCGAACGAACTCCGAACTACAGAAGATACTCCGAACGAACTCCGAACTAGGAGTTCGGAGCGGTTATGCCGAGCGTACTCCGAACCTGGAGTGCGGAGCAGTTACGCCGAACGAGGAGTTCGGCCAAACACGGAATTTCGGAAAAAGTTGGAAAAACTCACTGAAATCGACACCTCTCGAGCTGTAAACACTCAATCAACTGAAAACGAACAAACACAAACATTTTGGACGTGAATCATGATGCTCTGAACGAGAATTTCGAGAAATGAAGATGAAAAACGAGTTTTGAAAGTCAAAAACGTGAATTTGAACTCGATAACTCGAAAAAAACACTGATCTCCGACTAGTAGAACAAACCAAATGCTCTGATACCACTTGAAATTGCTTGAGCGCGTGGATCTTCTACTTAGTCGTATAGAAATCAATGTAAACGAGTAAAACACAGAGAGTAAATACAACTGAGACTTGTATTAACCACAGAGACCACAGAGTACACTTAGAGAAAGTTATGACACGGAAGCTCCTAATTCTATACAAGACGAACATATTTATAGGCTGAAAACACGACTGGCCGAACCTCAGGTTCGGCCAAGCTTCGGCGACTCCGAACCTGGAGTTCGGCCAAGGTTCGGCCAGACCTAAACTTGCACGTTCCGTCTTGTTCTCGATACTTCACATGACGAACGGGAACCATGTATCAACAGTATACAACTATAAAAGTATACTGAAACGAAAGTTAAAAGTTTCGTGGCCAAAGTAGAAGACCACAAAACTTAAAACAAAATAAAACATTTAAAAGTTAAGGGGTAGAAAACGTAAAGTATAAAACATATGTGGCTAAAATATGAAAACTAAAATTTACTATTCTTATTAAAAAATAATAATAAACCCAAAACATAAAACTTTCAGGGTATAGAAATTATACTAAAAATGAAAGTAGTCTAATAAAAAACGAAATTTTAAAAAAGAGTATAAAACGTAAAAGTCTAAAAGTCTCGTGGTGAAAGTATACAACTATAAAAGTATACTGAAAACGAAAGTTAAAAGTTTCGTGGCCAAAGTAGAAGACCACAAAACTTAAAACAAAATAAAACATTTAAAAGTTAAGGGGTAGAAAACGTAAAGTATAAAACATATGTGACTAAAATATGAAAACTAAAATTTACTATTCTTATTAAAAAATAAAAATAAACCCAAAACATAAAACTTTCAGGGTATAGAAAATGTTAAAGTGTTCAACTATCATGCCTAAACTATGAAAAGTTATTCTTCCTAATTTCTATTTGTGAATATGACAAAGTAGAAAGAAAAAAAAAACAAACTTTAAAACATAAAGTGTATAAAATGTAAAAATGTAAAACTAATGTGACACAAATAAGAAACTAATAAAATGCACTTTCACCACGAGACTTTTAGACTTTTACGTTTTATACTCCTTAACTTTTTAACCCTCTAACTTATAAAGTTTTTATTTTTGTTTTAAGTTTTTTTGTATTCTACTTTTGCCACGAAACTTTTAACTTTATTACTTTCGCTTTTAGTATACTTCTATAGTTTTACAATTTCACCACCAGACTTTTAAACTGTTACGTTTTAGACCACTTAACTTTTTGACTTTCGTTCAGTATAGAAATTCAACCCCGCAGTAACGCGCGGGGTGGTAAACAACTCTTTATTAGTATGCATCATTAGTTGTATACAAGCATACCCGAATTAGAAGAGTTTCTAGTGTTCTTAAGTTTTTATATAGATTTTTTAGTGATTTCATTTCTGGATGGTATTTTAATTTTCTTTTTATGTACAATAGATATATGTATACAGTGAGCACCATATTTTACGAAATGTTCGTGTTGCGTTAGTAGGAAGTAGTTGGATGTATGAATATGCATACAAGCATAACCATATTACAAAACATTTGTGTTGTGCGAGGAGTCTTTTGTTAGGAAGTAATTACATATTTAAGTATTTAAACGCTTACATGATTTTGTTACAGGATATGTTGGTATGTTAGGTATCTGTATGACTTCCTGTTGTATGTATATTGTACATGTGATTTAGGCTTGGCAATGTGTTTCATTTTTTTATTATTATTTTTTAAATTGCTTGAGCGTGTAGATCTTCTACTTAGTCTTAATGAAATCAATGTAAACAAGTAAAACACAGAGAGTAAATACAAATAACTTGTATTAACCACAGAGATGACCACAAAGTACACATAGAAGATATGACTCCGAAGCTCTACAATTCTATACAAGATGATGTATTTATACAAGCTGAAATACGATTGGCCGAACCTCAAGTTCGGCCACACGATCGGAGCTGTCCGAACTCCAGGTTCGCTGGGAGTTCGGACCTCAGCCATATTATGAGATCCGTCTTGCATTCGATACTTCACATGACGAACAAGGACCATGTATCAACAAACTCCCCATCGGCATGTGCAGTATCATCTCCTCTATCCAAAGTTGTATCTTGTATCTTCAATCAAACTCTTCCTCGATCTTGACGATAAGTTCAATCTTGAATACTTGATATTGCATCGAGTGTAATCTCTTTATCAACAAACTTCAGAAGACTTGAAGTTGTGATACTCTCTTCCCACTTAGAAACCTGCCAACATAAATAATCTTGGTACAAAATGTCTCTTCGAGACTCCAAGATATTTTGATTTTGGAAAGTAATTTTGTATTTCATGTTGATCAATCGAAAACAAATAAGAAACAAAATCTTTTTGGCTTCTGGAAATTCTATATCAAAACACACCTAAAATCTTTTTGGTATTTTTCTGATAAGAAAAGTAAAGGCATTACAGAATTAGACACTATTTTTGTCTTTTGTGAGAAAGATCACAACTTGGGATCATATTGATCATGACACGATGAACTACATTTCAATTTCAGTTATTAAAGCATATAAGCCATGTTGATTGCAGATATAATTTGTCCTACTTTAAACTCTGACAGAATCATACTCATAACATTTGGATATCTTAAGGTATTGATTAGATTTGCATTGACCAGTGTACCCCACACTATCAGACATACTCAGATATGCTTTTGTTTATCACATTTTGTGATCTCATTTGTGATTTTAATCACATAATGATTGTAACCATGATATAGTCAACTGTGTTCCATGCAAAAAGAAATAAGAACGTTAAATCGTCTACCTTAAGGTCGATCTTTCGATACGCAGATAAGGCCTCGGATTTAACAAAATAAGAAAATAAAACAAGTTGAAGTTGTATAACTCAACAACAATCAGGTCGGTACTCCCGTACACGCAAAGAAAGTCCGATGAGTTATACGAAACACCAAATAAAATAAAGCAGAACGTTAAACGAACAACGATCAAGTCTGTCTTTCGACACGCAGAGAAAGTCCGATCGTTTGACAAAATAAAGAAAATCAAACAAGTTTAAATCTTTGCAAAATGAACACATGTATACACAGTGACTTTTCACTTTTCTTTTCACATATCTTTATCTTGATATATCATGAGATATGTATTAAGATGTTGTCCACTAGGTCAAGCATCAGATTTAGTGTATATCACATTTGTATACTTTCTGATTTGCCGAGCCTACCTTGCACATCAATCAAATGGTCTTATGGCTTTTTCACTTACTTTATCCATGAGTCAGACACTATCAGCCAATGTACCATCATTTCCCAAACTTGTCGGATACAATTTCTCATTTTTCAATGTTTTTGGCATTTTGCATTTTCAATGTTTTTGTCTTTTACAAAATTTCTCCCCCTAAAAATGACAACTCTATTTATAGATTATCGTTTTTACGATTTGAAAAACGACACACTATTTTTGTATTTTTGCAAAAACAAACTCCCCCTCAGAATGAAACGGAGTGAAAAACAAGAAAAATTGATCAACCAACACGAATACTAACAGTTTAACATTTTGAAAACAAAATTGATTTTGAAATTCAATTTAATTAGAACAGATATTTCACAATCAGCAATTTTCCAATCACCGAAAGGTCTTCCTGAAACACCTGCTTGACACCAAATAAAACATTAGTCTCTTTGGGATCGACCCGAATCAACAGCGTTGGGTCGCCCGGTGTCTTCCACAAAGTCCTTGTTGGCCTTGGAAACAACTTTTGGTTTCCAAATTTGTAAAAGTTTTAATTTTTGATCGGAACCTGAATCAGATTCAACCGACATACTCGATTTAGACCAAGACGATTTACGAGTTGATTTAATCTTTGGGAACCAAGGTTCATCAAAAATGTGACCTTTGTTATCCACATATTTGGCAGTGTTGTGGATATATGCAGTCGTCGGACGATCAACAGCAAGATGTCCCGGTTGACGACATACATAACAAGGTCTTTCTCTAAAATTGTTCGAAAATTGTTTTGATTTTTGAGAATCAGATGAATGTTCAGAATGAAAGTTATCAAAGAAAGCATCAGAAGAATCATACCTAGGAGATGGACTCCTTGAAGATGAAGATCTTCCAGAATAATAAGAAAATTCCTTCTGAGATGGTGATTTCTTTGCAACTTTTGCTTTAGAAACCTTTTCAGCCTTCACTGATTTCTTAGCTTGAACCGGTGCTTCTTGCACTTCGTAACCCAAACCTTTATGCTTGAATCCTTGAA
This sequence comes from Deinandra increscens subsp. villosa, assembly GCA_039602395.1. Lineage (NCBI taxonomy): Eukaryota > Viridiplantae > Streptophyta > Magnoliopsida > Asterales > Asteraceae > Deinandra > Deinandra increscens. The sequence continues at coordinate 49,457,426 of JBCNJP010000007.1, read as the reverse complement.
TCTTTGAAGAACTGGACGAAGAACACGAAGCAACTCTTGACTTAGCGTCACTAGTAAATTTATCTTTGATATCTTTCAGCTTGTTCTTCTGAATCAACACTTTTTCTTCTTCGGTTGCAGATGAAGAACTTGAAACAACCTTATCAAAAATCTTTTCATTTTCCAGAAGCATAGACTTTGAAACAAATTTTGGAGCTTCACCCAAAGACTTCTCTTTCTTCTTAGATTGAGACTTGTTCTTCTTGGGTGGAATAGCAAATTTGAATAATCATGTCCTTCAGCCTTAGGATCAAGCGGAGCAGAAGTAACTTCAATTAAATCCACTGGTTGAGGAACCAAGTGAATATCATCCTTCGTAGAACTCTCTGAACTATGATCCTGCTTGTACAAGAAATTTAGCAATGTTGGTGACAAATTGCAATCTTCACTTGTCTTTTTAACTCCAAAATTTCCAATTTCAACTCATTGATCTGTTGTTGAGCCTCAAACACCTCCTTTTGTGACTTGATAAATTTTGCATTGAGATCATCATATTTATAAGTTTGTAACTTCCTGATCTCACATTCTGCAAACAGTTCTTGAAGAACACTTTCTCTCTTCTGTTTATAGATCTTAACATCCTTAGTTAATACTTCATTCTTGTCTCGGTACAGAACATTCTCATCTTGAAGCATAGAGATCTTATTTTGCAATTTTTCAACAATAACAGCAGTTGTAGCAATAAGAGCAGTAGCTTCTTCATATTTTTGCTAACTTTTCTCAAACAGATTTTCAAAATCTTGAGCTGCGTCTAAAGCTTCAGCTTTAGCTTCCGCACACTCTTCAGCCAATTGAGCATTTTCTTTCAAAACATCATCATGAACATGAACTAATTCATAATACTTCTTTTGAAAATCTTCCACCTCTTTCTTGAGCACCACAATTTCTTCAGTTGATAGTTGACATCTTTGTTCAAAACCTGCAACCTGCTGAAGCAATCTTTTACATTTAAGACATTCAAACTCGTCAACCTTTGAACTTGTAGAAACTTTAGGTAATGCTTCTTGAACCAAAGATATACTTGAAGAAGAATCAGACTTAGTTAAAAAGCTGTCATCATCAGCATGTTGAGCAGTTAAAGCAATGGAGATTGGAGTATGATTCTTTTTAGCTGCTGAATCTACATTCCAAGCAAATTCATTTGAATGCACAAATGTATCAGTCCAATCATGAGCAAGAGTAGCATATTTTTGCTCAACCTTTTCAGCTTTATTTGATGGATGAAAAACTAAATGTGCATGCTGACCAGTCTTCAATTTACTATCCGCAGAACTTGGACATTCTCGAGAAAAGTGACCATAAACTGAACACTTATAACATTTCACCTTAGACTTATCCAAACCAATCTTCCCTTCCTGATTCAGTCTCTTCTTACCAGTTCTATTGAAAAATTTCCTTGTTCTACGAACCAACATTGCATATTGCCAATTTAGATCCATTTCCTCCAAATGATCATAATCAATCTGATCATAATCTTCATTTGCTAACTCAGCATTACTTACAGAACTAGTGATAACACCAAAGTATGAAGATACTAATGCAGACATCAACGCATTATAATCATCGACAGTTTGAACAGACAATGCACTTTGAGTCGAAGAACTTGGAATTGACACAGTACAACCAGCAGAAGAATAACTTGGAATTTCAGATTTACCTGCCAGAAATGCTGTAGGAGGAGCAGAACTAAGAATATTAGACTTCCCAGCATTCATTGTAGAATCATTTTCACCATGATATACCGCAGGATTCTGAATTTGTGTAGGAAGTAATTTGTTCACCATTAACTCCATATCTCTAGCCTGTATTCTTTGAACCAAATCATTGAAAGACAATCCTGAAAAATCCTTGTCGTGAGTAATCATCATCACATAATTCTCCCATTTTTCAGGCAACGCTTCCAAGATCTTTTCTTTAATATCAGCTTCTTCTTTAGTAAGATTCACCAAACGCATTTCACTCATCAGATGAGCGAATCTTGCAATCAGATTGGGAATCGTTTCATTTTGATAATGCTTAAAACTATCAAACTCTTTCTTCAAAACCTTTTGTCGACTTTTCTTGTATTGGTCATTTCCTTCACATCGTTTTTCTAAAGCATCCCATAGACTTTTTGATGTGTAGTTACCAGCAAATTGATGAAGTAACTCTTTAGGCAATGCCATCGTTAAAGTACCATACGCCTTTTTCTCAGCTTGATAAGCTTTCTTTTGTTCAGATGGCATTTTTCTTTGAAGAATAGGTTCACCAGCTTCATCTTTAGGGTAAACATATTGCTCAGTGAAAGATAACAACATATCAATGTCATTTGTATCGACAAACGCTTCAAACCGTTTAACCCAACTATGATAATCTTCCAATTTTAGCAATTTGGGAACTTTCTGACTTGTTCCGATTTCATTATCATAGTTTATCATTGTTTGCATCGTAGCTTGAACCGAATTTTGAATTGCAGCGAACGCTTGAAAATCGGACATTTTCGAAAAACTGGTTGTTCACTCCGAACCTCGTCCGAACCTCCTCTGAACTTAGTCCGAACTTAGCTACGCCGAACTCTCTCCGAATCTAACCTTCGGACGAGCAAAAACCAAACAACTCCGAACAATCACCGAACTCTATTCGAACGTTGACCGATCCCTCACCGAACTCTCACCGAACCACGATAAAGAACGAACGTTGTCCGAACCTCGAGTTCGGAGCGGTTATGCCGAACTTGTCAGAACCTCAACCGAGACAGATTTCTCTCGACGTTATTTTCTCGATTTTCAACATTTTTTACTGGAATTTTCGACAGGAATTCAAGCAAACTTGATAGAAACAACTCAGGAATGAATTTTGAATGAAAAGCACACTCGAAACAATCAAACGAACTCAAAAATGATTGACATTTTCGCAAAAACGTGAATTTGAACTCAAAACTCAGAGAAACACTGATTTCCGACTAGTAGAGCAAACCAAATGCTCTGATACCACATGAAATTGCTTGAGCGTGAAGATCTTCTACTTAGTCGTAATGAAATCAATATAAACAAATAAAACACAATAGAGTAAATACAAATGACTTGTATTAACCACAGAGATGACCACAAAGTACACAGAGAAGATATGACTCCGAAGCTCTACAATTCTATACAAGATGATATATTTATACAAGCTGAAATACTCCAGGTTCGCTGGGATTTCGGACCTCAGCTATATTATGAGATCCGTCTTGCATTCGATACTTCACATGATGAACAAGGACCATGTATCAATAATTTTTTACTGTATGTATAGATGTATTCAATCTGAACCTGCAAACATAATGATCAAGTTTTTCTTATATCAAGGCATATTAGTGTGTTATGTCTTTCTATGAGAATATGTTTGTATATATTTTTTACATGTCTATGTGTCAGTATTCATATATTTTCTTATATTTATTATTGTTTTAGGTTTGGATGTGTTTTCATTGATGATTTGTTGATGCATGTAAATTATGTCAGATAGTTAATCTTTGATCTTTTTTATAGACCTTTCAGCTTATACGGAGGTAGGTGTTGAACGATTTTCTCCACGGTTTGGATGTGTTTTCATTGATGATTTGTTCAAGATTTATGCAATAAAGGATTTTGAACAGCCTTGTTCTTCCTTATACCAAGTTCTTTACATTTATATCTCTTATTAATCTACAGGATTGTGTTATATATTTTGTAATCCTGTATTTTAGTTAATCTTTTTCTCCTAGGTACCCCATTTACGTATGGTGTGTTAGGATTATGGTGTTGTCCATTGCATTACAAGATTATGATGTTGTTCATTGCGTTACAATTATGTGTTTGGATTTTGATATAGTTTTTTTCCCTGCATTATTAATCTTTTAAATGGTTATGCATCGTTTCTTTTGGCATCATACGAGTGAACACTCCATGTTTTACATTTTTTTTCTTTTTTAACAGAATGTATGTATTGTTTGGCAGGTTAGGTTTCGGAAGGATGATGTTTCTACATACTTAAGGTATCCGACGTGTTAGAGTTTCCCAAGGCAATACCGATGACGATGCAAGTACATACGGTCATAACGACCATGAGTCTTCACATTTTCAAGAAACATAATTTTTTTTTCTATTATGTTGAAGTGTTAGTTATTTGGTTTTTACAAGTTATAGTACATTTTGGTTATCTTGCGGTTTCAATGTACCTGAATACCCACTACGTCAAAATTCACCTTTGGCCACGGAAAAAAACTGTGACCAAAGGTGTTTGGTCACGTTTTTTTTTTCATTCCAATCGACACTAAAGGTCCGTCACCTTATGTACCCTACGGCCACATTACAATATCAGTGGCTGAAGCCACCTAGAAGCGTGGCTAAAGGGTACCAATATTTGTTGTTGTAATCAAACAATTCTTCCGAAGAGCGTGGCCAAAGGGTCCCAACGGCCACATGAGTTTGTTTAACGTGGCCTTTGGTATTATATGGTCACGTATATTTGTGTTTTAGCCACATATGTTATAAAAAACGTGGCCAAATGGGTTGCTGAAATTATAATTTTTGTCCCAATACGCATGGCCAAAGGGTGGCAACCGCCACGTTAAAATATGAATAGCGTGGCCTTTCGTATTATATGGACACGTATATTTGTGTTATAGCCACATATGATATGAAAAAACGTGACCAAATGCGTTGCTGAAATCATACATTTTGTCCCAAAACGCGTGGCCAAAGGGTGGCAACGACTACATTAAAATATAAAAAGCGTGGCCTTTGGTATTATATGGTCACGTATATTTGTGTTTTAGCCACATATATTTGAAAAAAAGAAGTGGCCAAAGGGTAGTTGAATCGGATATTTTGTTCCAATACGCATGGCCAAATGGTGGCAACGGCCACGTTAATATATAAAAAGTGTGGCCTTTGGTATTATATGGTCACGTATATTTGTGTTTTAGCCACATATATTTGAAAAAAAAGTGGCCAAAGGGTAGTTAAAATCATACATTTTGTTCCAATATGCGTGGCCAAAGGGTGGCAACGGCCACGTTAAAATATAAAAAGCGTGGCCTTTGGTATTATATGGTCACGTATATTTGTGTTTTAGCCACATATATTTGAAAAAAAAAAGTGGCCAAATGGTAGTTGAAATCAAATATTTTGTCCCAATACGCGTTGCCAAAGGGTTGCAACGGCCACGTTAAAATATAAAAAGTGTGGCCTTTAGTATTATATGGTCACGTATATTTGTGTTTTAGCCACATATATTTGGAAAAAAAGTGGCCAAAGGGTAGTTGAAATCAGATATTTTGTCCCAATACGCGTGGCCAAAGGGTGGCAATGGCCACGATAAAATATAAAAAGTGTGGCCTCTGGTATTATATGGTCACGTATATTGGTGTTTTAGCAACATATATTTGAGAAGAAGAAAAAGTGATCAAAAGGTTGTTGAATTCAGATGAGTCCTTGCTATACGCGTGGCCAATTTAAAAGCTATAACAAATTATTAATTACAAATCAAATAAAATTCAATTACAAGTCAAATACAAATGAAATACAAATAAAAAATTAAAGAAAATTACACTGCATACAAGCATTATTCTTAATTGAATTTTCAATCCGGGAGCCAACAATACTACCACGTGGTCTTCATCTTCAACTGTCCAGATTTGAGTTTAATTAGGACCATTTTTTCTTGTATTCCTTCCTATACCAAAACATATAATTAATAATTAGGTTATGGAAATTGATCATAATATATATAGCAATTTTGAAATTCTTACCACCATGATAGATATGGACTGAGGAGTGCCATTTTATTGCAAGTAGTATGGGTCATCAGGTCCTACATTTCAATTGATTTCCAGATGAACATTAGATATCCAGATGAACTTAAAACATCCGGATGAACATCACATTAAGTTCCGGATCAACTTCAAAGTCAGTTGAACTTTATTTGGTACATATCTCACCATTTGTTCCAACAATCCCTAGCTAGCCCAAGTGTTTGAGGTACCAAATAACATTTAAAATGGGACTACATGACAATACCAAACAGATTACTATGAAACTATAGAACGGAATGAAACTTGACTGGCAAATATTTAGCTTTTTCTTTTCAACCGCTTCAGACGAGGTTGATCGACCACCGATTTCACGCCCTACAGTTCAGTTAATTACTTTATGTAAATGAGCAATCAAACCGATAATGAGTTTGACAAATACTAACCGTTGTGTGTATGTCAGCATGATTAGTGCTGTGGCTAGATCCAACAAAAATCTCCTTAGAATTTACCTAGAACAATCTTTTTGAAGAGAGCAGAATAATGACGCGGGCCTATCATGAAAGTATTTATTCTGTTTTTTTAATCTAACATAAGTTGTTCCAGTTTTATTCATACAGATTATGTATATACTCTATTTTTTCATATTAACATACATTTTCAATGAATCATAGCAGAGTTCCATTTAACTCATAACTTTGTTCTTACATGAAGTATATATTCTTATGTACCAGGAACTTGCATCTATTTGTGTTCTTCAGGAACAAGAGTTCATCCGGATTGTGTTCTTCATGAACAAGAGTATATGTTATTATAAGGTACTTGAGAATAGTATGATTAACGTGTGATGTAAAGAATCTACGTTTGTAGATGCCGGAGCATTAAGTTGTTGGGGGTAACGGTGTTCCAAGTGCAAATAGATGAGCTATAAGTAGATCAAGTTTTTTATCCGATTCTTCAATCTTCAGGAAGAGGGCCTTAACTTGTTCATTTTTTTTCATCCCTAAGAAGTCTCTCCTCTTTAAGTTCGAACTCAAGTTTTTCCAATTGACCATCAGTGTTGTTAGATCGATCCTTGAATTTTGTACAATTAACAGATTGTAGTTAGATGCTTTTTAATAAAGTACATAAATAGGAAATCATGCATACCCTATTGATTCATTATCTCTTAATTAGTTCTTAATTATTAATATATCACATAAAGACCCTATTGATTAATTATTTGATATGTTATACACAAATTAAAGACATCTAAAGGGAAGAGCAGAACACATCATGTCTTCAGTGGATATAAACAAACAATTCACCATTTCTAGCAAAGTAGCAGATGCATGACATCAACATTCTTCTATTCTTCTACAGGGGATTTAAACTACAATTTCTTTATTTTGTACCCCTCTAACATGAACCTACAAAAAATGTTGGAAACATTCCTATATATGTCCTCTAGGATCATTTCCTAGCTAGTAATGACCAGAGTAACATAAATTAGTTCTTAGTTATTAATATATCACATAAAGACCCTATTGATTAATTATTTGATATTTTATACACAAATTAAAGACATCTAAAGGGAAGAGCGGAACACATCATGTCTTCAGTGGATATAAACAAACAGTTCACCATTTCTAGCAGTGTACATAAAGAAGAAAGGAGGTTCACCAGTAACATGAATCTACAAACATGTGCATATGCTTGACCTCAACATTCCTAGCATATAAATAACTAATTTAGCATGCTCCCACAGTCATTTAAGAAGGTAAATAACTAATTTAGCATAAAATGAATGGGTTGAAATGAATGGAGAGGATTTCTGCAATATATACCCCTTCCAAATTAATTCTGTATGAAACGAAATTTTATCGATCTGTAACTGTAACTGTACACAAATACAGGAATCCCAAGTTAAACGTGTATCAATAATAAACAAAACAAACAATTTTATGAAAACAGATTGTAATTAATGAAAATGAAACGGAATAACTTGACTATTACCGTTTTCTGGACTGATTGGTCTCCCAAATCACATGGAACTTCTGAAGAATCGCTAGCGTTGTCTGTTGAAGCTATTCGTTGTTGAAGCTCCATGGAAGATGTGAATGATATGGATGAGAAAGAAGACCTGGTTATTCGTTGGAGGCGTTTAACTGGAAATTTTCTGATAAAGTGAGAGGGAAAAGTATATGATGAATCGATAATAAGTAAATTTAGTTCGAAATTTTGGGTGTAATTTGAACTAATGGTGGGAATTCAAATATTTTGGTGAAAATTTTTAATTAAAAGGGGGGGGGGGGATTGTTCAAACTGATAATAAAACCCAAAGTTAATATAAACAATATGTATATTAAACATAATTAAACCTAAAATTAAACATAAACATTATTAATTAATTAATTAAATGTCTCCACGTGGCTCTTTCGGCGGGTTCTTCTTCAAGATGAACTTCATCATCCAGTTCGTAAAAGTCTTCAAGTCACTCTTCTTGTGGGTTTGCAGGTTCTTCTTCAAGATGAGTTTCATCCTCTTGAGGTGTTGAAATAATGAGACTGTGAAATTGTACGAGTACATCAATTACGGTTGACAAAAACAATGATCCTTTAAGCAGATCTGGATGACGATCGGAGTTAAAAGCCCTAACAAAATTATGTTTTAATATTAATATTATTATTTTTATTTAGATATAATAAACAAGATTTTAATAACACGTGCTTTGTGGCCGTGATAACGCAACTACAAAAAGCGGTGACATTACTAAAACACAACTCAAAAATGAAAATGATAAATTACTATGCAATTCAGAACAAAAAATACGAAAAGACCGCCATGTTGCGAATTTCTCATGTATAATAATTTTGTTTCAAAAAATAATAAACGATGTCCAATTAGGATGGTGAGGAGCAATTAGGACCAACCAGACTAATGAGGACTAAATACCTACAATTAGCGTCATTTAGGATACTTTAGTGAAGACCAGTTATGGTCAATTAATATGGTCAATGAATACGAATTAGGACCAATTCAATGAGAAGGCCGATTATGCTCATAGGACCGATAAGGACGGAGCATGAAGGAAGTGACTAATGAGGATCGATGATCAAGTATGACCAATTAGGACTAATTGGGGTTAATTAGTTTGAATGAGGACCAATGATACCAATAAGGGTAAATCAGGGTTAGTGATGGTCGATTAAGACCAATTAGGTTCAATTAGGGTCAATGAGGACCCATTAGGACCAATAATGGTCGAATATGCTCGATTAATGAGGATCGATGATCAAGTATGACCAATTAGGACTAATTAGGGCCAATTAGTTTGAATAAGGACCAATGATACCAATAAGGGTAAATCAGGGTTAGTGATGGTCGATTAAGACCAATTAGGTTCAATTAGGGTCAATGAGGACCCATTAGGACCAATGATGGTCGAATATGCTCGATTAGGACCAATAAGGATGAACTATGACTTATTAGGGCCAATTAGGACCAATGAGGGCCAATTAGACAGAATAAGTACCAATATGGCTCAATTCAGGTTAATGAGGAGCAATTTGCACAGTTTGGACCAATAAGGACCAATTAGTGTCAGTTAGCCTCAATAAGGACCAACTAGACTCATCGAGGACCATTTACTTTGAAGTACAACCAATTTGAGTCAACTAGGCCTAATTGACCCCAACTAATTATAATTGGTCCGAAATGAGCCTAATTTGTCGTAATTGACCGTAAGTGATCTTCATTGAACCTAACCGAGCCTAATAGACTATAATTGACCTTCATTGGCCCTAATTCATCACTGGCCCTCATTGGTTACTCATTTGTCATAAATGACCTTGATTAACCTTAATTCAGTCTACTGGTCCTCATTGAGCGTAATTGGCCCTCAATCGGCCTAATAGACCCTAATTAGTCATATTTGGTCCTCATAAGGCGTCATTGAGCAAAATCGACCCTCGTTACTGGTCTTCATCATTGACCCTAATTGATCCTCATTGACCCAAATTGACCCCAATTTACCCTAATTGGGCATCGTGGCTTCGTTGGTCCTAATTGGTCCTACTTTATCTTCATTTGTCCTAATCGGTCCTAATCGACCCTAAGTGATGTGGATTCAATTAAAATAAATTAATAATATTATTCTAAACCAAATTAAATTATCAAAAATTTCCCCCATCCCAATTTCAATCACTGTTGGCAAACTCCAATAACTTCCCCTGTTTCAATTCTTAGGGTTCATTGTTATCCAGAATAACTGCCGTTAGTATAAAACTGCATTTTCGAAAGACAGTTACCCTATATTTTCTCTCCAGGTTTCTAATTGGCGATTTAAACCTAAACCTTACTCTCTAATTTCTCACAAATGGCACCCAAATTGAATCGAAAGGCTGAATCAAAGCCTACTCAACTGTTCTTCGCCGAACACAATGTTGTAGCATACTTCGAGAAGTCTGATAAGTCAAAGCTATTTGATGAAATGAACGATTTCCTCGAGAAATCCAACACTCAATTTTCTTTAACTATAAATCCTGCAATATGCAAGCAGAGAATTGCTGAATTTTGGGACTCGGCCGAAAAATCTGTTGATAGCAACGGGGTTGGTAAAATTGACTCTAGAGTCAATGGGAATGAGATTAGTTTGACTGAATAAATGATCCGGAAGCATCTGAAATTCAATGATGCAGGAGGTGATCCTGATTACAACTCTGAATTGTACTTGAAGACGTACGAAGCAATTGGGTATGGGGGTGACTTAACTTGTGGGACCATCAAAAAGGGACAACTACCCTATGTTTGGCGATATCTTGCTCATACCATTCTCCATTGCCTATCTTACAAGAAAACTGCGTGGGATGAACTTGCTGCACCTCAATCATCCGCTTTTCATGGATTGGTAAATGGGCTCAACTTTAACTTTTCAAAAATGATATTTGATGGAATGCTGGAAAATCTAAAACCTAAAAGGATCTTTTACATGTACCCCAGATTCATCCAACATATTCTCAATTGTGAATTTCCAAATCTGCAAATCTCTGATCAACATCTTGAACTAAAATCTTTTACAAGTAAAACATTTTCTAACATGCAAGTGAACAAAACTGTTTTTCTTGGAAAAGACACATCACACCCAATTCCTAAGGCCAGGACTGCTCCTAAGCAGACTGCTCCTGAGCAGACTGCTCCTGAGCAAACTGCTCCTGGTGACAACATTGTTACACGAACAAGTGTTGAGCCCACACCAGACCGACCATCCTCTTCCACTGATATACAAATTCCCACCAAACGGAAGAGGGTGTCCACAGGACTACCTCAGAATGAGGATGATATACAAATTCCCACCCAAAGGAAGAGGATGTCCACTGATATACAAATTCCCACCAAAAATACCGCACGCACTCCACAATCACCCAAAAGGAAGAGGACTAGGTCTCCTTTACCTAGACCCTCCACATGACTACCTCAGAATGAGGGTGATATATCACCTAGGCCACATGATGTAGATTCTCCAACCCTTATTGCAGGGAATATACTGCTGGGCTTGGTTCAATCACCCAACCAACATTCTGCTGATAAGGTGACTTGTAGTAGTGATGAAGCAAGTCAGGTGGAAAGGGTTGACATTACTCATGAAGTTCCACTAGACCCTGAGGACAGTGCCAACATCATTAAGACCCAATCCACGACAACTGTTTCTGTCAGGGAACCTATTCAGGAACCTTTGATTGACAACAGGAATCCCAGGTGCCAAGAAACCATGGGTGCTGAGCATAACAAGGTCGGCTTGTTTGCTCTTCTTTGCTCAAAGATACTGGCAACACACCAGTTGAGAGCAGCATGACACATACTGAATTGACGGTTCGATGTACAAAACTTAAAAATGAATTGGCAACTCTTCGTGCAATTTGAGAGCTCAAGGAGAAGAAATTGAACGGTTGAAGGCAGGACAATCTGTGAAAGCCACTGATAGGTAAGGTTGTCAACCATACGTTGAAATGAAATTCACATGTCAAACTAGATTTAATTCAAAATAGGATCTTGCACTGGGTGTCTTCCTCAGATGTTGATGAAGTTGAAGAAGTTGATCCGGTTGAACAACTTCATCCGGAGGAAGAAGGCATGTTGATCCGGTTGAACAAGTTGATCCGGTTGAACAACTTCATCCGGAGGAAGAAGGCCATGTTGATCCGGTTGAACAACTTCATTGGGTTGAACTAGTTGATCCGGTTGAACAACTTCATCCGGTGCAAGTGACTGCTGATAATCGGATTATCACAAGTGTGATGAGTGATCTGCAAAACACAAATGTGGAGATAGCTCCTGAAGCTATATCTTTCATGAGAAAAATTATGATTAGGAATACTCTTAACTGCACTGGGTTAAGGAGTGCTCCATCTCTGCCCATCATTCCACTTTTAAAGCCTAGTGATCCATTCTACCCATCATTCCTCTTTTAAACCCTTGTGCTCCCCCTGATACTCCTGAAATAGAAAAGGTTGTTGAAGCTGATGTTGAAGAAGACAGAGTTAAAGACAAGGTGTTTGCACCTGTTAAAGAGACAAAGCCTGTTGAGCCAAAGATTGAACCTACTGATGAGAATGATTTTTCTGCTGAAGCAATCAGATTCAGGAAAGGAAAAATGGTGATGCCCCAGTACCAATCAGATTCTTACAAGGTGTTTGCAGCTGTTAAGAAGACAAAGCCTCCACCATTCATTCATGATCAACAGGTATCTCTCCCAGAAGAGGAGGTAAACATGATAAAACAGGCACTTGCAGATGCTGAGAAAGCTGAACAAATAAAAAGGGAAGGAGACATGGCCTTGGCATTCAAACTACAAGGAGATATGATGCGTTATTCAAATGATAAAGTAATAATGGGTCTGATAAAGGAAATCAAGAGAAGGTCTATTGATGAGAAAATGGCAACGATGGACTCTGACAAGGAGACAAGAAAAAGAAGAATGGCCACAGAATCTGACAAGGAGATCAAAGCTGAACAAGAAAAGATCAGACTGGCAAAAAACCCTCAGAATGCCAAACTACTTTGGAAGTTCAGAGATATTATCATAGCCAGGGTATGGGAAAATCTTGAACAAGCAAATTTAATGACTGCTAATCAGTTATGCGATATGATGTCTAGGGTTGTTCAAGAGGATGGTGAATTAAAACTGAAGGAAAAGATAGATGTTGATGAAAGGCAGGAGAATATAAAAAGGGAAGAATAGATACAGATGATCCTAGAAAACCCTATGACAGAGGAAGAAGAACTCAAGCTTCTCAAATGCTATTTCATTAAGATGAGGGGGGAGGACCCAAAAAAGATCAATCCTTCTGGTATTAATAGCTTGAGAATCAAATATTCAAATACCATACTTGAACAGAACAAAATCTCAAAGGTTATAGGTGAACCAATACCACCAGGTGCATTTTCTGATCTGAACAGAACTCTAGCCTCACAGCAACCCAGAAGAAACCCTCCTAGAACTAGTAGACCTGTAAAGCCTCCTAAACCTGTAACATTAAAGCCTCTTCCACCAAAGTTTAGAACAGACAACTTCACACCCTTTATACCACAACCTAGAAGTGGTCATACTCTTCCATCTCCATATCCTCACCTAAACAAACCCCCAAAACCCTCATCTCCACCCAAGGCACCAAAAAACCCCCCCACCAAGAGAATGAAGTCAGTGGCTAAGAAGGGAAAAGGAAAAGTGATCAATAAGGAGGATGAATACAGAGATGTCCATGCTGAAAGGAGAAGAATCATCTCCTAGAGGTATGATGATCAAGCCAAAGTATACCTGTTCACAACCAGTTCGGATGAGGTAATAAAGTTTACAGCTGAAGAAGCTATGTACAACCTCACTGACCATGAGTTAGGTGATGTTAGACAGTTACGTGGTGATATGAAGGGTACGTGTTCACAAGAAGACTCCTTAATGCTGAGGATAAAGATGTATTTGGATGACTTATACAGGGAAGTAGATGAAGCCACACAACGCAACATTGACGATCCTGTTTCGATGGTTGAAGTTGACAAGGATGGAAAGTTAGTAGTCTATAGAGCTGATGGGTCATTCACAACGCATAGTACAGTTCCAGATCCAGAATGGAGCCAGGCTGACAAAAACCGAATAAATTTAATAATGATAACTAACATGCTTCATGTGGTTAAGAGAAAACAGGTGACCAACTGGGAGTATAAGTAAGAAATAGGCATGTATCACATTTTCACCAGTGAACATGGCGAGACAATTAGAAGCTTAGAAGATGATGTAAATGGGCTTTCTGAAGCTGAGATACGAGATATTGTCAGGATTGGTGATACTGAGAGCAGAATAATGACACGGACCTTTCATGAAAGTCTCCTATTTCATAAGGCCAAATTTCGGTTACAAGCTATTGAAGAGGATAACAAGATGCGAACCGGATGAACTTGGCTGGAAGAAGAGTTGATCCCTGTATTTGTGTACAATTGCATAAGTTGTTCCAGTTTATATGTTAACATGATAGTTGTTACAGTGTTGTTCATACACTTTTCATCTATAATAACATACACATTTTCAATGAATCATAGCAGACCTCCATTTCACTCATAACTGTGATCTTACATGAAGTATATATTCATATGCTATGTTAATTAGTATATGTTGGCATTTTGATATTTTGGGATGAGATGATTTATAAACAGGATAAATTTTACTTCTAAATTGGAAGAAGAACAAAACCGGATGAACTACAATTCCTTAGGAAGAAGAGTTCATGAGGATTGAGAGAAGATGAACTAGAGTTCTTCAGGATGAACCGGATAAACTAGAGTTCTAAAGTTCTTCAGGATGGTTAACCAGTTTTCATCTATAATAACATACACATTTTCAATGAATCATAGCAGACTCAATTTTACTCATAACTGTGATCTTAGATGAAGTAAATATATTCATATGTTATGTTAGTATATGTTGGCATTTTGATATGGTGGGCCGGATAGGATGATTTATAAACATGATAAATTTTACTTCTAAATTGGAAGAAGAACAAAACCGGATGAACTATAATTCCTCAGGAAGAAGAGTTCATGAGTATTGAGAGAAGATGAACTAGAGTTCTTCAGGATAAACTAGATTCTAAAGTTCTTCAGGATGGTTAACCAGCTTTCATCTATAATAAGATACACATTTTCAATGAATCATAGCAGACCTCCATTTCACTCATAACTGTGATCCTACATGAAGTATATATTCATATGCTATGTTAGTATATGTTGGCATTTTGATATGGTGGGATGAGATGATTTATAAACAGGATAAAATTTACTTCTTCAGTAAATTGGAAGAAGAACAAACCGGATGAACTACAATTCCTTAGGAAGAAGAGTTCATGAGCATTGAGAGAAGATGAACTAGAGTTCTTCAGGATGAACCGGGTAAAATAGAGTTCTAAAAGTTCTTCAGGTTGGTTAACCAGTTCACAATAAAATAAAAATCACATCAGTTCATAATAAAATCTATATGCAACAATCAAATTTAGAATAAAATCAACTTTAATGATTGAGATAAAATCTATCTATATAATTAATGGGGTTAACCAAAACAAAATAGGAGGAAGAGTTAACAAAAACTTTAATATATATATATATATATATATATATATATATATATATAAATTGATCTATATACAAAGATTTACTTCAGATCCTATACAAAGATCTACCTAACTAGCTAAGACCTAGCATCTTACATATAGTCTTCATCATCAAAGAAGCTGCTGCTGCTGTCATCAGGAAACAAGTTTTGACCAGGCGGCAATCTCGGTCTCAATTCGGAGGTGTAGGTGGAATCCCTGTTCCGGATTTAATACACATCCAACTCTCTCTCCCCCTTTGGTCCCTGGAGATGAAGTTTCAAATCCCCTACAACTTCGGCAGTGATGAAATCAGCGTACTCAAGCCCATATGTGATGGACAGAGGTGGGATCCTCCAGTAAGTGAGGAAATAGCCAATCGATGTGTGGTTTAGGTATTGCACCATTTGATCCAGATCATGACAATCAAATGTGCGAATGTCGACATAATCTACGTTTCCCTTCCACACATCATGGCCGGCGGCATTCTGGTGGAAATCACCGCAGTGATGGATCTTGAGGGTGAACCTCCGACCACCTGTAAAAAACCCAAATGAAGAGTAGAGAGTAAGTAACTAAAAAAACATAAAACCCTAAAAATAAAAACTTGCAGCCATTGTTGAGTAAAAATACACTTACGGGGAGTCTTGCCGTAGTAGGGCGCTGATTCATTAACACCCCTAATCCTCCATTGTTTACCAAAGGCAGCCATTGATCGATCGAAGTTTGTTTTCTTGATGATCAGGAAATACGTTCGTACAGAAGATTTTGGTAGCGAAAAAGTGGAAATTTAAAGGCAGACAGGACACGCTACCAGCTATGGTGGGGGAGAATTGGAAACGTCAGGGCAAGATAACCGTGTATTTTTTTACCTTTACCACGCAAATCTTGTTTTTACCGTGTCTATTTATTATCTTTAAAAACGCAAATTTTGTTTATCAATTATTTCTTATGTGATGGGAGTAATTAAATAAGTTCTGGTTAAAATATAACCAATTAACACCTCTGTCTTAATGGTTTGTAGTGTGTTCCTTTCTTTTGTCTGACCCAGGTTCAAGCCTTGTTTTTTACTGACCCGGGTTCAAGCCTTGTTTGCTACAATTTATAATTTTTTGATTGTCTAATAGTGGATGACGGGATTTATAAACTGGGTAGATTTTAATTCTTCAGTAAATTGGAACAAGAACAAAACCGTATGAACTAACAAGAACAAAACCGTATGAACTAGAATTCCTCGGGAAGAAGAGTTCATCTGGAATGAGAGCAGATGAACAGAATCGGATGACATTTTTAGACAATTGTTTCACTGCCTTGGTGGACTGAGATGATTTATAATTAAACAGGATCAATTTAGTTATTCATTAGAGAAGAAGAAGAATAGAACCGGATGAACTAGAGTTCTTCGGGATGAACAGTAATTATCAGTAATAGAACAGGATGAACTAGAGTTCTTCAGGATGAACCGGATAAACTAGAGTTCTTCAGGATGAACTATATATACTATAAATAACCAAAGTTGTTATTTCTGTTCGTAGTCTTTAGGATATTCCCATGTATCTAAACCCATTATCTAGTGAATTAAAATCATTGTGGTTGAATACAATTCCTTATACACTAATATTTAGTCACACAACCTAATATATGTAGAAGACAACCGGATGAACTAGAATTCTTCAGGAAGAAGATCGAGTCAAAAGACACATCGGATGCATAACACATCAACAATTAATTACATATATAATCCAAAAGATGTGATATCAGTTAATTAATTACAAATATATATAATAAAAAAACAACATAAACTTAAAACATGCTTCCATTAGAGAAATTGTCTGAATCGTCATATCGGCATGTCCATGGGTAAGCTACCTTCTGGGGGGAGGAGGAGGAGGAAGACACCTCCACATCTCCATCGAGGTAGATGGATATGACCTCCTCGTCCATGACGTGCAGGGCCAAGGCCCTAACATCCCTTGAATCATCAGTGAATGGAGCCAGTCCAAAATCCAGAGACAACCCTGGGATCCTCAGGTAGGGGTCGAAATCGTTCAAGTCATAACCTAGGTCAGACACCATTTGACCTAGGTCATCGAGCGAGAAGGAGTTAATGTCCACCTCGTCGAAGTAGCGAACCCTCCCATCGATGTATTGTATCCGACCATTGAGGCTCACAAAATACCCTAGGTGATAGATCACTAAAGTAAACAGACTAAAATCTTCTTCCCGTGTTCAAGAAAAATAACCAAATCAGAGACGCGAATTCAACATTAAAGCATTTGAATTTCAGTCATTTAGATGATTACTTACCGTATTCGGGGCTATCTTCCACATTCAGAGGACGCAAATGCCACATTTTCAGAGAGTGGTGATAAACCAAAAAACAGAGAGCTGAGAGAGCTAATGGCGTATATGGTGATGATCGACAATTAATTAATTAATTATATGATTTATATCCGAAACTCGAGGTGGTAGATAAAGATTTGACCTCTAGTAATGATATGTATCCACCGTCGCCACAAATAATTAACTAATTAAAATTGGCTACTATTTAGGCACGGTTAATATATGTGGCCATAGGTAATAGATTTTTGTCACTCACAACCTATTATTTAGTCACACAACCTAATAACAGTGGCCATATGTACTAGCTTTTAGCCACATAACTAAGTAAAAAGTGTGGTCATTGCTCACATTTAGCCACGCATAATATATACTTAATAGTTTTGTTTTTTTTAATTTACTAAGTAATAAAATCTACTCTTCCATCACACAACATTATTTAAACGTGGCCATACATTCCTTTTTGGTCACACGAATTAAAAATCATAAAAATTTCGTGGCCGTTTGGTGCATTTCGCCACTCTTTTTTAAGTGTGACAAATAAGTGCCACATGTTTTTGTAAAACAGTGGCTAAAGCCACTGCACTTGATTGTTGTTGTCACATAAATAAAAAAAATACGTGGCTAAAAGGGTCCAAAGGCTATATATTTGGCCACGGGTACAAAATATGTGTGGCTAAAACTAGTATTTCTTACCTTTGGCCATGTTTTTTACAAAACAGTGGCTATGCGTAAAAAAAAACCGTGGCCAAAGCCACTTTTTGACGTAGTGACCCAGTTCTTATTTATATTTCAGTATTTTGCATCAACCAAATACATTAATATTATAATAATTTGATTTTGTTTGTAATATGTCGTAATGTATTCTTTATGCCTGCCAGATTATCTAATTTTTGGCCGATCAATCATACTGATCAGCTGATGTAGTGTGATTGATAGTTACAATCTGCATTTCTGTCATACACTATGTGTTTTCGTTAGGCCATAGTGTCTTACTGTGGTAGAAGCAGTAAGCCAGCCCTGGGTGACCCCAATTTTGTTCCTTCCATTTGTGTAATGGCTTTGATGGTGTTACACAATATTATTAACTTAACTAAGTTGCATACACATTCAATGTCTTACTGATCAGTCCTGGTGCAGTATCATTATTCTATTATCAAATTTACCTTTTCTTTTTAACCATCAGTGGTAGTTGCCAACCCATTGAACCAATCTTTTAAGTAGTGCAATCTTGGAAAACAACACATAAATTTCAAACAAGTTTTATCTGATCAGTCACCACTCCCAAAACAACACATTAAAAACGTTACTATGTTACGAGTTATATAGTCGCTTACATTTGTGTGGTCACCTAGATATAATTTTAATTTTTCTTTATTTCTCGTTCTGGATTGTTTTATTGCATTAGACCCACAAATCATTATAACATCATCATTCTGCTGGTCCCCATTGTTTTTTTATTGCACCAGCACATGAAAATTAAATCATATGGAAAAATAACAGAACTAAACCTTCATTCATTGTCTTAGTATTGTGGTGTTTTTTATGACATTTTACAAGTATTTCAAAATTGGCGACATTTTGGCGACAATGACTCCCTCTTTGCTGATCCGACTGTTGTCCCTTCCATTCGTGTAATGTGTATGATAATGTAACACAATATTATTAATTTAACTAACCTACATCCACATTCATTGTGTTATGCTTGTTCTGGTGTAGTAGCATTCATAGATTGTCAAATTTACCATTACTTTATAATCATCAATGTTAGTTACCAACCCATTGAACCAATGATGGAATATAACATAGAAATTTCTGTCAAGGTTTATCTGATCACTCTCCATCCCCAAAACAATACTCTAAAACCATTAATGTGTTACGAGTGATATAACTGTTTATCTTTCTGTGCATTTATTTATAATTTTCCAACAAAAGGCAACCAGTTTTAGTGCATCAGCATCTTAAAAATGTTATAATCATATCATGCTGCTAGTCCGCAGTGTTCTATTGCATCAGTGCATTAAAATAAAATCCTATTAATATACTCCATGTAGTGGTCTTCTTGACATGATTCAAATTCATTTCAGACGCATCATCATCAACATCCACTATAATGGTCTTCTTGACAATCGAGCAAACAACATCTCCATCCATTGACGCAACAATGATTGACCACTACAACAATCCATAACACTGAAACGACCCCTTTAAACAATAACCCTAGAAGTAGAAATCTTTTTAATTTTTGGTGCGGATTATGTTGCGCGATGCTGGTTTGAGAGCATATTCAAAATCAATTTTGCAGTTTTCTTTAAGGACTCAACCGGATTTCACTCTATTCCTATGCGTAACTCCAGGATATTCCTCTTCTTGTTGTTTTGAAGCAACGGATAATTATCAAACCAAAAAGACATCTATAGCCTTACATAAATTAAGCCTCTTTTATAATTAAAATACAATTAACTTTTTATTGAATTTTCATCTACTCCATTCATTTTTAGATCTAATGGTGCAAAACACTTCTTACATTTCTCACAAATAAAACATTTTGTAGAATAACCTTACCCTATATATATATATGTATGTATATATATGCTAACCACTTAATAAAAAACTAACTAAACTATTTTTTGGACCTTTAAATATGTTTTGGGTTAATAAAAATAGTTTTGGGCTTATACAGAGGGGTTGGAACAATTGATAACCCCCATTTTAATATCTAACTCAATAACCACAATCTAGTGGTTAGATTAAAAAGCAGGTGAACCAGATGAATGCCATATGTCACCTTGTTTAGTTTTTTTTTCTTTTTAATATAAAAGGTTAAAACAGACAATTTACCCAACCAAAAAAGCACCCCCTTCATTTAAAAATATCTATAATTTTTTATACCTTTGTTGGTTTTCTATAAAAAATTATATCATTAGACTTGTCACATTTTTACCTAAATTTCGTTATAGTCCCGACGTTTTTTTATAACATTTTCCAGGCGTATGGGTTAAAATTAATGCTACAGGGCCTTGGTAAATATTTTTGGGGATTAAAAGTACAATATTAGACCTTGTGGCGGTTATTGGGCCAAACAGACTCAAGTTAGCCTATAACAAGCCCATACAGT
>JBCNJP010000007.1:49412137-49436060 GCA_039602395.1 Deinandra increscens subsp. villosa | reverse complement strand
TCGTTCAGGTATTTCGCTCGGTAGTTTCGTTCGGGCTGGTCGGGTCAGTTTCGCTAGCGACACTATAGTTTCGCTCGACAGTGTCGCTGAATGAACAAGTAAATTCGCTGGACAATTTCGCCCAGAGAACACACAGTTTCGCTGGTCGTGAAAAACATACGGATTTGCCTAAAAATCAACCTAACAGCTTCTGATCTTACATGCAATCCATTATTTAGTATACATAGGCATTTACCAACATAAATCAGCAAGCTTTAACACCTTAAACGTGCATTTTGTCATCAAATCACCCAAAATACATATAAAACCCTAAAATGGCTAAAATAGCATAAATCTCTATCATGGCTGGATTTCATACGCAAAGTTGCTAACTTTATGATAGATCTAGCATTCCTAAGCATTATCTCAGAAGCATACAAGTTTTCATGAAGGTTTGATCATGCTTTAAGAAGAAAACACATAGAAAAGCATAAAACATAGTTTTGGGACTCACGTTTGATATCAAGAATCGATAGATGAGATGAGATGATGGCCTAGAGGCTGAGATCTTGGTCCTTGGGTGACTTTCTCGGCTGACCAGGTTCCAGAGAGGAGTGTGTGTGTGTTTGTGATGAAATGAGGCAAATGGAGAAACTAGGGTTTATTAAGTTTATTTATATCAGAGGCTAGTTTCGCTGGCAGTTTCGCTGGCCGGCGAAACTGGCTCTGATTATGAATAAATCAGGCAGTTTAGCTAACTACCGGGCGACACTATAGTTTCGCTCGGTAGTTTCGCTGGAAACCTAAAACATACAAATTTGTCACATAATCAAGGATTTACAATTTGTCATGCTATTCATAATATTAAATCATGCATTTAAATCACATTGCGCATATTGACAACCATAAATGAACACATAGCACATATGGGCGGGTTCGGTGATCAACCAAATGTCGTGGACGTATTCGGCCTAGTTATGCATTAGTTACTAAGTTAACACTTATAACGTAACTAACGGATTTGTCTAACGGAAGTAAACCTTGAAATCCTCGGATGTCACATCATCCCCTTGTAATTGGAATTTTCGTCCCGAAAATTATTCTTGTGTCATAGCGTTCGCAGCATCAGCTGTCGTCGTTGCTGGGGAAAGAAAGCAAAAGTTTTAGGGTCGTCACATCCTCCTCCCGTTAAGGAATTTTGGTCCCCAAAATTAAATCATACCTTGAGTTTCCGCGGACGTTTGCTCGAACAAGTGAGGATACTTTTTCTTCATCTTATCCTCTCGTTCCCAAGTATATTCAGGTCCACGCTTTGAGTTCCATCGCACCTTGACGATCGAAATCTTGCTACGTTTGAGGGCTTTCTCCTCGCGTCCCATGATTTTCTACCGGTTGCTCGATAAATCTCAAATGTTCGTCAATTTCCAATTCCTCCAAGGGAATTATTTCGATGTCTTCAGCCAGACATTTCTTTAGATTGGAAACGTGAAACACGTTGTGAACTCCATCGAGTTCAGCAGGGAGTTGCAATCGATAGGCCACCGGGCCTACTTCCCCAATAATTTCAAATGGACCGATGTAGCGAGGATTCAACTTTCCACGCTTCCCGAAGCGTATCACTCCTTTCCAGGGAGATACCTTCAACAATACTTTGTCGCCCACCTCAAACTTTAGAGGTTTTCGGCGTTTGTCGGCATAACTCTTTTGTCGATCACGCGCTACAGCTAGCCGTTGCCTGATTTGAATAATTCGCTCGGTCATATCATGGATGACTTCCGGTCCAGTGAGTCCTTTCTCACCCGTTTCGGCCCAACACACGGGCGATCTACATTTTCTGCCATAAAGTGCTTCAAAAGGTGCTGCACCGATGCTTGAATGATAGCTATTGTTGTAAGAGAACTCCACCAGTGGAAGGTGAGTCTCCCAATCTTTCCCAAAGTCAAGAACGCAGGCTCGGAGCATATCTTCTAAGGTTTGAATGGTTCGTTCCGATTGACCATCTGTTTGTGGGTGATAGGCTGTACTCATATCTAGTCGGGTTCCCAACGCTTCTTGCATTGATTGCCATAGCCGGGAAGTAAATCGAGGATCTCGATCCGAAATGATAGTCTTAGGCACACCATGAAGCTTCACAATTCTGTCGACGTATAGTTTTGTCAATTTATCCATATTATCACTTTCTTTCATCGGAATGAAATGTGCCCATTTGGTTAACCGATCAATGATAACCCAAATCGCATCTGGTCGATTCGATCGGTGAGGTAATCCCGTTACAAAATCCATTGAAATATCCTCCCATTTCCATTCTGGGATCTTTGGCTGTTGCAACAATCCTGAGGGCTTTTGGTACTCAATCTTGACCCTTGAGCATGTTAAACACTTAGCCACGTATCGCGCGATGTCGGCTTTCATGTTCGGCCACCAATACAACCCTTTTAAATCTTGGTACATTTTATCCGATCCAGGGTGCACCGAATACCTTGACTTGTGAGCCTCGTCCATCAGAGCTCACGGAGATTTCCAAGTAAAGGAACCCAAATTCTGTTATTATAATACCTGAGTCCGTCGGACTTAACTTCAGATTTACCATCTACCCCTCGCAGTGCTTCAGCTGCGAAGTTTTCTTCCTTTAAAGCTTCTTGTTGGGCATCGCGGATCCGATCCGGCAATCCCGTGTGGATGGTAAGTTGCAGCGCTCGCACCCGTCGAGGCTTTTCGTACTCCTTTCGACTTAAGGCATCAGCCACAACGTTGGCTTTTCCCGGGTGATATTTGATTGCTAAGTCATAGTCATTCAGTAGCTCGACCCACCGTCGTTGTCGCATGTTGAGATCCTTCTGATCAAAGATGTGCTGTAAACTTTTATGATCGGTGAATATTGTGCATTTTGTTCCATATAGATAATGTCTCCAAATCTTGAGTGCATGAAAAACGGCTCCCAATTCCAAATCATGCGTTGTATAATTCTTTTCAGTATCTTTTAGTTGCCTGGACCCATAGGCAATCACTTTGTCTCGTTGCATCAACACGCAACCGAGTCCTTGGATTGATGCATCGCAATAGACTACAAAGTCGTGAACTCCATCGGGTAACGCAAGAATTGGAGCGGAACATAACATATCTTTAAGCGTTTGGAATGCGCGCTCTTCTTTCTTACCCCATTGGTATTGCACTCCTTTGTGCGTTAAGGCTGTTAAGGGTTGAGCCAATTGAGAGAAACCTTTAATAAACCTTCGGTAATATCCGGCAAGTCCCAAAAATTGTCGGATTTCTGTTGGCGCTCTTGGAGTAGACCAATTCTTTATAGCTTCCACTTTAGCTGGGTCGACATGAATTCCTTCTTTATTAACAATGTGTCCAAGAAACTGGACTTCGCGGATCCAAAAACCGCACTTTGAAAACTTGGCGTAGAGCTGTTCCTTGCGAAGCAATTCCAAAATAAGACGCAGATGTTTCATAAAAATCTAAGCTTGATGATCAAATAAATGGATCTAACCCCAAAGAGCATACATAGTGTAGATCTAACCATTTTGAAACATAAAAATCAAGTCTTGATGATCAAATACATAGATTTAACTCTAGAGACCATGTATAATGTAGATGTAGCCATTTTAAAACATAAAAATAAAATCTTGAAATCATTTAATCTAGTATCTAACATCACGTAGGGCTTAGATCTAACCTAAATGCATCAAAAACTCATATATTGACCATGCAAGATAAAAGGGAGGACTTACTAGAAAACCAAAAAACTAAAGAAATGAGATGAAAAAGCGATCTACCCAAGTCTTCTGATCTTCAATCTCCAAGCTTCCAAAGTTGAATTGAAATGAGAAGGGATATCAAATCTTGGGCTTTTGGCCATTTTGGGTGTATAGGAGGTGAGAAATGAGGAGCATGGGCGATAATATGGCTTAAACATTTGAAATATATGGGTTTTTAGTAAAAACCAGGATCAAGCATATCTCTTGGAATAATAACTATTTTTCTAAGCCATACGCTAGAATCCCCCCCCCCCCCCCTGAAAAAATAAACTTGTCCGGTTTCTCCATTTTCGCTCCAGTTTCTTCATTTTTTGATGCTATCGAGTCCTGTTTTTTATGTTTTTTTACCATTTTTCATCTCCTATCATATCAACCACATTCAAGCCAATAAATTTTAATATAAACATGCCATATATTAAATTATGATCAAACAGTTAATCAAACATAACGCATTTTTGGGCAAATTGACCTACGTATCGATTTTGGGCTATTCACCAACATTTCGTGACTCGATTAAGTGTGTGATAACTCGTGACATGATTTGTGATTATTAGACTCTTAATTATTCCTATTTTGACATACAATACCCAAGTACGAGATTCCTGCTAAACGACTAATCGCATACCAAAATCGCGTAAAAATCAGAAATTGCTTTATTTTCAATTCAAGGGATCCAATTTGAATCCAAATGATTCTAGTTAAGTATTTTATTTTGAAATACAATTATGAATCATATAAAAACAATATTTGGGCTATACCCGAAAATTCCCCCGGTAATTAATAATTCGCAAATCGGGAAAAAAGTGAAAATTCACAATGGGCCGGGTTTTATAACCGGGTAAATGCAAATGTTACAGTCTCCCTTACTTTAGTGAGTTCCGTCCTTAACTTAGAAGAGACTTATTACTTTTAAAGAAAAGGGCAGTTAAATAAAGTTTTATCAATAACCAATACTTTTTGACTTTAGAGACCAACATAGAAACACGATAAATGATTTTACCAAGGGTATGAATATATTATTGATTACTGAATTAATTACAACGGTGCCAAATCTTTACCTGGCCGCAGGGGTTAGGTTAGATGTATGGTATCATACGCATAATTCTATTTCCCTTCCTCCATCCTTTTCACTTCCCCTTCTCCCTTCTCTTCTTTTTCCTTCGTCCCCTCCCTCCATGGCTGTCTCATCTTCCACAGGAAACCCTCTCTCAATGACCTATGTTGTTCACCTGTTAACCCACAAACTATCTGCTATGGAAAAATTACATAATCACCCTTCTCAACTTTCAAAACCTTCTATCCCATGTCAACGGCACCTCCGTTTGTCCTCCTGAAACTGTAATTTTCAAACAAAAACAGGTTGATAACCCCGCCTATGCTCCGTGGAACAATGTTGATCAGAAGGCAGTTCTTATCATTCTCTCATCCCTATCGGAGGAAGCCACCTCCGAGGTACTAAACATGTCAACGACCCGTGAAATCTGGGTTACACTTGAACGAGCCTACAGTAACTCATCTATCGAGTGGGTCCAAACCATGAAAGATCAGTTACGACATTTTAACAAGGGCAACTATCACACCCCCAAAATCCACCCACAGAGTATCACCGCAAATGGATGCGTGACCTACCAGGATCTGAGTCACCAGACACACCGAACATACTATATGCATAACAAACATTTAAAAATTCAGAGTTTAAAGTTCTTAGCGTTTATCAAAACAGTTTTAGTGTGGAAGCGTAAAACAAACATAATAAGTTCCAAAAGTTTAACGCGCAAGCGACTCAATAGTTTGAATGTTTAACCAAACATGCAGAGTTATGAATGAACCATGGTTCCCTAAGCGTGCTCCTTAGCGTGCTCCTAAGGTCCTGAGAAGAAACATGCTAAAATGCGTCAACACGAGGTTGGTGAGTTCACAAGGTTTAAATGAAACAGTTGGATAATCATTTATCAAAACCATAAGTTAACCAATTAGTCTCGACCAGACCCAATGCGAAAGCGGGATACCGATCCCAAAGCAATTAATATACTCTTGGATAGCTAGTCCATGCTTATTCTAACCCAATAACGCAATGTACCCATTACTTGACTGAATGAAACTGTCTCCCCCTCATGCCTTTGCCAAGCAATGAGAAAAACCTTAGGACACTATAATACCCGTCTCCACTCCCTAGAAGGTGAGTGGGGCTAGAGCGACTAGCTGAGGCAGAGCTTGTCAGACCCAGTAGATCTACTAAATATTTCCCCATTATCAAACCAATATTCATGGTACGCTGCAGAAGGACTTTTATGATTTGGCAAATTGAATCTTGCTATGGTCACAATATGGTGTATTAATTAAAAGAGTGTTTATAAAAACGTAAACGTTACCGCATGCCTTCTCCCCTGAAAAGTGAAACAAGTAAAAGTGGGGCTGTAAACTCACCTTAGTGTGCAAATTTAGTATTCCGTATATAACCGAAGAAAGCAGTGAATCTCCTTAGACTTCACCTATGACACGTAATAGTATGAGTGTTGACTGTTTTGACCGATTGTCTTAACAACACGCGAACAATAGTCAAGTGGACTTGATTTTACATTGACGATTGAATTTAGGTTTTCTATATTTATCGTAACACGCATTTCGCATATAACATGTTATACGATGATAAACATAACGCGTCATAATTAATTACAACATTATCCCGCGTATACGATGTTCGATCGACGGGGCGACCGTCCAAAGTCTTGTCATTCCCACCGAGGTAGGAGACTTGGGACTTATACATTCGTATAACTCATAACTAATTTGACTAATAGCAGGCAAACACTTAACCAAACAACTACATGATCATACACATGCATTTACATGGTTATCTATATAAATTTCTATAAATAATTTACATGTAACCAAACAATTACATGATCATACACATAAATAATTTCTATAAATTATTCCACATGCATTTTAACATCAAGTTTGCAACTTTATAATCCCTCATGCATCCATTTACATGAATCATGCAAATTTATACAAGATCTAACACAAAACAAGCACCTTTATTCAAGATCTAACATGCATGACTATCGAAACCGGGTTTTTATCATAGATCTCACGTAAAGTTCATGACTTTATTGCATAACAACACTTGATCTACCATTATAAGCATCCATAACAAGATTCATGCATAAAAATTACATCTTTACTTTGCAACATCAAAAACCCTAAATCTATGCATGGATCATCATCAACATCACAAAGATCATACTTTTGCTTCAAAGATGTAAACTTTATCATTAATAACTCTAGATCTATGCATGAGACCTTCATATCATCATTATATCACACTCGATATGGAAATAAATATTAAAGCTTGGAGCTTTTTTACAAGAAATCAAGCAAAGAACAATGTACCAAAAGTAGATGATGAAACAAGGATGAAACGGGAGTTGGATCTTTAAAGGAAATCAACAAAAAGGTTGGATCTTGATGCAAGAACCCTAGAGCAGACTTAGAGAGGATTTTTGGTCGTTTAGGGGCTGTAAAATAAGGCTGTGGTGGCTAATAGTGCTTAAATAGTGAGAAATTAGGGTTTTGCTGGAAAATGCCTCCCAAGCGTAACGCTTGGGGCATTGGGTTGCTCAAGGCGATACGCCTAGAGCCTCTGAGCCCCTTTTGAATTTTGTTGACCGCAACCCTTTTTAGTCCGTTTTTGCGTTTTTGGTCCCGGGTTTCTACGTTTTCTCCCATTTTTAATTTACCATCATTTTTATCACATGAAATCCAATAAAATCAAGTATCAACATGCCATATAACAATTTACAATCACACGATTATATTCACATATCAGTTTGCACGTAATTCATGATACATAGGAGTTTTCAGTTAATCACCAATGTTTCAAGACTCCAACTTGTGTGTGATGTTTGTGAAGTGTTTTAAGACTATTAGACTCATCCAATACCTATATTGACATGCTACGCCTATCTATGTGATTTTCAGTTTGCCGGTTTTATCAGTTTATCCATTTCTAAGGTTCGAATCCCACCAGAAGGCCAAAATGTCACATCCTTCCCTTGTTACAGAATTTTTGTCCCGGTGTAAGATCTAAAAAATTTCATAAATTAGTAAATACGTGACTATATATAATTATATATATATATATATTAGAAAGACGTGGTTATACGTGTTTAAAATATCATGTTATATCTGAATACATGTGAAAAAATGTGATGATAATCCAAATAGATGAATACGTAGTGAATACGTATCTAAAAGATAAGAATACATATTTATAATTATTATTATAAGTATCCAGAGGCTTAGAAATTATTAAAAGTATACCCTAATATGATCTATAACATGAAATGACAAGTATTATAGATTTTAAGGGACTAAAACGTAATTTACCAATAATAAATAAATAAATATATAGAAGTATATATATAATATCAAACGTACCCCGGACCTTAGAAACCCTATAAATATTATAAATATGTCCCATAATGTTTTGGTACATAAAATGATAAAACTATAAAAGTTCGAGGGCCTAGAATGCACCAACCAAACAACAAGGACTAAAAATGTAATTAATTGAATTATGGCTGGAAGCATGGGCGTCGCATATCGCCTAACCCATCACCTCATTTGGCACGATACGCGTAGGAGACAAATACAACGAAAACCTACCAGGTTCGTTCTTTAGCCACGACATCACACTTGCAGCCTAAGTTTGGCCATGAAACACGTCGTTTTTGCATCCTTACGCACCATATGATGTGTAGGAATCATGTTGCGCATCTAATATATATATTGGAGCTTTAATTCGTTCAAACAACCCACCAATTCACTGACTTCTTCCTCAAAAACCCTAAGAAAACCTAGAATCTTCATTGATCAATCGCGAGCTACACAATAGGATTCAAGAGCTGCATTTATGCATTCTGGAACTATTAGGTATTTTATAAAATAACCTCTTTCAGTTTTGGCTAAATCGATCTCTAAGTATTATTTCTAAAAATGTGTTAAAATTAGGGTTCTTGAGCTTGTTTTGTAAAAATTGGGTAATCGGGTTGGAATTAGGTTCTTATTTTTGTAAATAATACTAGACTAATGTATTTTAAGAAAGCCCTAAGTTTATTTCACAAATGGAAAAGGTTTGGTAATGGTTTTGTTAACGGGTCAAAATTAGGATTTTCGTAACGTTGTTCTGCTCAAATTGAATAAACGGTGTTGAATTAAGCTTTGATAGTTTAAAGGATATTATAAAATGTTATAATGGACAAAAACCTAAGTTGGTTTGAAATAAAAATAAACTTTGATAAAGAAATGAGAAAACGGGAAATTAGGGTTTCGAAATAAGAATAATTAATATAAAATAATCCGGAGGGTATGGGGACTTGATTGTTGGTCTTGCAACATGTTTATATATATATAATAAGTATATATAACGTTAAAATGGATAAATAACAAAGTCTTAAAAATACCGAGTTAATTGGATATTTAGAAATTCGTGCGGACCGGAAGGGTAAGCGCATGTACACTGGGGTTTCTGGCAAAGCGGGGGTGCTGCATAAATCCCAACTGGGACCTGGCATACCTCACTGGACGATCCCGGGGTGAGAAATTACTTATAGGAATGCGTGTCTTCATATTATCAATAAAAAGGTTATTATGCCTATAAGGGCATTTTGGTTATTTTGACCTTAAAAGAGATAAAACCTAATAAAATATTATTAAGATACTAAGATATAAATAAACATAGGTATTGTTTATAATAACCTTGCATTAATGCGATCCGATACGCGATTAGGTTAATTGTGGACCATAACGGAGATTCTGTCTGAATAATCGATTAAAGATATTAGGTGAGTTTCTACAAGCCCTATTTTATATAGTGAGTCCTATGAGGCCACTATTAAATGTTTTAAATGATTTTAACGTTTTCGGGCTGGTATACATACAATATTTATGAAAATATACTCAAGATAATTGTGACTTGATATATACGTGTTATATGATGAAGTTGTTGCTAAATTGCTTATACGTGTTATGCAATTATGTTGATTATAATGTAATGTGTATATACTTGCTTGAAATTAGGTAGCCAAGTGACAAGGGAGTTGTTAGTAAACGTATAGTGAATATATGAGAACAGGTGATGCATTTGCTTATATTAATATGTGGTGGATACGTCGCTCGTACATCCTATATATATACATAATAGTATAAGTTACCCGGTATATTGGAAGTGTGGAGGATACGCTGCTGGTACATCTTGTATACATACACCTATGGTAAATTAGGAGATGTTCATTTGTTGCAGTATATGAATGCCTTATCACTGTTTATGAACAAACCTAAAGCATCTGGTTATTTAACTAGGGGTAGGTAGTATACATGATAAGAGATTAAGTGATTAAGATGAGAAAATGACCTAATAGAGTTAAGTATAAAGTTGGTGGTTAGAGTTGAGGAATTGCTGTTGCTCCAATGGGGGTGCCCTAGAGTACCGTGTACGGACGGAGCTGCTTCTCCAATAGGGGTGCCCTAGAGTACCGTGTACGAACGGAGCTGCTTCTCCAATGGGGATGCCCTAGAGAATGTAGTGTTAGGTTTTCTCATAGGAAGAGTCAGTGACCCAGATGATAAGCCTAGGGTCGCTGGTAAGAATGAGGAGTCATTGCTGCTCCAATGGGGGTGCCCTAGAGTACCCTGTACGGACAACGCTGCTTCTTAATGGGGGTGCCCTAGAGAATGCAGTGGCAGGGCTTCTCATAATAGAAGAGTCGGATAAATATAGTGATCTAGAAGTTAAGCCTAGGGTCACGGTTAAGGTCGTCGAATAAATATAGTGACCTAGAAGTTAAGCCTAGGGTCACGGTTAAGCTCTTCGAACAAATATAGTGACCTAGAACTTAAGCCTAGGGTCACGGTTAAGATAGTGTGAAATATTATCATAATAATTACGTGTTAGAATTTATATGTGATATATATGTGTTGTGAAAACAGGTAAACACGTAAAATGGTTTTGAACTAAATGGTAGAACTCACCAGTGTAAGTTGACTCACAAGTGTAAGTTGACTTTTTAAAAGTATGTATGCTAGGTTCCGCAGAGACGTTTATAAGTAAAGGCATGGATCTGGTGAGGACGGGATAATCGGGAAAGCTATCAAGGAAGAGTTTCTGGAAAGCTGGGTTAGTTATAGATTTTGTTATTATAATTAGTTGTAGTTATGTATAATATCTCTCTTATTGTAGTACTTGGCTTAGATAAATAAAAGTTTTAAATTTTCCACTGCTTAATATCTCTGTTGTGTCATGGGTTCATGAGTAAATTTAATACGTGACCCCTCCTGGTGCCAATTCTAGGAATGGGCGTCACACGTTGGTATCAGACTTGGTTTAAGCTGGGAGTGGGCGTCACACATTGGTATCAGACTTGGTTTAAGAGATTTAGGTACAAGCGCGGTACCTAGACTTAAACTAGGACTCTGGGTAAAGTAAGTTGAGATAGGAAATTTAGATGCCAGCCATTATAGCTTGTGCCAGTAAGAATAAAATGCATAAGGAACATAATGGGAAGGACTTAGGATATGCGAATATGGAAAATACACGATTAGAATTAGCTACTGCAATTTTGCATTTACCATATAAATATATCATAAGAACTAACTGCTATGTGGCCAAGTGCGAGGTAGGTTAAATAATAAATATGACATCTCGTTAGTAACGTGAAGAAGATTCGAAGACGGTTTTAACTTATTATCGACAAAAACAAAGAAGTAAAGTGTGGACACTAGGATTACGTGCGGTGAAAAGTAACTGGGTTTTGACGCATCATAAATATATAAGTGCACGTCTATAATTATCATGAATTCAAAATTTAAAGAATCTACATCACATAAGTTCTAAAATGTCACCTTAACAAGACACCTGAAGACATGATTAAAAATAAATGCAGTCACGATAAAGGAGAATTGAGAGTTGCTATGGCGGGAAACAACGTTCCAAGCTACGTTGCTATCTTCAGAAGACCATAGGAAGTCACTATAGGTCGGAATGCTCGAAGCGGAATCAGTTGAAGTTAATATTAGTTCAAAGAAGAAAGGCGAAGGTTACCACAAGGTGGAACAAGAAATGACGAGCTTAGGAGCTAAGTGCAAGGAGAATCAATTCGAGAATGCAGGATATGAGCAACTGACTGTTATAGGTATAGGCAAGAAGATCATTTTGTCAACCATCGTCTAAACTAGAAGAAGCATTACAAGGATGGGAGTTCGGAGTACGCCAAGAAGAACTTACGTCCCAGGAGATGCTGTCATTCAACAAGTGGCGGGATGAAAGCACAACGGACGAGCTACGCGAAAAAAGAACTCCAACATAGGATAGGAGAAGCACTGTCAAGGACCCCTTAGTCAAGCTACCTTAGACAGCTTAGGATTACGTCTTCCTTAGGACAAATGCAAGCCATCTAGCTAGATGATCTCAAGAAAAATGATGATATGCGGATCAGCCAGACGACTCAGAATTTGCAGCAATGGCGTTCACACTCAAAAGACGGAGGTAATGATCATTCAAGATTTTGCATCGGAGGTCTAAACTGGTTTATTAGATAAGTAATAGATATAGGACATGCAGGATGAAGACTGACGTTTGGCATACGCAAAGGCGGAGCAGAGTATTAGAAGTCCCACGGAGATGCATCTTCCCGAAGAATTGTAGCAGTTCTGGAAAAAGTTTGACGAGCAGTTGAGCCAGAATAGGAAGGAAGCTCGGAATGAGATAGTTCACACTTCTAGAACTCGATAAATACACAGGTAAGATTCTGTGCTACCTAGTAAAGAAAAAGACGAGGTGAAAGATTTCTATCTTGAGTTGTTGAACATTAAAACTGGTTTCGAGGACGAAACCTTGTTTAGGGGAGGGAGGTGGTAGAGTTGTAACATCCCCAAATTTCATAAATTAGTAAATACGTGACTATATATAATTATATATATATTAGAAAGACGTGGTTATATGTGTTTGAAATATCATGTTATATGTGTTTATATGTGAATACATGTGAAATAAATGTGATAATAATCCAAATAGATGAATAAGTAGTGAATATATATCTAAAAGATAACACGGTGAAATATTCGGCAAAATACGTGTTTATAATTATTATTATAAGTATCCAAAGGCTTAGACGTTATTAAAAGTATACCCTAATATGATCTATAACATGAAATGATAAATATTATAGAGTTTGAGGGGCTAAAACGTAATTTAGCAATAATAAATATATAAATATATAGAAGTATTTATATAATATCAAACGTATCCCGGACCTTAGAAACCCTAGAAAATATTATAAATATGTCCCATAATGTTTTGGTACATAAAAAGATAAAACTATAAAATTTTGAGGGCCTAGAATGTAGCAAACCAAACAACAAGGCCTAAAAAATGTAATTAATTGAATTCTGGCATGAAGCATGGGCGTCGCGTATCACCTAACCCATCACCTCATTTGGCGCGATACGCGTAGGAGAAAAATACAATAGAAACCTATCAGGTTCGTTCTTTAGCCATGACATCACACTTGCAGCCCAAGTTTGGCCATGAAACGCGTCGTTTTTGCATCCTTACTTACCATATGACGTGTAGGCATCATGTTGCACATCTAATAGTATATATTGGAGCTTCAATTCGTTTAAACAACCCACCAATTCACTGACTTCTTCCTCAAAAAACCCTAAGAAAACCCAGAATCTTCATCGATCAATTTCGAGCTGCACAATAGGATTCAAGAGCTGAATTTCTGCATTTTGGAACTATTATGTATTTTCTATAATAACCTCTTTCAGTTCTGGCTAAATCGATCTCTAAGTATTATTTCTAAAAATGTGTTAAAATTAGGGTTCTTGAGCTTGTTTTGTAAAAATTGGGTAATCGGGTTAGAATTAGGGTCTGAATTTTTGTAGATAATCCTAAAATAATGTGTTTTAAGAAGGCCCTAAGTTTATTTCACGAATGGAAAAGGTTTGGTTAATAGGTCAAAATTAGGCTTTTCGTAACATTGTACTGCCCAAATTGAGTAAACGGTGTTGAATTAAGCTTTGCCAAAAGTTTGAGTTTCACAAGTATAAAAGTTGCAACTCTGTTGCAAAGAGTTTTAGAATCACCAATGAAACGTTGCAACCTTGTTGCTCGCAAATGAAACATTGCAACCTTGTTGCACAGATTTTGAACAAAACATGAATCATAAAATGTGTTGCTAATTAAAAGCAAAGGAAAGAGTTTTTAGGTTCTCACATCATCCCCTCCTTTTAGGAAATTTCATCCCGAAATTTAAGAGCTATCGTCGTTTGTCATCACGGCCAACTTGAATGAGTTTGGATGCGTGTGCATCACTTGATTATCGTGTTCCCTATTAAACTTTGGCCCACACTTTGAATTCCACCGAATCTTAACTATCATAATCTTATCCTACTTGAGCTATTTGGTTTCACGATCCATTATCTCTACTGGATCCTTTACGAAACACAGTTACTCATCAATCCTCAACTCCCCGAGTGGAACTACGAGCGACTCGTTCAGATTAGATATATGGAACACACTATGCACTGAACTCAGCTCCTCAGGAATATTTAATCCATAGGTTACTAGACCAATGCATTCGACAATCTCAGATGATCCCACGTACCTAAAGTTTAGCTTTTCAAAATGAATGATCCCTTTCCAAAGCAAAACTTTCAAGGGGAATCAACTTTCCTATCTGAAATAACAACGGTTTCCTACGCTTACCAACGTAACTTTTCTGCCTATCGCTAGCGGCTGTTATACGAATTTGGATTTGGACAATTTTTTCCGTCATTTTGTTAATGTGCTCGGGTTCGGTGAGTCGACTATCACCCATTTCTGCCCTGCAAATTGGTGATCTACACACATGACCGCTTAGAGCCTCAAACGACGCTGATCCTGTATTAATGTGATAGATTTCATCACGAGAAACTCCACCAGCGAAAAGTGAGATCCCCATTTACTATCCAAGTATCCTAGATAAGTCCTTTACTTGACTTCCATATCCTGAGTGATCTTTTCATTCTCGCCTACAGTTTGGGCACGTTTACCGGTGCTCACACCGTCCCACCTCCTCGGTGCTTTACGCAAAGTGTCGAATCCCATAGGAGCTGACTTTGGATTGCTGACCCTGGATTGCAGACCCATTCCTTGCAAGAGTTTAATTTCCCAGTTCTCTCACTTTAGCGTCACAAGTTGGGTGTTCCAGATCTGATATGGCAACCTAAGATGAATCATTAGCTTCCAAGCCCGAATACACTTCGGCTTTGATTCCCTTCTGCCTTAGGACATCATTAGTTTTACCGGGACGGTCCCTGATGCTACGCTCAAAATCGCTAAATGATTCGATTCGGCTCTTGTTGCTTCATGCTCCATTATTCCAGGTTGAAGATACGCTGAAGACGCGTGTGATCGGTGTAAATCTTCGGTACCGTATAAGCAACGTCTCTAGATCTTCGACCCAAAGATCACAGCTCCAAATTTCAAACAGTGAATCGCATCACCATCTCATTATTTCAGAGCTATTAAGAGGCCTACATGGTAACTTTACCGCATTGCGCAAAAACAGGAACTACACCTTGTATAGATGCACTACTTCCTATAACGAAGTTAAAGGTTCTCCTGGGTAAGGAAAAAAAATAGGTGCGCTGGAAAGTTTGTGTTTCAATAGTTGAAATGTAGTGTCCCACGTCACATCCCATTTACCCACTCTTGTGTGTCAAGGCTAACAAAGGTTGCACGATCCTTGAAAAGCTTTCGCCGAATTTCCTGTAATACCTCGCCAGGCCGATGAATTGTCGTACTTTGGTTGGCGTCTTAGGTACAGGTAAATCCTTGATCGCCTCAATCATTAATGGATCCACATGAATTCCTAATTCATTTATGACATGACCTGAAAATTACACTTCCCGAATCCAGGAGTCGCACTCCAAGAATTTTGCATATAACCGCTACTTTCTCAACAAGTTAGGAATTAACACTACTACAAAAAAAGGCTTTCTTGACGCGTAATGCGTGTCAAGAAAGGGGTCAGATGACATGCATTTGCGCGTCAAGGAAGGCCATGTCAAGAAGCTTCTTGACACGCAAAATGCATGTCATCCCGTTCTTGACGCGCCAACAATGACGCCCATAATGTGCGTCATCTTTAATGTCGTATGTGATTTCATATATAATTTTAAAAATTCATTTTCGGTTCGTCTGTTTATGACACTAAAAATTGCGTGTCATGCTTTGCGTGTCATCTTTATTATTTTTTTTAATCAATTAATTGTTAAATTTCTAATTTCCATAATAAATAACATATATCACAATATAAATAATATAGATGCTGGCAAAACACTGCATTTCATACATATAGCAATTGAAAATAATTCGGTTTCATCATCTTCATACAATTCGATAACGACAAAAGTAAAATGTTTCAAAGTTTAATTCGATCCTTAACCCTATCTAAAAATGAATTGGCAGGCATAGGTCACCCATTCTTCACGAATCTCGTCAAAATCAGCATCTGTGTAAGCATTACTATCTCGACCAATCTGTGTAAAGTTTAAATATGAGAAAAAGTGATCATCAAACATAAAGTTAGAATATCAGAAAACTTACATTGTTACGTTCAAGGACTATAAGACCCTGCCGTACGACCTCCTTCATAAATTTTAAGACATAATAACCACATTCTGTATTTCCAGGCTGGAGTGGACACTACACAAACAATACAAGATGCAATTATGTACTAGTTAGAACATGTGGTAATCAACAACGCCTGAAAATCTAAAATTTCAATAATACATATAACCAATTTAGAACATCTAAAAACAAGACATCCTAATCAAATAGCAGATGATTCAAAAACTAAAAATTGACTTATCAAAAGTATTTTCCAGGGAGCATGCCAAGAATCTCAATGAGTCCCACACACATGGACCCAGAAACAGTCAAGCAAAAAGTTATTCAATTTACAAGCAGCAGCTATACAAACAGCAGCTACACAAACAACAACTAGAACATTAGCTATACAAACAACATGCACATACCAGAACAGCAGCTAACACATTTGATATTTAATCTTAAGCTAAACCCAACTAATGATTCCTGTCATACTTTTACACAACAGCTAGCACAATTGATATTTAACCATTTATATAAACCCAACTAAACACAAACAGCATACACAAAGTGTATGGTTCCTGTCATACTTTTACACAAGCAATGCATAATAAACGAATATCATCAAATACAACGATGACATCATACGACCGTTGTATTCTGAATATGGTTCTAAGAGGTGCATTATAATCTAAGACTTGCTAATATATATGCTAATGATTATAATGGTTTGATGAAACAGACAACAATATAATAAATAAATATTTAATCATCAAGAGCCTGATGTGATTTTGACATCTGCTTGCTCTGAATACTAAGCTACTAACAGCTCTGTTTTTTTTTTTTTTTTGTATTGTTTTGTGGGACTTAAGTTTGCTGAACTTCTTAAAGTATGATGTTGCGTGTGTGACTCAGCAACAACATAAGCAACAACATGTAATTTGGAGTCTAAAGAGTAGCGACTAATAGTAATATCTATGATACATGCTTATGGTGGTTTTGAATGTCATTTTACTTTCCTGTGTCAATGATTTGCAAGATTATCTAAGGATGATTGATGACTTCTTATTTCAGTCTATTCATTTTGTATAATTAGACTGCTTATTTTTTGTTTTTAAATTCAAATATAGCTTACATACATGCGCTTTAAGGTTTTAACTTTAAAGTATTCAACAGCAGTCACTAAGATCAGTCACACACGCAGCCTTGGTTTACAGAATGCAAAGATTTCCAAAGTTACAGAATCCATGTGGAAGCTTACATATTATGCCACTGTTGAATTTTGTATTCTGGCAATTACATATCACGAGCCTTGGTCTACAGATATAACAGGATATTTTAGAGGTTGGCCAGATCAAGAGCTAAAGTGAGTATATTTTGATATTTTCAAATATTCCACTTCCACATATTATGCAACATTTTTTTGTTGATTATGTGTATGTTTCCATCAGGTTTTCTCTAGAACTTGTGTATATGTGCATTTTAAGTCAAAGTCATGGATCAGGTTTATTCTTCCCAACATATTTATTTTCTTTTTAGCTTTAATGAATAAATTATAGGCATTTTTATTATGGTTGAACAATGTTTATCAAGTGTTATTGCCTAAGAGCTAGCTAGTGAACAAGGTTGCTAACAGAATTATGAATAAGGGTCATTCCAAATTGCATATACCAGCAACAACACAAGCACATACCAGAATTGCAACATAAGTAAAAATGCTCACCGTTGAGTTGACCCATTTGGGTTTACTCGTCTTCTTGGATCCAATTTGTACATTATCAAGGAAATTGCCCTGCAAAAATAAATAGATTTGTATTACCAAAACCTTATATAATGATTTATGCATTTCTATTATTTACTTACGCATCAAATATTTGCTTAAACTGCAGATGGACAGAGGTAGGCCTTAGAGAATCAAGAAAATAGCATTTCATGTTTTTCATGTCACCCAGCACCCAATGTCCTCTGCAAAAAAAAAATAGTAACCAGAAACATGTCAAACAACTGATAGATCAAATAAAACAAAATCTGTTCAAAATCAAACCTGGGATTGTAGGGCAATAGGACGA
Organism: Deinandra increscens subsp. villosa; assembly: GCA_039602395.1. NCBI lineage: Eukaryota > Viridiplantae > Streptophyta > Magnoliopsida > Asterales > Asteraceae > Deinandra > Deinandra increscens. Next base: position 49,417,587 of record JBCNJP010000007.1, on the reverse strand, counting down.
TGTCATTGTCCTTTCTTTCTCTTAACCGATGAGCAACGAGTCGGCTTGAATCATCGACATCTTTGGACATCCCTTTCTTGTCATGGTTCATGGTTGAAGTCGGGGTCATAAAACAGATTCCATGATCTAAATCTGAACCATTCTTTCTTTTCTCATACAAGTACATGTTAACATACATTGAGATTTGCACTTATAAAATATAATAAGTAACGAACAATCCTTTAAATTAAACTAAAGTACTTACATTGAATAAGAAGCAACCACAGCCCCACTCAACTCATCCATTGAAAAAACCTTGTCAAAATCATTCCAGCTTAAGTACGTGTAACTATCATACCTGAATAGATCATTCTCACTCTGAACTTTTATAGTCTCGACCCTTTTCATTTGTCCATCTACCATCATTGCAGCCATTGACAAAGTAGGACTTCCCATTCTAACCTCTTGTCATTATCTTTCTTTGCACCAACTCTTTTTCATTCACCTTACTTTTCTTTTTCTCCTTCAACTCATTAATGGCCTCGCCCATAAGGAGTTGCACGTCTGCAGTCAACAATTCCTCTACCTTACTTTTCTTTTTCTCTTATCAACTTATCCGAGTGTATTTGTCATTTCTTATTTTCTTGCCTCGTCTCCTTCTTTGCCTCGTCCTCCTTCTTTGCCTCGTCCTCCTTTTTCTGTGTTACCAGCTCATCCTTACTCCCCTCATCATTCTTTGCCTCATCCTTCTTAGACTCATCATTCCTCTCCCCATACTTCTTTGATGCATCCTTCGTCTCCCCACGCTTCTTTGCATCCTTTCTCTCCTCAACCTTCTTTGTTGTGATCTTTTTCTTGCCTATATTGTTCTACAAAAAATTATTAATATAATTGAACATATTATCTTATAACAAATTTTCTTTAGTTCAGGTGAATAATTGCAAAAACCTTACCAAATCAGAGAACTGAATGACTAGGTGCCTCGGCCAACTTAGTATATACCCAATGGCATTTTGACTTTCTCAACAAACTCCTCTTCAAGTGGAAATGGTAGTAAAGCTTCTCCTTGAACGCTAGTTTTCACCATAAATCAATGTTCTCACCTAATATATCAAAAGTAAGATCCAAATTTTTAATAAAAATATAGAAACAAATAAATAAATAAGTACCCGAGTCATTAGAATTCACTACGTATCCTTTGGCAACTATATTTGAGTGAACATCAACTGCAAGATAACATGATTTATCCTACAAAATAAAAATGTTAGCCTCAAATCAGAAACAGCCTTTGAAAACAGTTTAATTGCTTACATGAATAGCTCCTTCTTCATGTTCTTTGTCTTCTTCTAGTGCCTCATCATCATCATCCCCCATTTGGCAACTTGCACCTTCTGAAGCAGGAGTGACACAAAGAGTACCGACTCTTTTCATTCTTTCTATCTCATCTTCAACTTTCTCTAACCATCGATTGATCTTTTTCTTTTCCTTGTCCAAGTAACCCTTAACGGTCTTAGGTAAGTGAACATATTGTTGTTGCGATACATACTTACCCATCCCACGTACACGCCCATGTTGTTCCTCATTACCCAGGGCCTGCTTGAGCACATCCTCTGTTCCACATGAAACATCCTCACATTTATCTTGTTTCTCTAGCTCCTCCTGCACACACAAAAAAAAAAAATACCAAGCTTCAGTGAAAAATTTTAACATCACCAAAACATCCAAGTGTAACTTACAATTTTCTCAACAACTTTTTTGACATTTGGGTCGAAACCTCCTGATTTTAATTCTCTTGCTTTCTTCCAACATGTTGCCCTATCAATCTCCTCTACCTCCTTGTCGGTTTCTTTGATCTAATTACCAGGAATAACATAAGTGACTTGAGAACAAAAAGTATTTGATATACCATTAATCCACTAAGTGCGTTATGCTTTGACCCTTCGTAAAGTGGCTTATCACATTCTTCAAGAAGTGATTTTAATGAATCAGGTTCTTTCTCTACATAAGCAAAGGCATCATGTAACAAATCCTTTGTATAATTAAACTCGGGAGTCTAGATTCATCAGGGCATCTAACTTCAACCATAGGAAAATCTTCTCCATGGAAAGACCAAACCGTATAATTTTGATCAAAACCGTAGGCAAACAAATAAAAGCGCACAACATCAATTGTGTGGTGCTACAGATTGATACAATTTACACAAGGACAGACAATAAAATATGGCTTTGGATTATTACTTTGCGCAAACTCTAAAAAGGAATCAATACCCTCATCATATGCCTTTGATAATCTATCAGACGAAATCCATGGAAAGGTGTGATACGCTTCGGAAAGCGTGGAAAGCTGAATCCTCGCTATATCGGCCCATTTGAAATTATTGGTGAAGTAGGCCTGGTGGCCTACCGATTACAACTCCCTGCAGAGCTCGATGGAGTTCACAACGTGTTTCACGTTTCGAACCTAAAGAAATGTCTGGCTGAAGACACTGAAATAATTCCTTTGGAGGAATTGGAAATTGATGAACATTTGAGATTCATTGAGCAACCGGTAGAAATCATGGGACGCGAAGAGAAAGCCCTCAAACGTAGCAAGATTCCGATCGTCAAGGTGCGATGGAACTCAAAATGTGGACCAGAATATACTTGGGAACGAGAGGATCAAATGAAGAAAAAGTATCCTCACTTGTTCGAGCAAACGTCCACGGAAACTCAAGGTATGATTTAAATTTTGGGGACCAAAATTCCTTTAACAGGAGGAGGATGTGACGACCCTAAAACTTTTACTTTCTTTCCCCAGCAACGACTACAGCTGATGCTGCGAACGCTACGGCACAAGAATAATTTTCGGGACGAAAATTCCAATTACAAGGGGATGATGTGACATCCGAGAATTTCAAGGTTTACTTCCGTTAGACAATTCCGTTAGTTACGTTATAAGTGTTAACTTAGTAACTAATGCATAACTAGGCCGAATACGTCCACGACCTTTGGTTGATCACCGAACCCGCCCATATGTGCTATGTGTTCATTTACTAATGTCATTATGTGCAAAGTGATTTAAATGCATGATTTAATATTATGAATAGCATGACAAATTGTAACTCCTTGATTTTGTGAAAATTGCCTGAGTTGTGCAGCCAGCGAAACTACCGGGCGAAACTGTAGTGTCGCCCGGTAGCCGGCTAAGTTAATCAGTTAAAACGTGACCAGAGCTAGTTTCGCCTGGCCAGCGAAACTGCCAGCGAAACTAGCCTCTGATATAAATAATCTTAATAAACCCTAGTTCTCCTATTTGCCTCATTTACACCAAAAACACACACATTCTTCTCTGGAAATCTGGTCAGCCGAAAACCATCAAGAGAAACCAAGATCTCAGCCTCAAGACAACATCCATTCGATTCCCTGATCGAATCGTGAGTCCCAAAACCTTCCTTTATGCCATTTTTATGTGTTTTCTATGTATTTCTTCATAAAGCATGCTTAAACCTTCATGATATCATTAGATCTTCTGTAGGAATGCTTAGGAATGCTAGATCCACCATAAAGTTGATGACTTTACGTGTAAAACTGATCCATGATAAAGATTTATGCTATTTAGGCCAATTTAGGGTTTTGAATGCATTTTGGTGATTTGATGATGAATATGCATGATTAAGGGTTAAAGCTTACTGATTTATGTTGGTAAATGCCTATGTATGCTAAACAATGAATTGCATGTAAAATGAAAGCTGTTAGGTTAATTTTTAGGCTGATCCGTATGTTTTTCGCGACCAGCGAAACTGTGGTGTTCTCTGGGCGAAATTGTCCAGCGAAACTATGTATATCTTCAACCAGCGACACTATGCAGCGAAACTACAGTGTCGCCGGGTAAACCAACCAGACCAGCTCGAGCGAATCTACCGAGCGAAATTCCCTGAACGAAAGTTCAAACCAGTTTCGGGCGAAACTAGGCTAGCGAAACTGTGTCAACAGTTTCGAGCGAAACTAGCCTAGCGAAACTGTGTCATCGGGTATTGCCTAGCGAAAGTGCTGCCCGTGCACACAGCGAAACTGACTAGCGAAACTGCTAGCGAAACTGAGACCAGAATCCAAACTTGTACAATTTGCTTGAATGTTATGCCATGACTTACATAATTATGCCATGATGATACATGCTTTGATTTCTGATGTATATGAACCCATGTTTATGATCAACCATCGGTGTCGTGTGTCTGTATGTTGGGTCATAGTTCCAACGTGCTATGTTATGGGCCATAGTGACGTTAAGTAAAGATTAGACACAAAACTAATACTTAAGACCTAAACGTGTTCATAGGTCTTCGTTAAGCAAACTTGGATTATATAGCAAGTGTAGCAGTGCAACCCAAGGTGAGTGTCACTAACCCAATTACCGTGAACCCGTTTTGGGTCACACCGAATAACTAAAAGTAAAACAATGCTGACAAACTCGAGAGTGCGAGGCACCTCCCTGATGAACTTAGAAACCTGGAGTGCGCGGCGCCCACTTGATGAACTTGAAGTGCTTTATGGGAAGCACTTGCGAATTACCAAAACAACGATTTCTAAAACGAAACTGAAAACACTTTTGAGATTCACGAGAATCCGGTAAACTGTTTTAATATGGCTAGTGTAGGTTAAAGTCTAAACCACATGATATCACATGATTTCTAAGGATGCCTTGAAAACTTAAAAGTCCTCAACTAAATTGTACCATTAATTGTAAAGCGAGGGGATGTTGGGTAGATCTACTGGAGTCTGACAAACTCCGCCCCGTGGCACGGGGAGTGCACGGAGGTACAATATCAGCCTATTTGACCGTGATCCCGAGAGGACACGGGGGAGGCAAAACCGCGATGACGTAGGTCCGCAGTACTGATGGCACGGCCACTACAATGATTTATGGTCAGCTTTGGTGCAAACTTCCTTAGTGCATGGAACAACGGATTAGCTACCCGCGATATCGGTTGAGCACTTTAACTTTACAAAACTAGTTCATACCCGATGACGTAGGTCACGGACAATTCCTTTATAAACTAAGACATAACATTTAGCATTGCTTTTCACAAACGAATACTATGTAAGTATACCTTGATACAAATTATGATTATGAGACCGGGCCAATGCATGACAAGCCCACTGTGAACTCACCAACCGTTAGGTTGACACTTGCGTGGTTTAAACTTTTGCAGATCGCTAAGGAGTATCCGGAGCGGGTTGGCATGGCACGTGAAGACAATTTTATTTCTGTTAAACTTAATTGGGAATTTTAAACAAAGAATTTGTAAAGCACGTGGTTAGTGCTAAGACAATACTTATTCCGCTGCGTTCGTATTTGAGACTTTACTTTATAACTGATTTTTGGACTTCACTCTGATTCATTTAGTATTTGTAACTAATGGTTGTGGATCCTGGTCTAGCCGCACCCCTTAACGGTATAAACTCCGTTGGTGGTTATTTGGGGGTGTGACATGC
>JBCNJP010000007.1:49390554-49411637 GCA_039602395.1 Deinandra increscens subsp. villosa | reverse complement strand
CAGCGACACTGTGCAGCGAAACTGTAGTGTCTCTCGTGAACGAAACTGACCTTGTCCCTGAACGAAAGTTCAACCAGTTTCCTGGCGAAACTAGCTAGCGAAACTAGCAGTTTCTCTAGCAGTTTCCTCTCGTGAACGAAACTGACCTTGTCCCTGAACGAAAGTTCAACCAGTTCCTGGCGAAACTAGCTAGCGAAACTAGCAGTTTCTCTAGCAGTTTCGCCAGACCTAAACCCAAACTTGTGCAACTTATTTGAATGTTATGCTATGACTTACATGATTATACTATGATGAAACATGCTATGATTTCTGTAATATGTGAACCCTTATTTATGATCAACCATCGGTGTCGTGTGTCGTTATGTCGTGTCGTAGTTCCAACGTGCTATGTTATGGGCCATAGTGACGATAAGTTAACGATTAGACACAAAACTAATACTTAAGACCTAAACGTGTTCATAGGTCTTCGTTAAGCAATAATTGGATTAATTAGCAAGTGTAGCTGAGCAACCTAAGGTGAGTTTCACTAACCCTTTAATTGTGAGCCCGTTTGGGACACAACGAATGAACTTAACGAATGGGATACCTGTTATGGAAGTTGGAGTGTTTTATGGGGAGCACTTGCAACTGTCCATCCTTGGGGTTTCGATTGAAATCCGGAAACAACCATTTTGACACTTAAACTCTTTTTAGGATTTCAGATGAAATCCAGAATAAACATTTTAATATGACTAGTGTAGGTTAAAGTCTAAACCAGATGATATCACATGATTTCTAAGGATGCCTTAAAAACTTAAAAGTCCTCAATTTAGTACTATTGATCTGAGAAGCGAGGGGATGTTGGGTAGATCTACTGAGGGTTTGACAAACCCTGCTCCGCGGTACACAAATGTGTAACCAACCGGCCAGGGGCCGAACGGAGTTCAATATCAGCCTATTTTAGTTGTGGGCCTCCCGAAAGGGACACAACTGGAGGCACCAACCATCGGCTATTGCCGAACTCTGTTACGTTAGCTTTCAGCCCTAGTACGACTTCCTTAGTGCATGGAAACCGGATTAGCTACCCGCGATATCGGTTGACCGCTTTAACTTCTACTTAACTAGTGCATATTCGGTAATTCAACACTTGGCAATGTTTTGCAAATCCATTACTTATTTACACGTTGATGAATACGTTTATGAGACCGGGCCAATGCATGTCATGCCCACCGTGAACTCACCAACCGTTAGGTTGACACTTGTGTGGTTTTCACTTTTGCAGATCGTTGAAGAGTATCCACTGGAGGTTGGCATGGCACAAGAAGATACTTAACTTTATTTTAAACTTAATTTGGGAATTAAACAACTATTTATGTTCTATAATTAAAGCACGTGGTTAGTGCTAAGATACTTATGTTTTTATTCCGCTGCGTACTTTTAAAACTGTTTTATTTGGAACATTTGGACTTTACTCTGATTCGTTTAGTATTTGTAACTAATGGTTGTGGTCCTGGTTTGCTCGCACCCCTTAACGGTATAAACTCCGTTAGTGGTTAATTAGGGGGTGTGACACCTATCCTGTATATAAAAGTGTGGATATGAGAATAGTACATCTAAATTATTTTGCCATAAGTTTGCTTATGGATAGCAGATTTTTAAAGGATTCGAAACATTAAAACATCTCGAAGACATATATCTTTAGCAACAGTAGTATAGCCCTTATGAGTGATCGAAAGAGTGATACCATTTTCGAAGGTTACGTTTGAATTTCCAGTACATATGGGACTAAGCAACATGATTAGTAGAGGTAGCCATGTGACCGGTTGCACCGGAGTCGACATACCAATCGGCTCCACCAGTTGAGACGTTGCATTGAGAGTGAAATTCTTAAGAAAAATCTGCTTCAGCGGGAGTGTTTTCACGGGGAACAGTAGTGTGAGATAGGCATGATGGAGCGACATGACCGTCCAAACCACATAGTTGACAAGAGTTATTATATGACCTGTTGCAATTATTATTCCCATGATAATTACCATTGTTGTTGCGACCACAATTAGAATAATTATTTGAACCCCGATTGCGATTGAAAGACCCTTGGTTTCCACGGACTCTTTGGCCTGAAAACGCAACAATAGGGGCGGGAGTTTGAGCATTCTGAAGCGTGAGTTCATGGCCCTCAGTAAGGCTAACGACATCATGGTTCCCAAGATCTGGGCGAACAACCCGAATGACAATAGTAAAGGTAGAGAAATTGGGTCCGAGACCACCAAGAAACCAATGGACTTGAAAAAGCATATAATGGATCAATTTTATGGTAGATAATATCGAGACAGAAGTTTTGTCATATATTGTGTTGAATGATTACATAAACCGAAGGAGTATACAACGATTAAGGACCGGGGGAGGTTGGACAGAACCTCCCCTCTCAACACTTGATCTGGACAGAATCTGGACAGAAACTTACAAAGAATTACAAAGACGAAACAATTTATACTTGTGTAATTCTGTCCGAACTGGGCTTCATCCGAACCCTATCCGAACTGTATCTGAACTTCAGGTTCGGATCAACTTCGGACGCACAAGAACATCAAGTTCGGCTGGAGTTCGGATCCCTGTTCATGTCCTAGTCAAATCAGACTGTTTTGACAATTCGAACAGTAATGGACAGACGAGGTTCATGTATCAACAAATCCCCCCTTGGACGTTACTGTCGAATCCAGACTTTGATCTTCTAACAATCTTCAGTCAGCTTGCTGCAGACGCCTCTATCATTAGCAAACTCCCCTTGACTAAAACTTCAGGTATGTAGGAAACAGCTTGCAATCTTGTACAATCATCACAATCAATAAAATTCCCCCTTTCTTCAAGCACAACCACGGTGAGAACTTATCAATCACCTAGTGGGACACTTCAACCACCGTATATGACATCAAGATGCAGGATCACTTCATTTATTCGTCATGAATAAAAAACAAAATCCACAAACATCACTGCATTTGACAAAAATCTTCAATCTTCATCGAATTGTAATACATTCTGAACTTTATGAAAACAGACACGATCAACATCTTCAATCACGGAAATTCCTCCCCAGCATGAAATCCATCCCAATATATTACTCTGGTAAACGCATATCTCGTTGCGGACTGGAACTTGACCAAGTCTTGACAACACAAGAAAGTATTAGGCATATGACAGAGAGTTCCAAAACATAACTGAAAACTTTGACATATCTATTTTCACGAATTTCAGAATACACTACATTTCCATGAAGATTAAACATTACCATCATCCTTGAACTGATTGCTTTTGTTATATTCACCTTTTCAATTATGAAACTTGAAAGTTTTTAGGGTTCCCATTTCCCACTAAACAAGTGACATATTCAAATCTTCAATTTTCTAGGATTCCAAGTGTAATACTTGTACCAAAAAAAATAAAAAAATAAATAAAAAAAACCTATTTAATCGGATGAAACGCTGTGTTTATATTGTGAGTAGATAGGAATTTTGATTTTAAGTCAAAATTGAACCCTCCACTTCGTTTTCTCCGCCCTCGACAACCGAGAAGATAGATAGCCTTGTAACCTCCGCAAAGTCCTTCTCGATCTCTCTCTGCTAACCTTCTGCGATGCCATAGAACCCCACCACAAGTCGGCTCCTCCACCGTTGCAACCTGCGTCGCCGCCGCCGGCGTTGGATCCGATCACCTTCGCAGAACCTCGTTAGATTGGTGGTTCCTCCCTCAAAGCTTCTGCTGTAACTCGCTGCTGCATCTCCGGTCGTGACCAAGGAAGACGCTTGGAGATTCTTCACTCGGTTCGTGTTCGGCTATTCAGGTAAAGTTCAACTCAATTGTTGTAGAAATTGCTTCACAAATCAGTTATGAAATCGATATGTTTCTGTTCCGAATACGGTCCGTTCGCTTACCTCACCATCTCGTTTTGGATTCTGATTAGATTGCAAGCTCTTGAAGTTGTGATTTTTCTTTTCCTTTGCTAAGCCCGTAACGCTCTAGTTAACCGGTCACTGTTGGCTCGTGATAATCTTCGATCGATTGCTAAGGTAAGAGCTCGAAGCAACTGCTAATTGTATCTTTATCCGTGTTTGCCTCAAATTGTTCCGACGATGAAATGACCAAATCTAAAATAAAATAATAAAACCTAGCATGATTTTGAGCTAGTATGCTTAACATGATGGAAATTTTGCTAACTGAGTTTACTCCTTGCCAACACCATCAAATTTTGCAATTTAGATTATAAATGGCTGAAGAATTCCATCTGATGTTAGGTACAGATGACATTCGTATCATTATTAAACCCTTTAGAGTTCTAAGTTCTTGGATGTGCTAGAAAAAAGTCGATGCCATATTTTTGTAATATCCTAGAATCTCACTAACTAGTTCTTTAATATACTACCAAAATATGAATTATGATAGCAAATAAGCATATGTGTCCCTGCAAGTAATTCGTGAACATCAGATTAGAGGATATATATATTGCTTGACATTTTCACAACTCAAGTACTCATTTACACAAATTATAATTTTATGATGGTTGACAATTTAAAAGCATCCGTAGGAACAGCATTCCATGAGGTTATGGTTGATAAATATCAAACTATAGGTTAACAAAATTATAAAGACAACCCAATTCTTTTACCAACCTATGCAGTTAATACGGTAAAAATTCGAAATACGGTGGAGGACCGATATACGAGATATCGGTTATCTCGGTAAAATATCGGTGGGATATCGGTCATTTTAATATATAATTATATACATTAAAATCATATATATATATATATATATAGGGAGAGGATCATTTGAGAACTAATTTGGTTTGAGAACTAAAAAGAACTAATCTTAGCCACTAGTTTATATATATATGGAAAACCCCCCATGAATTTGAATGCTCCCCCCTTGAAAATTAGTGGCCCAAATTGGTTCTCAAAAGTTCTCAAAAGAAAAAGTTCTCATTTGAACCTAACCCTATATATATATATATATATATATATATATATATATATATATATAATATACTTAAACATAATAAATATTTTTGAACATGATAAATATTCTTGAAATACAAATAACACATAAAAAATCTAATATTCTCAAATCTTAACCTATCTATTCTCTCGACACGTTCACACCCACACACACAAAACTATATTATATTTATGTGTGGTGTGAACATAATCACACCCTAAAAACAATCGGAGATTTGAAGTCGCGTCAATTTCAATCGGAGTGTCAAAGACTTCAATCGAAGATTCAAAGCTTCAATCGAATATTCAAGGCTTCAATCGGGGATTTGAGCCCTCAGTCCGAGATTCCGATGTCAACAAAACGGCCAGCGGCGAACTTCCGCCTCACGATTAAGCCTTCTGTTAGAGATTGAAGCCTTCAATCGGAGATTCAAGGCTGCAATCGGACTTTTACAACCCTGCGACCGTATTTTTACAAATTATTTCCGAATTTTTGTTTAAAAAAACGGTGATATATCGGCATATACGGCCGATTTTATCGTTACCGTATTTTTGCACCGAATTTTTGCACCGTATTTTTTGCTATGCCCGATAACCGATATCCCACCGATATCCCGGTGGGATATCGGCCGTATTAACTGCCCAGTTACCAACCTTATACTACCTTTTAGCAAATGTTTTATTTATTTATTTTATAAAGTATTAAAATTTTCTAATAGGTCATTAGTAAATTAGAATGCAGTATAAATTTACTCAAATAATTATACCTTGTATACTTGAGAAACTCAAACGTTATTGTTAAGCAAGGATAAAATTTCCATGTCTTCTCTTAAATTATTAAGGATACGTTAAGATCTCTATCGCCGGAACTCAACTAACCATCATGTCAGGAAATAAAGGCAAACTCTCTAATAATAATTTGATTTGTATTGAAATCACTATAGGCCAAGTAATTGTTAAAGATAACCCGACTGCTTGCTTTGCTCTTGCTATTTGACTAAGGTACGGATTTCGACCCTTTTTATTTTAGTATCTTTTTTTTCTCTATTTCGGGTTACGACCCATTTGGCCTTTGGCATTTTATACGCCTTCAATCCGTTTTTGGTCTGTTTAGATAAGTAACATGTTCTGTTAAAAGTTATTATGCTATAAGTTCTGATTACTAAAAATTATATAGTCGTAGCATGCAGTACACTTATTATACTTGTATTCATTATTGCATGTTCCTTTAGACTAGTTCCATTAAGTTGTTGAACATATATGTTTGTTACTCTGTACCTGAGCATTTCTGATCCATCGTATGGGCGTAAATGATGAGGCATTTTTCGTGAGAGTGCTTAAAAATACTCACGGCGTCTCTATTAAGTGCTTGTGTAGCACTTAGGCCACTAGGGGCGTATGGATCGATCCTAGTTCTGTGATATGTTATATGTTATATGTTATGGGAGACGGATTAACGTGTGCACGCCACACACGCCGTTTCTATTCGTACATTAGCCTAGCTAGCTATGTACACATATGTTCTAGCTCTATGGGTACTTCCTTATATATTACACGGCTATTTTGTTGATTAATCGTCGTGTAGATTTGTTATGTTTTGGGTTCGGTTACTTGTTCTGTTAAATTCAGTTATATGTTTTGTTCAAGTTCTGTTCGATTACATGTCTTGTTTAGGAAATTTCTTCCGCTTATTTTCCTCATTCGTTTTACTATTGTTCATCCGTTACTGAGCAACTTTTTGGCTCAGCAGTATTTTCTTGTTGTGTGTTTGCTATGTCTTATTCCAGGTAATCAGGGAAATCCTGGGGCTCCGGGATGAGAGCGAGTGGCATCAAGACTTTAAGTTATTTCAGTATTTTGTAATAAAACTTTAATTAGGATTTTCTTGGAATAATTGTTTGATGTCTTCCTTTGGACTCTGCTTTAATTATGAAGGACGTTTTTGATTTGATATCTGTAATAGTGATATCTCGGCCTTTACGAGCTGGGGTGTTACACCAACCCCCAGGAACAACTCGTTTCTTTTTAGTGGAATGATAAACTCAAGTGGCCCGCAAAGGAATCTTTAATATCACTTAATCTTCAGTTTGTGTAGAAAGATAATCTCCGACAAACGTTCCCAAGTAATCACATCCAAGTCTCCGAATCTCTGTCCATCATCAGAAACACACGTTCTTGAATCTCTGTCCATCATCAAGAACAATGACTACCTACAAACTCATTTCTTGAAATTCGAACACTAACTCGTGAGAGTATTTGAATTTGGAATTGAAAGCATATAACACCCCACAACTACCGAATCAAGGGTAAACTCGATAACTGATCCGCTTTTTTGAAATTTCCACCTAACGGGGGTTCGGGGGCAGCGTCCCTGAGAAGCGAGGTCCAAGGGGCAGAAGCCCCTGGTAGGGTCCAAGGGGCAGAGCCCCTGGATGGGGTTGTGCTGGGTTTGACCGAACTCGAATCGAACTGTATCCGAACCTGATCCGAACTTAAGTTGAGCCGAACTTTATCCGAACCTCATCCGAACCTGATCTTCAGATGTCCGAACTTGTCTGAACTCTAACCGAACCTTGAGTTCGGAGCGGTTACTTTTCAGATCTGATGTTCTTCAGCCGAACCTTAGACGAACTAGACTGGAAATTTTCAAAATCGCACCAGATTCAAAAGTTGATCGAAATTCGACATCCAGATACTTCTGATAATTGAAACATGACTCAGATAGACTCAATTTCTCAAAAACCGATCAGAAACATCTCGAATCACATCTAACCGGAGGTTTAACGTCTCAAACTTATGAAAAAATGACGAATTTAGACCATACAATGAGCCATAGCTCTGATACCACATGAAAAAGCATATAACGGATCGATTCTATGGTAGATAATATCAAGACGAAAGTTTGTCATATATTGTGTTGAATGATTACATAAACCGAAGGAATATACAACGATTAAGGACCGGGGGGGGGGGGGAGGGGGAGGTTGGACAGAACCTTCCCTCTCAACACTTGATCTGGACAGACTCTGGACAGAAACTTACAAAGAATTACAAAGACGAAAAAAATTTATACTTGTGTAATTCTGTCCGAACTGGGCTTCATCCGAACCCTATCCGAACTGTATCCGAAATTCATGTTCGAATCAACTTCGGACGCACACGAACATTTATAGTCTTCAAAGAAAAGTTCTGGAGGAGTTCTAGACTATCCGAAGATAAATATTACGAAAAGAACAATTTTGCCTTTGTGTGAAGAGCAAGTAAAGTGAGTACCAACTTGGCATTTAACATTAAAGTTGTTGAAGACAGTTAAAAAGAGATAAACTGAATATCCTCAATTTATCTCTATATACTCTGACACACTCCAAATTCAACCGTCCTCAACCACTTTATCCACTTGCAACTTGCAACTATTTCCTATAAATAGCAAGCGGACTTCACCAAAGAAAGCAAGACATAAAGCACATAATTCACAAGCTTCTCAAAGCAATTACAACATACTCCCATAGAAAAGTTCTTTCTGTTGATATACTGTCATATTACAAACTCGTGTAAACCATTATTTGCATTTGAGATATACAAAAAACCCTTTTATGAATTGTTGTTTTCCAATTTGATTTACTTTCCGCAACTTGTTAATCTTGTTTAAATCAAATTGTGCCAATATTGTTAAAGAGCCCCTCAAGGGACCCAACAATTGGTATCAAAGCAGATTGAATAATTCGTATTGAAAGATCTTTCTCTTTGACATCTTTTCCTTAACATTCTCTTAAAAATGTCTTCAAGCTGGAATAATGGGAAATCACTTGGCTCATTAGCAAACCCCCCTCCCCTATGCTTGCTAGGGAGGAATATCCACAGTGGAAAATCAGAATTACCAACTTCCTAACAGAAGTTGACAGTTCCCTGTTGGAATGCATAGCCAAGGGACCCCATTGTCTCATAGTCGACATTCCTGAGATAAAGGTAACTGAAACCTCAGCTGGTGTTCCTGCTCGCACCATCCCTTAAGAAAGAAAATGGTGGAGCGAGGAGGACAAGACCAAAGAGATTAATGAGGACAGATAAAAAAAGTCATCATTATGGCTCTTCCCTACGAGATATTCTGTCAAGTAGACTTAAATACTGGATATCTCCAAATCCAAAGTCGATCCACTAGCTCTTTACTCTGAAAAGAGGAAAAGAAATACTAAACAAGAGACAATCCACTCAAAGAGAAAAGAATTAAGTGATTCAGAAATAGAATATTCTGAAAGTGAAACAGAAAATGAGTCATTCGAAAAATCACTAGCACTACTGACCAAACAATTTGGGAGATTCAAAAGGAATCCTTCCTGGTTAACCAGAAATAATTTCTCAAAAAGTGAAGAAACCAAGAAACAATCTTCCGAATTTAACAAACTTGAAATTGACAAAAGTGAGATAAAGTGCTTCAAATGCAGAATAATGGGCCAATATGCCTCAGAATGCAAGAATAAAAAACTCAAAGATGCAGCATACTTTAAAAAGAAGTAGAACATGCCATGCAGAAAGAAAAGGCATTAATGGCTGAAGTTGAAAACTGGTACTCAGAGTCATCATCTGATGAAGAATGCCATGCAAGCAGATGTCTCATGGCCAATGATGAATCTCTCTCGTACGACCTTTCTGAAACCTCACATGAGAAACAAGTAAGCTCCTCTCATACTGATCTAATTTTTCAATTCAACATGTCAATAAATACAAAGTTCTTCAAGAAAACTCTGAAAGAAACAAACTTTTAAATGAAAACAAGTTTAAAACCTTTGAAGAAGAAATAAACTCTCTCATATCTAAACTTCATCAACTAGAAGGAGATAGAGAAAATGAATTATTGAGATTAAGACAACTCAATACACAGAACTTGAGCAACAAAGACAAAATTGATCATTATGAGACTGAACGTGCAACTCTGTATCAAAGGTTGCATATGGAAACAAAAAAATAATAAATGGTCTCATATATGCTCATGATCAGCTTGAAAACATGACAAATACACCAAGAAATTATGGTCAAGAGATCGGGTATACTCACGGGACTAAAAGTTCCAAGATTGTCTATGTAAAAAGCAGCAGTCAAAATGACTCACAGCTGGACAACAATACCAAAAACAAAAATCCAGTTTCTAAAACTCTGGTTACAATATCAGTCCAACTCTGATGACTCTAACATATCTAATTCTGAGTCAACCAGCTCCTCAAGTCAAAATCTTGAAAATTTTGGAGAAAATACCATATACAAACACTGCATGTGTACTGAAATGGTAAAACTGATTGGAAAACATTACAGCATGAAAAGTATATAATCTGCAAACACCTCTTTAAATGTTTCTTCCAAACCTGTAAAAATCAAAAGAAAAAAGGAATCTACAGAAACAATAAACAAAACAACCCAAAAACAAATGGGTTCCGAAAAGCAGATAAATTTTTTTTCTACGGTTGGACAGAGATTCTGTCAGAATTTCTGATTGCACATCTGTATCAACTAAAGATCTCCCTTCCTTAGCACCTATCAAGGGGTAGCCTCTATGTTTGTTTTGTTCTTCTTTAAACTCCTTCTTTTTTTCTCTCTTCTTCTAAATAAATGAATGTTCAAAAAGGACACGTATCAGTCTCTGAATCTCTCAGTCTCTGAATCTCGCTTCAAAAAGTTGACTTTCACTTCCCTCCTGAAAAGCAATGATGCCCATCAAATCACTCTTTTAAATGACAATGGGCATATCGGGAACCAAATCTCTGTGAGTTAAGGCGCCCAAAAGAGGTAATAATAACTCTAAATAGGAGAATGATGAAAATAAGAGTTAATTCCCTCTCACAAACCATCTCAACTACCTCTACCAGGAGCCTAAACAGCCGACAAAGCCCAAAAGTCTCACTGACAAATCTCCAGACCTCTGAACACTTCCCGATTACAAATAGATGGATGTCACTCTCATATCTTCTCATCCCAATCCCCATCCAAACAAATCTTCATCTAAAAATGGATCTTCGAGCTCTTATAGAAAGACAAGCATTCCAAATTCCACTCCACCTCACCCATAATCTTTGTCTCCATACATCTAACCATCAACAAACATTCACCAGAATGATGAGATTCTTGCAAACCTGCACCATTGGTTTCTGCCCTCACCCAAAACACTCCCATCTGTTATGAATTTCTAAGGGAATTCTGGGTCAACGCCAGATCTGATCCAAACTTACCTGGAAGCCCAATCAGAACTCGGGTGAACCATCTTACATTTGAAGTCACTGAAGACTCCATCCGCTCAGCCCTCAACTTAAATGACAAAAATGGGGCCACTCACTTCAACAGAGCCAAGGTCATTGAAACACTCGTTGACATTGGGTATGATGGAGAATTTTTGGAAGAACAAGCCAACAGATTCCACCTTCCCCCCATCTGGCAATTCTTCTTCTCACAAATCCAACTTTGCTTCCTTCCCCCCCCGTGTCAATAATCATCATCTTGCTGACCATGACACCCAAATGGTGATGCATGCTCTGATTCAGGGGTTGGACAGTGGACTTCTCTCACTATCTTCTACAGAACATGAAAAATAACTGCAACATCCCTATAGAAGAGAGAGTGATTATGTATCCCCGATTTGTGACAAGTATCATATGCCAGGCCAAACAGTGGCTGGGGATTCCTCGTGGCTTTCATACTCAACTCCTACCCTCTCAAAGATATCTTGGCCTTCATCTCACTGGTCTTCCAAAAAATGAAATAGAGGAAGAAGAAGAGGGCATGAGACCTATCTCTCACAACCACATCCCCCTCCAACTCGAAGCCAGAGCACATCCACCTGTACCTACCAGGATAATCAAACCTTGTACCTGTAGAACTGCATTCACCCACTTAAACTTAATGTTTAAATAGTTCTGTACTCGATGTTTTTATATGTATAAAAACTGTTGAAATGGAATCTTTTGGGGTGTTTGTCAAGAAAAACTCAAATTATGTCATTTTAGGACATCCCAGCCAAAAATCAAACAGGTTCTGTGCACTTTTCCTGTGTTCTTCTGAAAAACCAGTCTTATAGAACCACTCCGGAAATTCCGAAGTAATTCTGTACAGAAGCTGCAACAATGTTCTGAACTAAAAGGAAAACTTTCTGTCACACACACACAGCACACACACACAACACAAAAGGAGGTAAAATAGAAGAAGGATGAAAAGGGAACAATACTCTCTGCCGAGAAAGTCATCTCAAAATTCAGGGATTAAAACTGATCTCACACCAAGATCACCAATAATCCCAAACGTTAATGAGGATGATGAAACTCACAATAAAAATGAACTGTAACTTATTTCAATTACAAAGAAAGCAGTGATCCAACGGATATCCGTTTCACCACCCAATTAAACCAATCGGTGAAAAAAGAGCCGTTAAAACCCTTAAATCTCTCACCGAATATAAGATCCATCACTCTCTCTCCAAATTATACACTGTTCCTAAACCATCATCTTCACCAAGCAAAGCATCTCCTCGAATAATCAAAATGGCCTCATCCTCTCAAATCTCCCCATTCAAAACCTTCAACATCGAACCAAATAATATGCGTGCAAACCTAAACCCATTGGCATACTCCGACGATGTACAAATCGTCATTGAAGCCCTAAGATTTTCACCACTCAGGGCAGCTCTCACTGAAGATGAAGAGGTCACCAAAGAGACTCTTATGAATGTCTGGTCAACCATCAAAGTAAATACTGAGACCGTGAACAAAACGGAATGGATTGAAGCACTCATTGGAAATGAAGATCGATCTACAACATTGTTAAAAATTTTAGAAGAGGATTTCAGACAAGTTGTCGATCTCAAAACACCAGAAGATCCTGTACAACCCCCAAATAAAGCAGAAATTCTTAAAATCATCAATTCTCTGAACAAAGGGACAAGCTTTACCACAGTCTCAGGAATAAACATCAATCATCTGGAGAGAAAGTGGAAACTGATGATGCACACCCTCATCTACAGCCTGACTGCAAAAGTTGGATCATCAGATCATGCTAGTGAATCCGTATACTCCATAATGGTTGCTCTAATTCTAAATAAAAGAGTAGATTATGGAGCGATACTCTGGAAGAATCTGATAAAAAGAATTAGAAGACAAACACAAGGAAAAGAAAGAAACTGCTCACATTCCATTTATCAGATTTCTTTCTCTACTTATCTTCAAGAAGTCTCAGGAAGAATCAATAGCTCTAACAGGTGCTAAACATGACTCAAACATTCTGAAAATTCTGAAGAAATTTGAATCAGGTACAATCCATTCCATATCTTCTGTACCCTCTTCCCTGCTATCAAATATACTAGATGGATCCCCAGTCCTGATAAAATACAAAGAAGGAATAGAATTACAGGAGCAAAACCCATCTGAACCAGAACAACCAATCCCCAAACACAGTCCACAAGCATCCCATTTTTCTGAGTCAGTCAATCTGAACAGAAACTCACCCGACTCTCCCACATCCAAATCCTCCACCCCAGCCTACAAAGACTTCAACCTCAGTCCACCAAACTCACCACCTCACATCCATATCCCCGAAATAGCCACCAAGCCCAGCCTGTTTGATGACTCTGAAAGTCATCAACAAGCACCAACAAGTGGAGACTCAATGAGTCAAGGAAACTTGGAAAGAATTCAAAGGGATTGGTTCCCTATGGATTCGACACATGAATCTTATGAAAAGAACATTCATACAACACACGAGTCTGACTCCTCTGAGGGAAAGACAATGAATGTGGAAGACCTGGGAAAACCAGACACTTCTGGTTCTCTAGGCACTAACAAAACTCTCAACAGAGAGTTTGTTAGTAGAACAGCTGGACATGTGTTTGTCCACTGGTGTGTTAGAAGGAGAAAGATCATCTGTTGATCCCTCTCTAAATTTACCCAGTACCTTACTCAAGTCTGACCTCTTAAACTTCTCTCAAACAATTAGAGAGAAAATCTCCAACTTTAAAAGAGATCAGAAAATTAACCTTCATGAGCTAGGAAAGCTCAATTTCTCAAATTCAGAAAAACTCAAGAAGGTGGAAAGAGAAACAGCTCAAAGCACTAATCAACTAACAACCCTAGTGGATGAGCTAAAGACTTGGAAAGAAGAACTTAGAGAAGAGGCTAACCAGATATCAGAAGAAATCAATACAAGTCTCCAAAAGCTGCCATCTGAAGACACAAGTGCTGATGAATCAATGATCAAGAACCTGTCCACATAACTAATGAACAAGAAATTGATTCTAGAAGAAATGGGCAGAAATCAAATACAGGAAGCACAGGAGACAATAAAGCTTGTCAGGAGCAACCTGACAAGAAATCAAATGACTTCTGTAAATCTGGAAATCAAACATTCACTTCAAGAAGACAAGATGAGGGAAATTGGAAGGGAATGGAAACAAAAGTTGAAAGAGACAGGTGAGAAAAGGAAGCAAATCACAGTTCCTGCTCAACCACCAGCAAAAAGGACAAAAGTCCTAAATGAGGACTCAGGTGAACAAGAAGAGGAGGAAGAACAACTCAAAAGAAAAAATTCAAAGAAATGCAGACCTCCACCTCAAACTTCTGAAGGTATGCCTCCTCCACCTCCTCCTCCTTCCCCTAAATCACCATAAAAAACAGCCAAGAAAACCTCAGCAGAGCAGATTCAAAAGCAATCATCTTCACTAGCTGGATCTTTTATATCTGGATCCGCTTTTGAAGATGATTACACTGAAAAACAAAATATGCAAAAAGTAATCTGGGAAGAAGTTAGAGAGCTGCAGGAGAGACTGCTCAAGAAAGAAGAAGACAGACCTTCAATGAGTCCTCTCTCAAGAAAGGCATTTGACAGAACCACCAAAAATCAAGTTGAGGAAGACCCAACATATACAATGCCAACAATTACTGAGTTCATAAAGATCAAAGCCCAATCAATACCAAGACATCTATGGGTAGATCACTTCAACTGGTACAGAGTCAAGACACATGATGGAAGCATAAAGGAATTCACTGATAAAGATCTGGAGCAATTTAACCCGATTCAGTTGATTTCATTCATAAGGTACTTTTCAAATCAACTCTAAAAAACTGAAAGGGTAAGCACTGCTTTATACCAAGGAATTGAAGCTAGAAAAGAATGTTCAGAAGACAAGCACAAGTGGATGTTCAACTAGCAAAAGACTCTGACATTCCTTTACTGTTTTTAACAAAGCCAAACGAAAATATTCCTCCTGGAGTCTCATGGAGAGGATCTGGAACAGTGTTTCTTGGCCAAGTCCCTGGTATATGCTTCAGAGATCACTCTAAAGAAAGAAGGTTCTTCAGGCTAGAAGAAAAACAGACAATACACAAATCTG
Organism: Deinandra increscens subsp. villosa; assembly: GCA_039602395.1. NCBI lineage: Eukaryota > Viridiplantae > Streptophyta > Magnoliopsida > Asterales > Asteraceae > Deinandra > Deinandra increscens. The sequence continues at coordinate 49,396,310 of JBCNJP010000007.1, read as the reverse complement.
GCCTTAGATTTCTTCTTATTTATCTTAGAGAAATGCAGGACAAACAACAGTAGAGCCAAGGAAGTCATTAAAACAGGAATTGAAGATTTAATGAAAGAGAGAACAGTCTTTCGAACCCTGCTGGAAGAATGCACTAAAGATTACAACTTTGAAATTAACTCACTCACTGGTAGGGCAAAGATTAGAAAAGACTTGTAAAACCTTGTTTACTATTCCTGTAAGACGATCAATGAGAATGATCTGTGCACCTTTTACTTTCTCTTTTTGTTTATTTTCTTCAAATACTTAGGGGGAGATTGTTAGAACACAATGTAAATGTAACGGAAAACAGTCAAGTATTAGAATAAAAGATAAGATATATCCTCAAAAGAGAAAGGATATGAAAATATGTACGATATACAGATTTATGTATTCATACAGAACTACTCTGGAATTTCCAAAGTAGTTTTGTACAGACCAAATTCTACAGAAATCCTCATTTCTGTAGAAGTGCTTCTAATGGGAAGCATTTATAGTCTGCAAAGAAGAGTCCTGAAGGAGTTCTGGACTATCAGAAGATAAAGATTACGAGAAGAACAATTCTGCCTTTGTGTGAAAAACAAGTAAAGTGAATACCAACTTGGCATTTAACACGAAAGTAGTTGAAGACAGTTGAAAAAGATAAATTGAATATCCTCAATTTATCTCTATATACTCTGACACACTCCAAATTCAACCGTCCTCAACCACTTTATCCACTTGCAACTTGCCACTACTTCCTATAAATAGCAAGCAGACTTCACCAAAGAATGCAAGACATAAAGCACACAATTCACAAGCTTCTCAAAGCAATTACAACATACTCCTGTAGAAAAGTTCTTTCTGTTGATATACTGTCATATTATAAACTCGTGTAAACCATTATGTACATTTGAGATATACAGAAAAACCCTTTTATGAATTGTTGTCTTCCAATTTGATTTACTTTTCGCAACTTGTTTAAATAAAATTATGCTAATATTGTTAAATCAAATTGTTTAAATCAAATTAGGCCAATACAGAAAGTGCATATTGTCACTGGATCATCAAGGCAAACTGTTTAGACCTAATATTGTCAATCAATATTGTTAAAGAGCACCTCAAGAGACCCAACAGATCGGTATCCCGCTTGCGGATTAGGTCTGGTCGAGACTAATCGGTTAACTTAGGGTTTTATTAAATGATGATCCAACTGTTTCATTTATACTCTATGAACTCACCAACCTTGTGTTGACACATTTTAGCATGTTTCTTCTCATGACGTTAGGAGTACGCTAAGGAGCATGCTTAGGAAACCATGGTTCATTCATAACTCTGCATGTTTGGTTAAATATTCAAACTATTGAGCGTCGTGTGCACGTTAAACTTTTGGAACTTATTATGTTTTTATGCTTCCGCACTAAAACTGTTTTGATAAACGCTAAGAACTTTAAACTCTGAACTTTTAAACGCTGTTATGCATATAACATGTTCGGTGTGTCTGGTGACTCAGATCCTGGTAGGTCACGCCTCCATTTATGGTTATACTCCGCATGTGGATTTTAAGGGTGTGATAGATTGGTATCAGAGACATCAGCCATAGAGAACTTAGGATTTGCATTAGGTCCAACTATGGCTAGAGTCGGGTAGACACACACTGTAGACGCACATATACATGATTGGCCCCTCTCTTGATATATATATATATATATATATATATATATATATATAGTGTGTGTGTGTGTGTGTGTGTATGTATGTACGTATATGATTATAGGTACATACATACCTGATATCTTTGGTTACAATCCCTCACACATCTCTCTCACACCTGATCCCTACGGTACTTCGATGAATTGACTGGGTGGTTATTCATAAAGCGGTCACACATCGAAAGTATACATGGATGTATACGGGGTGGACACTTCATCTATTTCTTTTTCGTCAGCTGGGGTATCATCCGCAAACAAGGGGAAGAGACCCCGAAATACGAACAACGACAAGGTATTGTTTGATGCGAATGGGTTCATTGAGTCGATTCGTGTACGGAAACCCTCGAGATTCTATGAACCAGGGATGGTTCAGATAACATGTATGACCGTTGGTCGTGGTGCAGAGCGTTCTTTCTTTCACGTCTAGTGATCTTACTGCTTGAGAGTTGGAAACATTTGGTGTGTCGTATTACCTCCACATCTATGCTCTGAGACTTAGGTGAACGTTGTGTTAGCGACAACCTTGGATGCTACAAAGCTAAATCTGAAAGACGCTTTGGAGGGGAAGGTATAGCAGCAGGAAAGGCAGTAGTGTTCGAAAAAATCTAATCGAGCCTGAGAGAAGTAATCTGGCTCGGATAGATCTGGTGCATAGTAACTCGGTGGATCTTGAGTAGACGTGCAGGAACATGGTGACTATTCTAAAGGACCGACATCTCGTAACTCAGGCTAGAGTTACTGTGTAGGGGAATTCGTCTGAAAACCCCGGGAAGGGAAGCTCCCGAGAAATCTTCCAACATGGGAGCTGCGAAATGAAGTAGAGTCTGTTCATTTCGGTTATCATTCTGGTCTACTTATTCTTTTTCCGTCTATGCAACTTGTCGGAATTTGTTTCTTTATCTATCTTGGCACATAAAAATTTGAATTACAGTTTAAATAAATGAAATTGCAAATCAGTTGTGACTTTATTTTGTTTGAAATTGTTATTAAATTGATTATGTGTTTCTTTTGCCATTGATTATTTGTACTATGCTTGAATGATAAACACCGAGATGTTAATCATCTATGTATGCTATGAATAAAGATAATGGCAGGTCGTGGCCGAGGGCGTGGCATCAACATGACGGCGGAGGAGCTTCATAGTTATTATTTAAAGTGTTGCAGTTGCAACGGCAATGGCTGCACATGCATAAGCAAACCCGATTGGCCACAATGCTTGCACGTACAAGATGTTTATGGAATGTAAACCCCACTCATTTAGTGGAACAGAAGGGATGGTTGGCCTATTGAGGTGGATAGAGAAATCTGAATCTGTGTTTGAAAGGTGCAATTGTCCAGTTAAATACTGAGTGAAGTATGCCACAGGAACATTTGAGGGAGTGGCATTAACATGGTGGAATACTTAAGTTCAAGTCCTTGGTTTGAAAACTACTAATGCAACACCATGGGCTGAGTTTACCAAATTTTGATAGAAGAGTCCTGTCCACGAAGGGAAATGAAGAAGCTCGAACTGGAATTCAGAAATACGAAAATGGAGGGATCAGAAATTGAAGCATATACTATGCGACCGAATGAGTTGGCCCTGTTGTGCCCCACGATGGTTGACCCTCCATTCAAAAGGGTAGAGCGGTTCATCGATGAATTGGTACCCCAAATTCAAAGTCTGGTGACTTCTAGCAATCCTACGAACATCAGAGATACGATTCATCTCACTCATAACCTGACTGATCAAGCTGTGCAGAAAGGGAACCTACCGCCTTGGAAGGCATTGTTTGTATCTTCTAACAAAAAAAGAAAATGGGATGGTTCTAGTGAAAACAAGTCTGATTCTAGTCAAAACCAAAGCAAGAAGGTCGACAACAACAACGACAAGCAGAACAGTCAGGGTTCGAGTGATGTTGCTAGTAGAGTATCATGGAACTCTGCCTAAATATGACAAGTATTGCTTTCATCACGAGGGGAGCTGTGACAGCATAAAGTGCCGCAAGGGTGGAAAAGGTAGGCACAAAGCAGAAAATTGCAGAAACAAAGGAAAAAATGGGCAAGGTAACCAAGGAAATCAGACAGGATGCTTTAAGTGTGGTCGGATGGGACATCTGAAGAGGGACTGTCCAAAGCTAAATAGGAATGCAAAAGGGGGCATCAAAAACAGTGGAAATGCTCAATCTCAAATGTACGTGATTGGAGCAAGAGAAGCTTAAAGCGAAATAGAGACATCTGTGGTCATTCTATTCTTCTAATGCGCATATCGATTTGTTATTATTATTTGATGCTGATAGAATCCTTATATCGAGTAAGTTTAGCAAAGCCATTAGCGTCGTAGATAGCCGATAGAGTTTGAGTGCCCTATAGAACTGGCAAATGACAGACTGGTTAGATCAAATCATGTCGTTCGGAGCCTCGCGTAGGAACTTTCAGGTCATCATGTGAATATGGGACTACTACCATTAACCTTGGAAAGTTTTAGGTGTAACCATCAGAATGGATCGAGTATCCAAGCACCAGGCGGAGATCGTAACACAGGAGATCGTGGCTATCTAGGCTCTTGACGTTGAGTAGTCGATTGAAGAACCTCACATTGAAGATGTTCATATTGTTTATGATTTTCTTTTTTTCAGATGTACTCCCTAAAGACTTGCTAAGTCTTTCTGTATTTCGGCAGATAGACATTCGGGTTGATACGACACCTGGGGCAAAGGCAAATGCCCAAGCGTCTTATCGACTCGTGTCAAATGAACTCCAAGGGTTATATTCGCAATTGGAAGGGTCTGCTAGAGGATAAAGGGCTTAGTAGGCCTAGTTCATCGTGCTAGGAAGCGTCAGTTCTGTTAGATAAGAAGAATGATGAGATTCTTCGAGCGTGCACTGGTTATTGGAATAAAAAAGGGTTACCATAAGGATCAGTGTCCTTTTCAGTGTATCGACGATCTGCTAATTAGCATCAAGGATTGGTCCGCTATTTGAAGGCCAATTTAAGATCCGGTTACCCTTTGTCAATGGTTAGAGAAGATACAAATTCGATGATTGCTTATAGGATTCAATGTGAGCATTATGAGTTCTTGGTTATGTCGTTTGACTGACCAATGCAACCGGATCATGTATGGATCTTATAAATCGGGTTTGTATGCCGTGTGTAGATCAGTTCATCCCATGTTTATTGATAACATCCTCGTTCATTCCAAGACAACGGAAGATCATGCAAAGTGTTTTCGTTTAGACTACCAGAAACAGGGCCTTCGCTTGACGCACGAACAATGACACACGGTCAAATCTTGACGCGTAAAAAAGCGTGTCATAAAACACCTGTCAAGAATGAAAAAATCCTAAGGATAGATGACGCGTATTTTTGTGCGTCATTAATTTCTATCATAATTATAAAAAAAACTCAAGGACACTTATTTTACGCGTCAAGAAAATCTCACTTTTTAATTTTTCCGGCCCAAAAAGGCCGCCAAGTATTTAGCCCTAATTTTATATCGGACCTCCCCTAAAACACCGCTCTCTCTCAAAACACCGACCGCGTCTCCAACCCGTCTCCAAACCTCAACGTCGGAGAAAATCCATCGGAGAGGAGGCTCGTCTCCAACCCGTCTCCAACCTCGACGTAGGCCGCCTCTCCACCGAGCCCCTATAATGATTTCGTCCACTGTTCCTCCACTATCGACGCAACTGTTTCTCCAACCTGCAGTTCGGTTCAACTGTTTCTCTAACCTGCAGTTCGGTTAAACGATTTTGCGCCCTAATTCTCTCAACGAAGGTAATCTCCTGTCCTTGTTTATAGCTTCTTAGGAGGTACGCTGGCGACCCTCGTTCGTACACTGTTTCCTTGATTTTTTTCCCTCGAATCGTAATTTTTACCCTAATTCAGCGATTCTAAGTTTCATCTGTTTTCTGCTGTCTTCATACTTTGTGTTACAATTGATGTTTGTTGTTCTAGTTATTGCACATCAACTGAAGTTATAATTGTTTGCAATTGTTAAAGGAAGTATACTGTAGCAATCTCTAATTCAATTTTATAATCATTTGTGAGACAGTGCTATCTGTTAC